>JARHVA010008194.1:300000-535857 GCA_037957365.1 Torreya grandis | reverse complement strand
AAAATGGCACCAAAATTGCATGACCCTTCAAATTCTTTCATATGAAAAGTCACATGGTGACCCTTCATGGGGAAAATGTGTGCTTTCCCTCTTTTGTCTTTATCTCCTAACTCTTCAAGATTCTTTAAGGTGACCTTTCATGGGAAAATGCATCCTTTTCATATTTTGTCCTTATTTGCTTACTCTCTGAATTCCTCATGGGGCCTCTTTTGACTTTATGCAACCAAAAAATACATTCATTAATATTTAATTAATATTAACACAACACCTTTAGACATTAAATGCTATGGGGCCTTTATCACCAATATTGTTAGACCTTTGACATTAATGAAAATATTTTCAATGGGATGTTATCTATCTTCATGAAATAATTCTTTAAATTGCTTTATATTTTTTTCCATTTACTAAAAAAAATTAGATATAGATCCTAGACCAGTAAATTTATCCTTCATGATCTTGAATAAAAATTAGATTTTCTATGATGTCTTATCTTTTATGGAGGACATTTGAGTCCATTTGATCAATATCTATGTTCCAAACTTGATTAAACTCAAGAAAAAACACATGGGCTGAATTATGTGCATTCATAGATTTTATTTTTCATGAAAAATTATTTATTTGGGGAAATTTTGATGTAGTCTTATTTATGGATAAGAAAAGAGGAGGTAGCCTAAATATCACACAATTCCAAAATGTATCCTTAGACTTTTTTTCCTAGTAAAATCTCATTGAAATTCCATATAAATAAGGAAAAATATCCTGGACTAACTAAAGAGATGAGTTTTTAAATATTTTTTGGTGTATTGACATGTTACTCATCATATAATCTTGGATGAGAGCCCAATGGATTGTATAATTCCACATATTTAATGTTTTAGGCTCATACCATTACTCCATTTGGGTGGATATTTCCACATGTCATGCTTCCCCAGGATTTACATTTAAGTTCAAACATATTGCTTTGGGATTAATCCATTATGGGACTGTTTAAATCATAGTGGAAAATTTTCCCTCTACCTCGAGGATCCAAAGCATTTTTTTTCATGGTGAAACTAAAATATCAAAGGAGATGCATTGGATAATGGAACATTAAACATTTTAATAATATATTTTCTCATATTTAACTATTGTAAGATGATCTCTCTCAACTTAATGAACATATTCAAATTTTGGGTTTTTTTTAACAACTTTTGGCATAATAATATTATTTTTTGATATCCTTGCGAGAGGTTTATTCTATGGAATAAATCTATTGGAATAATAAATCCAAATAATCATGGCTTACTAAAGGTGACATAAACACAAATTTATTTCATAAATCAACCATATCACACTATTAGTTCAATATAATTAGTAGTATCTCTTTTTGTGACAACACTCTTTTTAAATCCCCATTAGATATTTTTAATGTGGTTGTTTTTTTTATCAATTTTTTTGGATTCCTAAACCCTCCATGGACACATTCATAAAAAAACATCCCTTATATTATTTTCCCACTAGAGAATGAATAGTTAAGTCAATTATTTTTACAATGATTAGAATAAAGCTCCAACCTAAATTTGGTCTTGAATACTTGATCATGTTAGTTCTACCCAATTTTACCCTTAATTAACTTGTTCATTTAATTTTTACCTATTTTACCACTATAAGTCTTCTAATTACTAAAAATTCCCTTAAGCATATGTATTTCCAAACCCATATCCAAATATTTACACGTTTCCCTATGGGAAAGTAATGTGCAATAGGGACAATAGTAGGAGGCTTTTTTGTCCATATGGGATGTTATCAATTAATCCTCCAATGGTCACATTTTTTAATTAAACCTCCCTTAGATTGTCTTCCATTTTTAATAATTCCTAGCATATGGTTACCTATTTTAAATCCTATAAAGGCACACTCAACTTACTTATTATCATACTTAAGGATTTCAATACAGAGGTTTCTATAAAATATTGCACATTAATAAAAAGTTTCCTATTCTTTATAATTAAAATTATAAGAATTTTAAAAAGTCCTTAGCCAAGTTACAAGCTTATTTTACTCAACCTTAAGAATATCTTGATAAATTACTCAACCTGGTTCTATATGCATTCACATAGTCAATGAGGATAATTTCACAAATAAATCTAAGTGGGACAACTACAAGAGATTGATTCCCTTCATAGATTATTAGATACATAGATAGAGCTCAGTCATCATGGGGGTGATTAGGGTCAACTTAGTCTAGTTACATTCCACCTTTTTCTATTTTCAATTGTTTCAATCATTGTAAGCTTTATTAGGGTTTAAACATTTCAAAACCTATTTGTATGTATCCTACACATTTCACATTAAAACATCCTATAAATACCTAAATCCAAATGTTTTAAGTGATAGTTCCCTAATTAAAATTTTATACAAAGAAAAAATCATCCAATAAAGATGGTAGTGGGAGGGGTTCCTATCCTTATACTATCTCAGATCCATATTTTAGGCACTTGCACATATAGTCACTATTTTTCCACTCTTTATTAGTTAATAAAATAAATAATAAAATATTAAAAATAATTTTGTCATTCATTTGCACAGTTTTCTATCATTTTCTTTTATTTCGTGTTAAAATGTCATTTACAAATTCTGATTTATTCTATTTAGTTCATCTTAATTAGGCATAATTAACCTATTCATCCAAATTTATTTAAAACATATTGGTGAACCTATATATTGATTTAACATTGTAATACCCTAGGTTTCTCTTAGAGTTCTAACCTTATAGGGTTTTAAATTTTTTTTCCTAGGGTTTAGATAAATTCCTAAATATTCAACAATAAAAAAAATCTCTTCCAATTTTTTATCTGAATCTAACACAAAAATAACTTGCTTTCAACCTTCGATATAATTGGTAACATTGAAAACATTTTATTTTGACTTTGGATGTGATATCTAACACTAAAAGTATCTTATTTTGACCTTGATTTTTATAATAAATTAATAATCTCCATACCCAAAAGAATCCCTTCTTCATTTTTTTTATTATTACTGTTTGTAAATAGTTTCATGTCTATATTGGATGAGTACTTTTTTTCAATCATTCATAGTTTTATTTATATGTTTCCTTAACTTATAAAATAAATCATTAAAAAAAATGTAGTAAATAAAATTAAAACCGATAATTATCAAATACTTAATGAATAGTCTTAATATTTTTCAATATATTGCGATAATACACAACACACATATATGGTTATAACTACAAGAAGGGGGGATGATTTCTTCCATTATACAAAACCTTACCCAACCCATTCCATGTCATAAAAAATAAACTAAGGTATATGATATTTTGGATTTATTACAAAATACTCATGCCAATATTTATTTAATAGATTTACTTCAATCAATTCCTATATATAAATACATCCTTTGCACAACATTAAAAACCACTATGGTGTCAAATGATGTAGAAATTTCTTAAATCTATTCTATTTTAAATACATTAATATGGAAGGAATAACTTATCTTCTTTGAAAATGAATATTTACATCCCAAGCATACAATAGATGCACACCTTCCATTATATATTCAAGTGTGAATACACAATATGGAAGTCAAAAGAATTTTAATAGATAATAGATCAAGATTAAATATATGTAACACATTATTCCTTAAATTATTTGGAATATATGCTCATGATATTAATAATTATAATATGCACATTTATTTATTTGAAAACATTCCAAGGAAAGTATTAGGGCAAATTGTATTGCCTATTACATTGGATCCCAAAATAGTGGATATATTTTTTCAAGTGATTCTAAATGATCTAAATTACAATATAATATTGGTAAGAACATGAATTCATGAAATGTATGTCATAAAGTCTACTCTTCACACATGTTTAAGTATAATTTTAAAGGCTAGATTTGCACATGCCCATTAGATAGAAAAATATTTAAGTATTGTGAAAATGATGCAACCAGAGGATCATTATATTTTGTATATGCACATACATGCTTAAAATTTAAATCACGTGAATACAAAATTATATTAATTTCTCAAATAATATATTCAAATAACTACAATCAACATGGATTTAAGTTTAAATATCTACAAAAAATGGGATATACAAGACAAGGGTTAGGAACACATGTTCAAGGTATTATTGATCATATTCAAGCAATCCAACTAAAAGGATGGCAAGGATTAGGATATTATGAAGAGTAAAGGTACACCAAATAGGGAATAATCCACATCATTTAATATTTATACACATTTACTCAAAGTACAACCTAAGCCAACACATGAGGTTCATTGTATATTAAAATGGCCATTAGTATATCCATACATGATAGATGATAAAGTTTCACCAGAAACAACATTGGATGAATTTTATAATGATGAATATCTCTTAGAATACTTAAGCATATATGCAGATATCCATCTATACTATAATAATAATAGGTTTCCTCATAATACTCATGAATATTTGATAGAAACTGATAAATCTAGTACATAATTCTAACTTGGTGTCCAAATAAAATTCATACAACACCTAATGTCAAAGATGTATCAACTTTTTTTAATGAAGAAATGTTTAGATTCATTTTTTGCATAGATAAACATCCAGTTATAGTATTATTAGAAAAATTAGTACAAAATTAAGAAGATATAGATTCATAACAAGTGTTAAAATATTATATTGAATTATTTTATTAAGCTTATTCAGACATGCATGGAATAAATCCTACAATGGAAATTCATAATATTGTATTATATATATATATATATACACACACACACACACACACACACACACTAATAATTCCACTTTCGCATACATATTTTAGAATTTGTATTTAAATAAAAATTCTAAAATATGTATGCGAAAGTGGAATTATTAGTGTGTGTGTGTGTGTGTGTGTATATATATATATATATATATACATATATATATATATATATATATATATATATATATATATATATATATATATATATATATATATATATATATATATATATATATATATATGCCCAATGTGTTAAATAAAAATTCTAAAATATGTATGCAAAAGTGGAATTATTAGTAAATAAATAAATTTAATGATTAATAAAAATAGGATTTATTAGAGAATTTAATTATCCTCCATGGGTGTCTAATATAGTCCCTATTTCAAAAGCTAATGGAGACATCAGATTTTGTACATATTACTAGAATTTAAACCAAACTTATCCAAAATATGTCTTTCTCTTACCAAACATCAACATGATTGTAGATTATATAGAGGGATATGATATGCTCTCATTTATTTATAGATTTTAAAGATATAATAAATTCAAAATTAAACCTGAGGACCAAGAAAAATCTTAATTTATTACACCTATGATGGAGATACTTATCAACATGTTGACACATGTTTTACATGACTACATAAAAAATATATTAGAGGATTATGTAACTATTTTAATAGATAAATATAAACAATGGTAAAATCATGCTATGGATTTATAACATTTTTTTGACCATTTATGTAAATACAATATACATTTAAATCCATACAAGTGTGTTTTCAGTGTCACTTTTAGGAAATTATTAGGTTATATAATTTATCAATGAGGCATTAAATTCAATCATAAAAAAGTAAAATCCATTTTGGACATGCCCCGACCAAAGGAGTTAAATAAATTATGATATTTAAAATAAAAATTGAAGAAATTTGGCATTTTGTGGCTCAACTTATAGATAAAACACAATATTTTATATGATCACTAAAAAATGGCACAAATTTTCAATAAGATGAAAATTTTCAAAAGAGTTTTGATGCCATTAAATATATTTACAACCACCTATTCTCATGTTGCCTATCCTTGATATGCCCTTATTCTTATACATTTATACTATAGATCATGCTTTAGGGGCTATATTGAGACAATATGATAATGACAAAAAATAATGTGCAATCTATTATGTAAGTCATACTCTAGATGATTATGAAAAGAAGTATAATATTATGGAATATTATGCTTTTATTTTTTTTATAACATAAAATTTATGACATTACATGTTAAATAATGAAACACATGTTATCACAAAGGTATACACTTAATGAGCAGAGTCGAACCACCAATTAAACTGATGTTGACCAAAATATTGTGTTCAACCTAGCAAACCTCTTTTTAGGGGTAGTCACTTGGTTTATTGCTTATGATACTTTAATTAACTATCAACCTAGGGTTTGTAAGCTTTGTAAGGCATCAACGCTATTTATGAAACACTAATCATTTATATATATTGAGGGACTATATGTTGCATATAAGAAACACTCTTGTGTAAAGTAAATTATATGCAAGTAAAATTCTTGGAAAGGAGATCACACTTGTTGTAATTGAAATCACACTTGATGTAATTAAAATGGACACTTTTTTTAATGTAAATTAACTTGTTGTTTTATAGATTGGAAGATTCCTTAAAGAAACTAAGAACATTCACACAAATATCAAATGTTTTTACTAAATCAACTTAAGAAACTAAACATGCATATAACTCAAACATAAACTATATTGATCACAATAGAAATAAGAACTATACTATCAGATCATGATCTTTACGATAAATCCTAACAATGGGTCTTCCTTGATAAGAGTTGAGTTCTAATCTATTCCTTAACAAAAGCTCCATTTAAGTCAAACCAATTATTTTTACATTAAAATGTCATGTAAAAATATGGGTATTGATAAAATAAATATTACAAAGAGTTCAAATTATAATTTACATGTTTTAAAAATAATTATTATTTCATATTTACTAACTACTAAGTTCTGTTATTATCTCTTAAAAAGAGGATGCAGGTTTACTATTTTTTTATTATTAGTCAATTGTCAGTTTTTTTTGAACTAGGGACATAGACCCTAGACAAGGGACAAGTAGACATGGACTAATAAGACAATATTTACAAATAGGTCTATTTCACTAATATAAAAAAATAAAAACACACAATAACCTTGCTATAACTCATAAAAAAACCAACCCGAACATATAGGGTAAGCAATCCCAAACAACAAAAAAATAACTGCAACATAAAATACATGGGTTAATCTCCCTAAAAGATAAATCCATAAATAAACTTGAGTTACATCATAGAAATGATCCTAGACATGGGACATGGGTTTCTAAATAGTACCCAAAACTAGATCTAACACTTGATAGAATGATGCATGATCCCTAGAAATTGGGCTTCATAAACTAAGATAAAAATAAATAAACATCATAAACAAAGCTTTATGAGAGTTTTATCCAAGAACTAGAGTAAAGACCACCAAGGATCCACCTCTGTGAAATGTGATATCTTAATTTTTTTCAAAATAGAATATCTACAATAGCATCATGAGGAATTATCTCTAAAAACTTAGACTTCATATACCAATAACAACACAAGAGAAACAAATACACTAGTCATCCCTCCACTAAAAAAATAAACCACTAGATCTGTTAGTCCATCAAGAAATAGGGGTATAAATCCTTCCAACAATAACTCCTCTAAGCAAAGAACTAAAGAACATGAAGATCATCCCACTAAGACTATAGATCAATAGAAAAAAAACCAAAGCGATAGGGAATAACCCTAATGCTTCCCATCCAAACTAAACCCTCCTAAAATCACATCATCAAGGATTAAACAAAACTACAAACAAATAGGGGGTTAACATTTCCATAACCTACTTGGGAATAGATATATCTTATCCAAACATGGAATAACAAAGCTACAAATAGAATGTCTCACCTAAGTCTACAAGGGTGAATGATTTTAAAAATGAGGTAGTTTTATAATTACAAATAAATCTAAGAAGATATGTTATTCAAGCTATATGATAAACTAGTGGTTTTAATAGAGAATAGAGTAGTAAATTATGTGGTTGCAACAATAAATAAATACAATCTAAAGGGAAGTAATGGTAGTGTCTTTGGTTATTATCTTATTCATTTTTAGATCATGGAATCCATATTCACACTCATATAAGTACCACAACTCATTAGACATAACAACATAATTTTGTGGTTGAACCATTTCTATTAGACTATAGGCTAGAAACACTGTCATGTAATTGGCATGGGTTGGTCTATCTATGTCTTCAGTTACTATGGGTTGGTATTAATTTGTAAATTATGCTTTATAGATGATACAAGATCCATTATGGGGTTAAATAGGTTTAAATCACCAATGTGGTAGTTGCTACAGGTTGTAACAATGAATTGCCATATGTGCTACAAGTTAGTCCGACTATGTCTTCAGTTACTACAAGATGGTGTTCATTTTCTAGATGTGATTTCTACATGTTATGAGATACATTAATGGTTATTATACATTAAAATAATCACCCTGGTAGTTATTATAGGTTTAAAAAAACAACCTCATTATTTCTATGCATTATAAATATCAATCACTACAGGTATTACACATTTACTTAACCAATTACTACAGGTTGTATTACCCAATTTATATGGGTTGGATGTGTCACCCACAACTCATGACTAATCCATAATATCTAAAAATACCAAATTATTACTAAAACCAACATAGTGATAAAATTAAATGATGCAATATTTATTCATAAAATAATAGTTTTAATCATAAAACATAGATATATGCACATTATATTCATCAAGTATTATGTAGTAAGGAAAGTAGGAAATATAAATTTATATGATTAAAAATGATAGGAGGATTAATAATTAGGAGTTATTATAGGTTACAATAATCAACCTGGTAGTTATTATAGGTTACAATAATCAACCTGGTAGTTATTATAGGTTAAAAAAATAATGTAATTGTTTTTACACATTATATATATTAATTGATATAGGTACTACGAGTTTGCTTAACCAATTACTATAAGCTAGATTACCCAATTGATATGGGTTGGATGTGTCCCCCATAACTCATGACTAATCCCTACTATCTAAACATACCTAATTATTAGTAAAATCAAAATAGTGATAAAAGTAAATGATGCAATATTTATTCATAAAATAATAGTTTTAATCATAAAACATATATATATGCACATTATATTTATTAAGTATTATGTAGTAAGGAAATTATAAAAGTTAAATTTATATTCTTAAAAAGGATAGGAGGTGTAATAAAATGGGTTTTTATAGGTATATAAAATCTAATTTCCTTGTATCATCACACTCTCCAACTAAGCATGTTTTTTGTCCTCAAAAAATCTAAACCATTGTATAGAGGAAAAAAGTGCCATGAAATCAACTAGTTCTACTACACCTGATCCCTATTTTTTGAAAATCCTAGCATTTTATTCTAACCTTTTCCATTTAGACTCTTTAGTTATTTAATCAAACTATTCAATTCCTTTCCAATCTGAAATAGGATACTAGAAAATATAGGGTTGGTAAGTTATAACAATCCAACATAACCTTTTTCTTCTTTCAACATCAATATACTTGGCGACCTTTTAAGTGTCACCCTATAATTATTGTGGGAAAATTAATATTTATTATTCAAATTTGGATTAAAATCATTCCATTTTATTATACATGAATTAAAGGATTATTGGGTTGTTTTTTGAATTAAAGTTAAATACTAATTTTAAACCTCAATTTGTTCCTTTCTAGTTCTTGCAACGACTTTCAAGTTCATCAATTTGACCCATTATTGTTCTATGATATTAGGTAGAGTAGCCTCTCATCTAATCATTAATGTATTTTATTTTTATTTTTAATTTTAATATATTAATTCCCTTCCTCTTTTCCTCTCATTAAAAATATAATAAGAAAAGACTCTCAACAATATATTGTCACTAAAAAAAATTGGGTTTAATTCTAGATCATGGGGGAAAACATAGTTTTGCATATAAATCTCAAATAAATGATTTTTATCTTCAATAATACTACTATTATATAATTAAAATATATAATGATACTTACTCACCAATTTAGAAATATCATAGTAAGTTCTCATAAACTAAAATTTTACAAGATACAAAACATAGACCCTTGTAGGTGGTCTATAGTTCATGAGATGTACTATTAGTTGGCCCATGTATTATACCAATTATTTTAATATTATGATTTTTTATTAATTATTCTTATCATTTTTATTCAAATCCTCTATTTCATCCTTCAATATGTTAAACTAATTATTCCATTGGAGTTATAATGTTTAAATTTTAACATCTCTTTTGATAAACAATTCCTCCTAATTTAGCCCTTTTGTCTGAATGGTAATGGATGAAAAATTATTCTTAGTTTGAGTGGGAATGGGTTAAAATTTCCTTTTATGTCATTCCTATATCCATATAAGCTCCTTTTTTAGTGGGTTGAACCATAGGGACTTGTAGATGACTACTTTCTTCTTCTTCCACCCTAATCAAAGCATCTAATCCATTCTCCTTAGTCTCTAAATCTCTGATCTATGTTTTAATGTTTCATTTTACCTAAGGTAATCTAATAGTTTCTAATTTACTTCTTATTTTAGTTGTATAAGTGTTTATTGTTCTTTTCTTTCCATTTTTCTATCACTAGACTACTCTTCCATTATTTCTTCTCTTTTTAAATTTTGTGGAGTACCCTCATGTTCCATTTATATAAAAATGGAATTTCATATCTAGAAGGGGTAGAGTTATCTCCATAAAATTTGATATAAATTTCACCTTCCTCTTTATTTATGTCCTCCTCTTTCCCAATTTATCATTCACTTTCTATTTTGATAACAACAAGTGTTACATTGATGCCTTATTTTGATATTATACAGATAATCATCTGAGATTATCTTCTTGGAGCTTGTGAAGATGAAATATTTTGCTTCATCCTTTGTATTGATGTGGAGGTAACATGTATTATTTTTTAATTTATATCTTAAAGGATATGGTAATAATTTCAACCTCTTTATTCTCATTTTAGGCATTTAGACATTCCCTTCTTGTTTTTCAACAACTTGTTCATTTGTTTCACCAATTGCTTCATATTGTTCCTCTTCAGGGAGTTATTCTATGGCTAATAAGCCATCCTAGGATATGTTGTGTATCTTATCAATTAAATATTTTTTCATAGTTATTTGGATCCAATAATAATAATAATAATAATATTTTATATTCCCTTTGTGGTACTCCTCAACCATTCTCCTTAGCATGTTCAATTGTAAAATAGGTATATTCACCTTTATTTCATGCTTAAGGTTATTTATAAATTTGAATTGATTTCATATATCATTGAGTTTATTCTCTCACATGTTAAGTATTTGATGTTATATAGGGAAACTTCTGATCAAAATAAAGGTAAGGAAGAGCAGAGTGTACCATATTTTAAAAACAGAGTGTACTATATTTTAAGATGTATAATTATTCTTCTTCTAAAAAAAATATGTTTCATGTAATGTTAATGATATATTTACTCCAACATAAATATCCTTATTGTGGTAACCTAGTGACTTATACAAATTATTCTTCAATCACCTCAATCCATAGCCATTTCATAGTGGATACATCATTCACCAAGGTTTTTACAAACCCTTTAGAAACTTCATCATCATACCCAATTAATATCTCAAAATAATTCATCCATCCTTAAATTTTAAATATTTCAACAAAATATATTTTCTCCTCAATGGCATGAGACATATTGGTTCATGTTTGAGTACATCACAACCCATTTTTGCCTAAATTATTTTTTCTTATAGTGAGAAAGATGGTTTTAGTATTCAGTCACCAGTAAATAATGAATTAAATGATGTTTAATGCTTATATATTCATCATATTAGCTATAAATTTCCCATATATTATGATCCATCATTATCTTTCCCTTTAATTCACACTTTATTACTTACATCTTGCCTTAACAAGACATTCTACATGTACATAACATTAATTTGGATCATGTAGTTTCTTGTGTAGTACTCCCCCTAATAGAGGTGGCACTCATCTTTGAGTGACTGACGTAGAAATATAGATCATGAAAAATGTAAGGGAATATTTGGATTTGACAGAAGTGATAGATAAAAAGGTTGATGTGACAAGTGGGATTTTAAATAAATATTTAGTCTTTATGTGAGTCCATAACATTGGGACTAGTACTTTGAATAGTCATGAAACATAAATTTTAACTTTTAAATGAAAAATAATAATTATTTCATAAAAATGGTATCATAATTACCTTTATACACATTGGTTTAGTAATCATTTTATATTTTATTGATGGTGTTGATTATTGGATCATGTCCGCCAATGTATGGAGTAGCCACGTAGGATGCAATGTGAAGACTAGGTTATTGACTAGAGTAAAGACTAAAAAAATGCTGACTAAAGTGTTAATCATGTGTAAATCAAAGTGTATTTATTAAATAAAATTCCATATTAAACAATATTGGTGACAAGCTCCTTGAAGCAAAAAATAAAATTTCTAGTAGTAGGTGTCTTGTTGTAGGGTTGGTGAAAGGTGACAGTTGGAAAGATGGTACCAATGGTTACTATCAATCACCTTAAATTATAGTGTTTGTTTTTCCCTTGAAAATGTTGGAATAAATTATAACATTGACAATTATTCAATGCATATATCTCCTTAAAAATTGATGGAGCTTGGATATGTCAAATAGATTTGTGGCAACATGAGGAAGCTAGTGAGATGATAAAAAAAAGGACTATGAGTGAAGACCTAAGATATCCCTGAGGAATATGAAGTAGTGTCCTAAAAAACCTTACCAAGTGAATGTTGTAATTAATCATAATTTATAGATTTAAAATAGAGATATGAGCCTTCATGTAGTTTTTATTAGTGTCTTGCAACATCTAATATCATCCTATAACATAGGCTCCCATCTTACAGCTCCTGTCAAATAACATGTAGTATATGGGAGTGAACCCATAACATCTAGGACTAAAACCATACAATATTATGTAGATATTGTAGTAACTAATATGTAACATCAATAAATACAAGATGATATTATCTCATGAATCTATCTTTTGAATTTGTACAAGGCTTATGAAGTTACTAGGATCAGAGGAGAATGACAAAAAGTGGATCTTTTTAAAATTTTATTATTTTACTCTCTTTTTTTTTATTTTTATTTTCCCTTGTAACTATCAAGTTCATTTCCTATTCAAGGCCTTAGATCAGCCATTGGTTAGCTAGTAAACTAGTTTTATGACCAAGGCTATCAACAATGCCCAAAGGTTTTCATTATTGGATTTCATTACTTTATTTTTTAATATTTTAAAAATATAACTAACCAAAAATATTTATAATCATTATTTTTATTTAACCAATGGTAAATTAAAAAAATAGACTAACCAAGATGAGACATATTTCTTACACTTTATTCATGGAAAAGGAGGATGAGTTGCAATTACCACGTGGTGGTTGAATAGGGCTATTGAAGGATAGAAGCACATGAATAGTGTACTCATCCACTAGTTCTATATCCATAAAAGGTTTTTTTCCTTTAATGATTTTTCATATAAATTATTATTTTGAGAGTGGTTTCTTATATATCTTGAAATAAAATTAGTAACTAATAAATATAATCTTACTAGATCGATTATTCATAGCTTGACTGCTCCATTATCAAAAAATTTCTTAATCTCATAAGGACCAAACCATATTATTCTCATTTTGCCTTTGTGTTATTTGTACTTGGAATCATAAAGCAAGGACAATTATCCTTGATGGAATTATTTGGTCTTAATGGATTTTTCATGCCATTTCAATCTTTTTTGTTGTATCATTTCTATATGTTGTAATGCTTCTCTTTGGATTTCATATAATGCATTGAGTTACATTATTATCTCATTTTATGTTTTATTGAGATATAGGCCAAGTTACAAGGTAATACTCAAGGTTTTTTAGTACAAAATCTATGGGAAAAATAACCTTATTTAAATAAACCAAATCATATGTTGTAAACCCAGTGGTAGTCTTCCATGTTATTTAGTGTGCCCATAAAACTTTAAGAAGACACACTTCCCAATATTTATGGTGTAATAAAACTATTTTGATGAGAATATTCTCCAAATATCTATTCGTGACTTCAAATTGTATATTAGACTAAGGAATATAAGGAGTATACTTCTTGAGTCATATTTCTTACTTGTGTACAAGGGAGACAATCAGGTTTGATGTGAATTACATTCCCTGATCCATAACTATTTCTCTTGGTACTTCATATATTTTGAAGATATATTCGTATATAAATTATAAAACTTTCCTATCCCTTTTTTATGTTAGTTCCTTCACTTATACCCATTTGGATAAGTAATATTTAAATACTATTATATATTATTTGTTATCAACTTTAGGTGTATCAGGCTAACAAAATCAATCCCCCACTTATGAAAAGGATTGACCACTATCTAGGTTTATACATGAGTCTTATCATAATATGTGGGTTCACCGTATGTTGGAATAGATTAGGCTAGTGGGTATACATGAGATCATATCTATGTAAGGTGGGATAGTACTATCTTGTTTGTAGGATCTTGGAGGTTGTCATCATAGAAGTAAATTTTTTCTTTCATGGTTTATCATGTCACGCTTAGAGGATATACACTACTTTTTCCTTCTTTATACATCTCTGCATGATTAGATAAATCCTTGTCTAGAATAAATACCTAAATACCCATGAATATGGACAAATTTTTGTCACAAAGAATTGTATTTATCTTAGAGAGAAGTGTTATGAGAATAGAATTGTAGCCACATTATTATCAATGTCTATAAACCAAAGAGAATTAATAGATACAATAAAAATATTTTCACTAGGGAAAGAATCATATACAAGAAGACCATTTTCATAATATGTTAGTCATGAAAAAAAACTAAAATTATGTCATCCTTACCTAGTATATCTATAACAGTGATGTCAAACTCTTTTAAAAGTAATAACCATCTAATTATGTAGCCACTAACTATTGGATTATTTATTAAATACCTAATGGAAACATGGTTAGTGTGGATAAAAATAGCATAACCTATTAATTAATGTTTGAATTTATTTACAGCATAGACAAATGCAATAAATTGTTTATCCATCATAATGTAGTTAAGCTCTACACCTTGAAGGTTATTGGTAATAAAGTAAATATCATAGCTTAAGGACTCTTAATTTTGTCTTAGGATATATATATGGATGTGGAAATGTAACTTCCAATCTGATCCACATAGCACTAAAGTTGATACTAGTAGGTTTTTTAGGTCTTGAAATGCTTGTTCACATGTAGGATTCTATATAAAGTCAGCATATTTATAAAGTAAAATAAAAAAGGTGTTTATATTTTGATAAAATACTTGATAAACCTATGATAGTAGCAAAAATTTACTATAAAACTAATAAAATACTTTTGTTTCATTGAGTTGGTATATTTTTTTATCACTTCTATCTTTGCAGGATCAACCTCTATGATTTAAAGAGAACTAGTTATCTTGTAAATGTTGAAGGAATTTCTCATTATTTTGGATTGATTCATCATGTGTACCCATAAATAGTGAATTCATCCATTTATACTTAAACATAATCATGGGAGAGATCAAATAAAATTCTTAGAACAACCCTTTGAATGTTAGTTGTAGCATTGCATAATTTGAATCGTAATATAGAGTATGTATAGGTATTCCAAGGAAATGTGAATATAGTTTTATCTCGGTCCTTTGGATCTATTTTAATCTATTGATATACACTAAATTTTAAAAAAAATTATAAGTATTTATTTCTTACCAACATGTTAAGTACATGACCAATGAAAGGAATAGGAGAGTGATCTTTCTTAGTCTATATAGATACTCCATTTTCCTCATTTTTAGGCATGATTACAATCAAAGAGACCCAATAACTTCCTAATATTAGATAGATAAATCCATAATCTAGGATTTTTTTAATTTATATTTTCACTATGTCTTTAACAACATGATTTATGTATCTTTGTAGTTGGTGAGTGGGTTTGCATTCCTCCTTAATATAGATATGGTGGTTGTATAGATTAGGGTGGATGCCTCTTGTATCATGATAGTCACATGAAAAAGTAGATTTATGATTTTGAAGCATGGATATGATTTTAGTTTTTTGTTTTAGAATTTAGCATGGTGTTGATACTGAGAAGGCATTGATGAGCTAGAGTAGTACTAGGATGGGTGACCTCCTAGGAAATCTTAGTGCTTCACCCATGTAAGAATCACCTAGATGCAATGAGTGATAATGTGGATCATTCAAATGAGTGATTGGTCAAAGATTATTGACCACCTCATAAAAATGGATCAAAGAGTATTGACTCAATTATATATAGTTAATCCTTACCAAATGATGGGGAAACCCACATTGTCTAAGTATTAACTCAAATCTACACAGTGAATCCTTACCAAAGGATGGGGAAACCCACATTATTTAATGAGATTCCACTCCATCCTCAAGTGGTTTTATGACCTTTTGAGAAATGGGGGTATGATTTAATTGATCCCATTAATCCACCATCTAAAGGAAAGTAGTACATCCTAGTATGTACTTATTATGTCACTAAGTGGATAGAATTTTAACCTCTACCATTTATTTATGAATAAATAGTAGTTGATTTACTGTAATACATGTTCATGCAATGTTTTATAGAATCAATAGTAATAGTATCATATTAAGGCCTTAAACTTAAATCCAATATGATTAAACATTTTATATGACACTAACAAATCACTCATCAGAAGTCATCACGATACTATCCTCAAGCCAATGGTTAAGTTGAGTTTATGAATAGATAATTAAATAAAATGTTGACCAAGATAGTGATAATTAGTAGAAAGTATTGGAGAAGAAATCTAATTGAATCAGTATGGGCCTACAACACAACATGGAAGACTACCATAGGATTTTATCCATGGGAAATTGTGTATGGAAAGAATCCATTAAGTCCAATTGAATTTGAGTTGTAGACAATAAGAACAAAAATAGATGTAGGGATATATCTAGGTTAAGCACAAACATATAGGATTATTCAAATAAATAAACTTGATGAGATGTGAATAGAGGCATTGCATCAAATAGAACTTATTCAACATCATAGGGAGGCATTGAATGGTTGCAACACAAATTAAAGGACATTCAAGGAGGGATATTGGGCCTTGGTGTTTTATTCAAAGTACCAATATTTCAAAGGTAAACTTAATGCTATATGGATAAGTCCTTATCAAGTAGAAAATATTTTTTATAAAGGATTAGTTCAATTGTTTCCAATTGATGGAGAGAAAAGGAAATTATTTGTAAATGGACATAGTTTGAGGCTATATCATCAACCTCCAAGTAAGGGTGAATTCTTCAAAGATATTCAATCTCAAAAATAATTTGGATATATGGAAGAATCTTATTTTTCCATCATAACCAAAGAATGAGATTTTGAATTCAATAAAGGAAGGAGATTGAAAACTAGTAAATGACAGCGCCTTCTAAAAAAATGTAAAAATAGTAAAGGGAAACTTTTTAAGGGAATAAATAAATAAAATAGTCCTCCTAGTTGACTTATGTAAAACTCTAAATTAACTTTTGTGGTGTTTTTATCACATGAAAAGTTGTAGAACTAGGAACAAAGACAAACCATAAGTAATTCAAGGTATTTGTATTTAATTATTTTATAAGTACAATTATTTATGAATTTTATATGCCATTTGATCCACTCATAAAAATAAGATTATTCTAAATAAAGACATGCCAAAAAGGGTTATTTTCAAAAATTTAAAAAGGGGATATTTTATTAAAATGACATGTGTACCATTTGGATGTATTTTCCAATGAACAAAAAAGAGATGTGATACTACCAAAATGATGTGGTTTGTGCAATATTGAGGTAAAAAGATTTTTTCAAAAAGATTCAACATGATGGAGACAAATCAAGGCATGAACTAAATAAAGTAAGGGACCGATGATATATTTTTTCATGAGGGAAAGGACAAGGATATATTTAGGTCCTCTCAAATCACTCCACATATAAAATAGTTGTTTATCTCCTTTTAGAGTGTCCCATATCATAAAATACTCAAATTATAGTATATTTTTTGAGCCAAGGGAACTAATTGCAAAGTAATTAAGTGTGATTTTCTTTGTTCTTTCCTAAAAAATATTATTGTTTGTTGATCAAAAAAGAATCTCACTTGCTAACTTGATACTTCATTCATCCAAATTTATTCCCAAGGGTTCCTCATATCACCAAATATCTTTGACAAATACATAAAATGGATTCTAAAAATAAATTATAAGCTAAATCCACAACACTACTATTAGAAGATGAAGTGGTGGACCTATTTTTTTAGCAAGTTGAGTGGTTGAAATTTATCAAGAAATTATAGGGCTATGATGAGAAGTTAGTTAAATAGTTTATCATCAACATTAAGGGAGAATATACTAAGGTTAAAGGAATCAATATTCCTATTAAATAACATCATAATCAGTCAAATATTAAGGATTACGAAAAAAATATGAGTATCTTAGGGAAATCCATATTTAAAGACCTAATTTAGATCTTTCATGAAGACTAAAAAACCATGCCTAAACTAATTATTAGCCCTGACGGGATAACCAAAATAATCAAGAGAGAAATATTTATAGATATATGGATGACTATTTCATTTTAGGTCATCAAATTTTTTACTTGTGATGAAAAATATGGTTCTAAAGGATTAAATTTTCATTATGAATCCATCTCCATAATTGGTGGTAAAAGGAAATTAAGCACAAAGACATCTAGAGTGAACTTCATAGAAACTCCAAAACCTACTTCTAAATAAATACCCATCATGGAGATATTTTATGAGGAGGAAGAAGATATGAACACATCTTGGCCTTGGTTTTTAATTAAAAGTTCAAGAAGGAAGGCTTCAACTAAGAAGATCTAATAAAAAACCATACTTATAAGAAAGAGAAAGATCATACTACCTAAAGAGGGTGATGTAGACAAAAGTGCTAGAAATAATCTTGGTAGTCTCAACTAAGGATAACCTACTAGATACTTATAGATTTTATAATAATTTATATAAGAGGAGGTTATGGAATAACCCTCAATTGGTATTGAGGAGTTAGCATCCATGGTAAAATTATTTTCAGTTGAGGAAGCTTTATAATAGCCCCTTACATCTTATTAACATAAGACATAATTAGACAAAGGAAAATATCCAATTATAAAGGAAGAATAAAATCCTTTCAACCATGATGAGGAAGATCAAGTAAAATAGGATATGAATTTTTCATGGGTAGAAGAAACCATAAAAAGAGAAGAAAAGGAAATATCCATCCTTAAGTAAAAGTTACATTGCAAAGAATAAGCTATCTAATATTTACATAATGAGCTAGAAGAAAATAAAATTTAGTTCATTAATAAATGTAAATAAATAGATAATTTAAATAGAAAATATGGAACCTAAAATAGAAGTGGACTATGGTGTGCACACACTATTATCCTATGATGATATCATGGACACTTGGGCAAAAACTTGTCAAACACTTACGAGGTGAAATTATAGATTAGCAAGTTAAATAAGTATATTGAAGAGGAAATGAAAAAAAAGAAAAAGTATAATCCACATTACAAATAGATTGTGAGTTAGGTGAAAAAATTATATCTTGTAGAAGGCCTACCTATGGGTATGGTCTCTTTCTTCAAGAACAGATCTATAGATGGCAATTTCCTAGAATTTCTTGTGGTCTCCTCTATGAACTAGAAGATGATAATGAGTTTATATTAAGCTTATTACTCTAGTTCCCTTGATTAACAAAATATTTTGTGTGAATTTTGTTTGTGTAACATTCTCCTTGAACACATGTCCTCCTTCCTAATTAATATATTTATATGATAAGTACATATTAAAGTTTTCACTTCCACCCTAAAAAATTAGGTTGTATGGAGTGAAAGGATAGATAAATATCTTAAACAATTCAAAACTATTGGACTATACATGAAGCATGAATTACTTAATGCAGATAAGAAAATAATTTTTTTATGAAATAATACTTATAATCCAAGGATTAGGAGCAACATTCACATATTGTGGGCTAATGTATTTCTTATTTTGATAAGTATACTCAAGATAATTTCAATGCAACACTTGTTTAAAGTGATAAGAGATAAGACACATTAAAATTCCCATTGAAAATAAGGGAGGTCATTTCTCTAAATAATCTTAGATGGTGTCTTAGATGTGTTCAAGCTATTATAGATGTGATCTAACAATTTAAATAGATGTTTGGATAAGAGTGGATTGAAATGAGATATAGGTCCCCATGGTAGAACACAACACCATAAAGGCTTGATCAATTTGACAAATGGAGGGCCCAAGTTAAATAATATAAATGATACACCATTACAACATAATTTAAATGGGATACATACTATGATGTCTATAACCTTAGTGAAAAATTTATGGAGGTATCACTTAACAAAGAATAGAAAGGATCCTAGTTTACAAGAGGTCTTACAAAAGGTAATGTGTCGAGGAAATAATAATCTCATAAAATGTCTCATTATATCTAATTAATGACTTCATTTCTCCCTAAAGAACCTTATTTTTGTGTGGATTTAGATGTACATCCTATAACTCATTACTAATTCAAAGTAGAAAATGAGTAATTTGCCTTGATCATTATGTACAAGTTAATGTTGCCAGTTTACACCACTTTATTCTAACCTTTTGCATGAAAATCCACCAATTTTGTGTATATAGGTCATATAGACATACTAGAAGTAGATGATGTGTTTTTTAAAAGTAAAAAGAATTCTTAATATGATCTCAAATTAGGTTTGATGATATCTAGTATAGCTCTAAAGATTACCAACTAGATCTATATTCCATTAATATAACTACAGAGATCACCAGTCTATCTATATAGATGCCTAGATTGGCTCTAAATATGTTAAAAATAATTTTTAAGGCTTCCTGGATCTTGACAAAATATATTTTTAATACTATGCATCATGTTTAAAACCATATCTTCTTGATCATGAGCATCCTAATATATTTTTGGAACATTTATAGAAGTCATATGTATTTTTTTTCAAACATAGTATGTTTATTTATATCTATAAGTATTTATAGTAGTTTTTATAAAAGTAACTGTAAGTACTATAATAGGGTATGCTTCAATAATACAAATTATTTAAATTGTAAGAATAATTTGTAAAAAATAACAACCAAAGGTAGCATTTGAAAATTGATGCCAACACCCTTCCCTCGATTTTTCCCTTGAAACATGGAAATGATGTTATTATGTTTCTATTTTCAATAAAAATATCCTAGTTAGTCACGGTTTTTCTAGGTGGTTATCCTATTTTGATCAACTACTGTAAAAGTGTTGACACATATAAACAATGTTTTCCTGCTTTTATTGTATTAGAGAATAAAATGAGAGTATGTAGTAAGTAAATGATCGAAACATAGAACTAATATTTTCTAACATTGTAAACATTTAAAAAATTAATGAATAATTTATTTCATGATATTTATTTAAGTCTAATGTGATCTAATCCTATTCCAAGGGAGAGCAAGGGTTCACTCAACCAAGGAATCAAGATCATTTGTGGTATTTATATGTTTATGTTAATATGTGTTCTTACCTTTAATTACTTTATGAAAATTGGTGTCTAATAAATTATAACCTATAGGTATCTATTTGTGTTTAAGGTATGTGTTATTTAATTATATTCTTTGGATTTTTTATACCATCCCATTTCAAAGCAATTCCAACTTATGTAACCTAAACTAGTTGTGTGTTTATTTCAAAAGCAATTTCTATTACAATAAGAGTGCTTCTTTTTAAAAGCACTTTCCATTCTAGTAAAGTGTGTTTCCCTTCCAAGCATTCCAATTAAAAAATAGTTTTTAATTTTACAAGAAATAGGTTATATTTAAATACAATCAAGTATATTATATCCTTAGGAGTAAATGATCTACAACTCCCACCCAAACAGACAACTGTCAGTCACTATCTTACATACCTTATTGTTGTATGCCATTAGACACCAGCATGGTTTGGTATGGCATCAAATTGACTCAATTTATTAAATGAAGAGGACATAAATAACCCTCATCAAGTGTGTAATCAAGTTTTATATTTATTTTGATAAGGATCCCATGGATTCTAGGCCTCCCACTAATGGGCTAATGATGTAATGGTGTGGTAGTAGTTTATGAAAAATATCTCCACTATTAGTGAATGTTTCCTACGTTAGAATGGAATTTGAGAGGGGACATGTTAGGTATTATAACAAGTTATATTTTTGTGGACTAATTTGATAGGTGTTTTGAAATATGTTTGAAATTATTTGTGTCATCCTATTATTATTTTGAGTATTGGTTGTGTTCAATTGTGAGCAAAGTTTGTAATGAAACTTTATCATTATCCTCATCTTATACCCATATAAACTATTATTCACATGAGGGTTTTTCTAGTAGGTAGATAAATAGTTTCTTAGAAGTGATATAATTGACAATTAACATGTTTCCTAATATATAACCAATGAATAATTTAGTTATATCCATCCCTAGTCTTTTGAGGATAAGTGGGTATCCTCCTAGATTAGATTCAGGATACAATATTATAAAATCAATAGTATATTCCCATGAATATAAGATAATTACCAAGCCTTCTATTACTCCTTCTGGTTTAACTGTTGAATTATCTACTATTTATAGAATGGTATAAGTTGGACAAAAACATACTAGATTAAGTTATTTCAATCTTTCTTTGTCATTACATTGATGGTAACTCCCAAGTCTATTAAATTATTCTTTGTGAGAGTACCATTGACATGGACACTTACTACTAGAATGCCTAGATCAAAGTATTTAGGTGGGACTATATTTCTTATCATAATCTCTATAAGCTGCCTAACCACTTGGATAGTCTTCAGATATTTATTATTCTAGCTAAATCTATTTAGGCACAGTTACTAGATAGACTTAGTGTATATTAGGAAATCATTTCTAGATTTAAATAAGGGTATTTTGACACAAACATTTTTAAGTTATACTAAAAATTCAAATTTAGAATCTTGTTCTACTTTTTGGAGGTTTAAATTCTTAGGAAAGGAGGATTGTTATACCCTTATTTAATTGTAAATGTGTTTGGTTCAAGGGTTGTAGTTGAATTAGATGGTTGTGAGTTAGTGATAGTTTTAGGAGTGACATTAAGGACCTCTTCAGGAGGGTTTATTGCCACAAGCAAGGTGGTTTGTTGAATAATTCAACTTTAACAAAGAGATACTTCATATACCTCCATGGAATAAGTGGGATACTGAATTATCTCATTAGTTTGTGTTAGTTGAATTGAATTATTATTGGTGTTTGGTACAGGTTGTACAAATAATTGTGTTTATCTATGGGCTTATTAGTTTTTGGGCATGAGATTTGGATATTTATTAGGCATTAACATAGATTGATGTTATTGTTGTAGTTGTAATTTATGTTATAAAGAAACATGTGGCTTGTACCATGGATTATTCCCCTTCCATGGTTGTTTCCATTAGTTGTAAGGGCATTGTCGTTACCATTGGTGATTTTGGTTTGGGTTTTGACACGATTGATTACTATTTTGAGGTAGTCATGTTGGATTTGGGATTATGGCCAAGTGGTTGAGGATTATAATTTTTTTGTGACCAATTTGGGCCTAGAGTTGATGTTGGATTGAATGGATTAGATCCATATCAATTAGGTGAAGTAGCTAAAAATTGAAAACTATAGATTTTTATGACATACTTGGATGTTTTGGCCTTTAGATCCATGTTTTCCTTTGATCCACATAGAAAATATGATCTCTACCACCTATAATGATATGGATCTCAACTACTTCAATGTTTTATTACATGATGCTTGTTACATTTACCCAAATATCATGGCTTTTTCAATATTTTTTTTATGATAATATGGATAATACATAATGAAGACATGCTCTACATCATGTTTCCTTCATGTGTTAAGTGTGTCCAACTATGTGTCTAGATAGATGATAATATCTTATTTCATGTCTTGCATTAGATTACCTACTTCTTTTTGTGAGAGTCCATTGGTGGATGATGAAGATGTCATTTTTTGTTACAATTCTTATTCATCATATATATTGAGTAGTTCCTACATAAGTTTGTGATTTATTCAAACATCATCTATGACACATCTCCACTGCGCATGAGATATAATGGCTTAAGACATGTTTATTAAATTTATTTAAATAAAATTAGATTAATTTATTCATGATCTAATGTATTTTGTTTAGATTTTTATAGGCTAAATAGGAACCTTTAGGTATTCCTATAAAGGTTAATCTTCATTCTTTGACATCTAAAAAACATCATTCCTTGTGTAGTCCCTTCCTTTTTAATGATCTTGATATTTGAAAAACAATTTATCTTTCATTTTACCCTAAGTAGAGATCACATCAATTCCTAATATCAAGAACCTTCTAAGGGGCATCATTGAGGGTAGACAAAAATAATTTTAGCTTTTGGGCATCCTAGTTGTATTCATATCTACAAAATAAGATTTAAAACTCAAAGAGGAATATTTTATGATCCTCACTATCCATTCATCTAGAATTTAATATTTTATGATCCTCACTATCCATTCATCTAAAATTATGTAATGCAAAAAGAGGAGTATTCTTAATAGGTGCATCATATATAGGGATATTAATGGGATACTAAAAATTTATGACCTCATTGACATAATTTTTTACTTGTTGGTATGTCATAGATTTCTAAACTACTTGTAAACTAGAAAGCTTAAATACCCATGCTTTAAATCCCTTGTCAATTTTATTCCAAATTGTGTAGTGAACAATGGATTTAGACTAATTTAAGGAGGATCAAAATATTCTGAGTATAGATGATGGGTTAGGTATTCTAGGTAATTCTTATGGGAGTTTAAAAAAATGTCTTATTCAGTTAGTTCAATGGGTTTGACAACTTTTGGAGTTCTAATTATTGAGGATAGAAGAGATTTGAGTTATCTTTTGGAAAGAAGTTTATGAGAGGGTAGAGGGGACTGAATACTAAATCCCTAGGTTTAGGGTGTCAAAATAGTGACTCTTTGAAATGGTGAAAAGATATCCTTATTAGGGGCATGTGGGATTTATTAATCCTTGCCCATGGGCTACTTGACTAACTCAGTTAAGAACTCCTCAATTGTTATATCTTCTAGCTTATTAGGTGAAAATGATGAACTGACTATTGGTGTCATCTCTTGATGTCTAATTTCTAAAGGTGAGGATTCTTCCTCTTTAGTAAATTTCAACCTTCTAGGTGAGATTATACATGAATAGTCTTATCCTCACTACATATAAAGCAATCATTCTTTCTTTATGATTATGCCTAACCTATCTTGCACAAGGTTAGTTTCTAGATGATTTTATTAGTTTTTATAAATTTACTTGTATGAATTAAAATTATTAATTTAATTAAATGTGAATTTTTATCTATAAAGCAGGAAAATTTTAAACTATAAAGTAGAAAATTTAAAGCATAAATATAAATTAACCCTCTTGAGATTCAGTGTTTGAATTATGTCCCTCATAATGACTCTAAAATTATGATCATAATCAAACCACCAATTAAATTATTTCATAATAAAATATCACATTCAACCCAACAAACCTCTTTTGAGGGGCAACTATTTGGTTCATTCATTATGCTACTTTCATGAGTTATCAACATCCGGTTTGTAAGATTGGCAAGGCATTGACACTATATATGAAATAATAATTATTTATAGATATTGAGGTACTATAGGTTGGGTATAGGAAACACTCTTGTGTAAATTAAATTTCATGAAATCGAAATGATTGGAAAGTAAATCACACTTGATATAATTGAAATCACACTTATTATAATTGAAATAAACACTTGTTGTAATGGAAATGAACTTGTTTTCTAGATCAAAAGATTCCTTAAATAAAATAATAAAATTCACACAAATATGAAATGCTTTTACTAAATCAAATTAAGAGACTAAACATGCATATATCTCAAATATAAATTTTATTACTCACACAACAAAATAAGAACTATACAAATCGATATTAATCTTTACCATAAATCATAATGAGGATCCCTCCTCGGTCAAAATTAAGTTCCAATACTTCCTTTAACATCAACTAATATTAAGTCAAATTGATTATTATTACATTAAAAGATAATCTATCAATGTGGATATTGCTACAATAAACATTAGAAAGAGTTCAAATTGTAATTTTTGTGCTTCAACAATAATAATTATCTCTTACTTACAAACTAATAAATTCTACCATCATCTCTTAAATAAAGGACGCATTATTATTATTATTATTATTATTATTATTATTATTATTATTATTATTATTATTATTATTATAATAAATTAATCTAAGAAAATAGTTTATTCAATCTACATGACAAACTAGGTAGTTTCATCAAAGAACAAAGCAATCAATTATGCGGTTGAAATAACCAAAAAAATGGTCCATAGGGAAGGAAGTAGTGGTGGAATCTTTGGTTATTATCATATTACTTTATAGATCATGGAATATATCTTCACACTCATCTAACTACCATAACTCATTAGGCACAACAACTTAGTTTTTTGGTTGAACCATTTTGGTTAGGCTATAGGCTAGAATAAATGCCATGCAATCATTGTGGGTTAATCTAGTTGTGCCTTCATTTATTATGGGATGTTATTCATTTTATAATTATGATTTATAGATGCTATGTGATCCATTATGTGTTTTTATAGGTTGAAATAATCTACCTAGTAGTTTCTATAAATTATAAAAATCAACTGCTACAGGTGTTATAGATTGGCTTGCCTAATTTCTATGGGTTGGATGTGTCCCCTAAAACTCATGATTTATCCCTACTATCTAAAAATATTAAAATAATAGATAAGACCAAAAAATGATAATAATGCAATATTTATTCATAAAATAATAATTTTAAGTATAAAATATAAAGAGGTGTACATTACATTCATTAATTACTATGTAGTAAGGAAATTGAAAAATCAAACTTTGTATGCTTGGAAATGTTATCAAATTTAAAGGTATAAGCTTACTATATGGGTTTAAGATTTAGAGGTTATAATAGTTATAAAGGTTATAGTAATTGTACATTTAAATTTTGAATTGGGGGTAACTATACAAAAATCATCCATATTTTTGACACATGTAGAACCTTTAGAGTTTATAGTAGTCACCCGTAACATAATTAATACAAAATTATATGTATATATATATATATATGTATATATATATATATATATATATATATATATATATATATATATATATATATATAACACTTATAATAGAAAATGTTTCACATAATGAAAATGAAAATTAAAATGTGAATCTAATCCTTATGTTATTATTGGTGAATATTTATAAAATATATCCCTTTCTATAAAATTAATCTGATTTTTAAACTAGGAAGAGGCTAAATTAGACACACTTTAAGTTCATGATAGTACATGTGGTGGTCATTTTAGTGGTATAGCTATGTCTAAAAAACTATTATTGCAAGGTTATTATTGGCCTATAATGGAAAAATAATGTCATGAACATGAAAGATTTGTACAAAATGTGAAAACTATAGCAACCATAACCATTCTCTATCATATGAATTGTAACCAATTATCTCACCTTGGACATTTTCTATATGGGGTTTTGATATAATTGGAAAAATCAATATAGAATCAATAAATGGTCACAAATTCATTATTACTACTATAGAATAATTCACAAAGTGGGTTGATGTTATTCCTTTAAAATACACTATAGGTGAATATATATGTCAATTCTTAATGACACATTATCACTAGTTTCAATATCCATCAGCTATTGTTACATATAATGGATCATGTTTTTAAAAAAAATGGTTAATAATTTTTGTGTAAAATAAAAAGTCCTTTATACCTTTTATACACAATATTATCTACAAGATAATGGTCAAGTAGAAGCCACAAACAAAACTCTTGTTAATATTTAGAAAAGTAGTTACAAATCATAGAGTATATTGGAAATTATCAAATTAATTTATGCACTTTGGGCATATCATAGAAGTATGCATACACTGACAAAAATAATCCCATAATCTCTTGTTATGGTAAAAAATAAATTTCACCACTCGAACTAGAAATTATACCTTTATAGATTTACCTTAAGCATATGATTAAAGATAAAGAATATCAAGAAAAATCATTAAATGAATTAAAAATGTCTGATGACAAGTGTATTCAGGATATTTAACATCTTTAAGTCTATAAAGATCACATGAAGTGGGCATATGGTGCATGGGTTCACAGTCAATAATTTCAAGTGGAATATATGGTTTTAAATAAAAAATAAATAAATACAAATGCAGATAAAGGAAACAAAGGAAAATTCAAACCTAATTGGTTGGGTCTATTTGTGGTTAAAGATTAAGTGGGTACAAGTACTTATTAGTTGGATACAAAAGAAGGAAAGCCTATGAAAAACCTTATTAACATTATGAAATTTTGTAAATATTATATTTAATTTCAAAACATTAAGTAATTTAAACAATAAAAAATCTAACTGTACATAACTTCTTGATTTTTACATCATATTATTATATTTTCTTGCACATGCAATTGATTGATTAATTATTATAATAAATTGGTTCTTGTTGACTTATTTTCCTCTTGGTTCTTCCTTTTTCATTTTACAAATTTGCATAGTATAAATTAGTGATCAATTTTTCCATAATTTACTATTTATCTCTCTATTTTCATAGTTGTCATTGATAAGATGTCATTTTCCCTGAAGGACATAATCAAATAGTAAATGATAGAACTGATTTATATTATTGTCCCAATTAGTCGATCATGTCCTCTGCTATTTCTTACCCATAAATCATAATTTTAGCACACAAAACCTTAATACTTCCAATTTTAATATTTTCACCCAACTTTAGTATGAAAATCATTATTTTCCATGTAAAATATTTCATTTTTAGAGATATATTGTTCATACATGTGACATACTTAGATAAATGTGCATTTAATGGAAAAAATATGTACAATCAATCTTCTTCATACACTTTTCAATCTCTTATAAATTTCTTAAAGTTACAAATCACATATAGCTAAAGTATCTTGCTCATACGTGGATATACAATCATTTATAATGAATATCTCACATTAACACATCAAAAATTATTTAGATATTTCACACTTATTCTACTTTTGACTCCTTTATTAGTAATAATTTTTTTTGTTTCTAATTGAAAATTTTCAAAAATACATAAAATTTAAATATTTAAAAATTTAATAGCATTCAAAATATTATAAAAAATTTAAAAATCCATCCCTAAGCATGATTAGGCATCTAGTTTACATATTTTAAATATGTTACTTATCTCATGATTAGTAGATATCATATTCATTTTATATCATAGATGCATTTCATTGGTATCCACGAGTGTTATGTAGAACATACAAACTTTACAAGGATCAAGATGTTAGACTTGTCTCTACCTAGTAGCCTTAATAAACTAGGTACATATTATCTATATGTGATAATATGTATAGGTTTTTATCATTCCATGACTCCTATATTTTCGAGCTCTATACTATTAAAAAATTTCTTGATAACATTTATATTTTACATTGTGTACATGAATATGCTATTTTCTAGGATATGATCACATTGCATATGTATGGTTCAGACTACATTTGTAGTTATATGTTACATCGATGATATTAATTGTACATAATATATTACATATCTATTATATATATATGTGTTACCCTTGGAACTTGTGTTTAAATCTTGTTTGAACATCTCTATGATATTTTTTTATATGTGTAACATTTGAACATTTGTTAATTTTGGCCTTTGGACCTATGCTGTGTGTGATATTTGAACATATCTCTTACATTCAAAATTATCCATTTCCTCTATATTTTTACCTTATCCTTGTGGTTGAAAACTTTATTTTTATGATTTTTGAACATGTCCCTTGTGTGAGGCCTTTGGCCTTACTATTGACATTGCTATCATTATGCTTGTGTACTTGTGTGCTTATTGACCTAGATGAGTTTGATGAGTTCCATGATGCATATCATGTACTAATAAAATTAATATAATAATTATATATTATAATACTATGAGATTCATTGACACATTTTATATAGGCTTTTTCTCATATGCTACAATTAATAATCAAATTACACAAGTATCACTATGCTAACATACTTTTCAAATATGCTACATTTTTTTATAATTACATCTTAAAATACATGTTGTACCATTTTTTAGGATATGAGTTAATTTTAGGATCAATTACTCAACTCAAAAGGGGGCATTTTATTTAAATTTTCATTCATGAGATAAGCCTTTCCAAGAGAAAAAATATTTTTGGCATAAATATAGTTTCAAAAGGGTTCAAAATCCGGTATTTTTCATATATTATGGGGGAATATGCCATGCATATGCTTTCCTATTTTAATATCAAAGGAAAAATTTACATAATTTTGAATGCATGATTTAGGTTTATGTATAATTTTCTAACAAAATTTATAATTGGCATATACATGTAGTTACAAATTCTATAGTTATAATGGGGGCATGATACAGATTCATGCATACTATCATTTTCAAAAATTTCAAAATACTATATACAAAGCTACATACATGGTAGGATCATGGTTATACTCCATTATATTTTTATCATGAAGTCATGAACATAATTTCAATTTAAATCTACAAGCCATTTGTAGTGGTTGATTTAGTTTAAGTATATAATGCATAGCTTAGAGGTTTAGTACCTTCTAACATTATGTCTAAAAATACATTTTTTATTTCAACCCACATCACCTCTTAGGGATTAAAAACTAATTTTTGAGGTCAACATACCCCCATTTTTTTAAAATGAGGACCCTTGTTCAATTTTGCAAATTGTGTTATAAATTAACATTCAAATTAAACAAAATGCACTATTGAATATCATGTTTTGCTTTAGATTTAATTGACATGTTAGCTCATAAGATTTCTTTGACCCTATTTGATATTTCTAACATTTACTTCATATGTTTCCATGTTTTAGGTTTAATAGATCCTCATTAAGATGAGAAAGTATTCATGGTTTATTCTTCAATGATCAATTTGACAATTTTGCTAACCTTTGATCTTTAGTCGATTGATTAAATCCATGATTAAAATGGAAATTAAACCTTAGTATAAATGTTATAGCCTAAGTTTTATATTGAGATAGAATTATATTTATGTGGGATAATTTTATTGTGTCTTAGACCTAATTTAAATTTTATCCCAAGTTTTAATCTTGTTTATTAATACATCTAAAAAAATAGTATAAAAGCTATCCTAAGTATCTATGTATCCAAACCCTTACTTTTTTATTTTAATTATTCATAGTAATGAATCAAATGTGATGTCACTAAGTGGAAAAATATTGGGAGCTTGAAGCAAGGATTAATGATCTGCATGCAAAGCTAGAATCAATAAGTCAAACCCAAAGATCAATGATACACATTAATAATGTAATGGAGATTTGATGGTGAGTATTAAATCAAGGCATCAAAGGATTATAAAATCAAATGCAAGAGTGACAAGTGTCATATTCTTAGTAAGTGATCAAGTAGATCAATGGCCCACACTTGATCTTGTGAATAGGCAACAAAATCAATAATCTATGTTTGATTGTGCATTCAAGATCAACGATGTGAATGGAGTCAAAAATTAAAATATCCCAGATTAAATGTGAATCTTCCATGTGGATTGAGAAAATTCAAGTTATAAACACTATTTTCAAGGTACATAGAGAGCCCATAGAGATACCAAGTATCTTGATCTTAGAAACTCATAAGGACGATTAATAGTCCATGATAAAGTCAATGCTATAAGGATCCAAAAGAGATCAATGGTGTGAATTGAATCAATTTTTAGGAGGCATAAAATGATGACATGTGTCTAAAAAATGATAGTGGTTACATTTTAAATAAATGAACAATGTGACATGGCAGTGCCATAAAGACATAACACATCATACTAGAAGATCTTGTAGACTTGAACATGTATAAGGTATAAATGTACAATCCAAATGAAATCTAAGTCACCAAAGCTCACATTTTGCATTAACTTGCCACCATTAAAGCCCTATGTGAACCTCCAAAATCCCTAAAGTGTATAAAAATCCCTAGACTATCTCTGAATTCATTTTGTTAAGCCAAGAAGAGTTGGATTATCATTTACAAAAGGATAATTTGATTGGGATTATAGTAATGATGACTCATAAATATTTTTAAAAGAAAGAGGTTAAACTATATTTGTATTTAGATGTAGAGGGCTGAATTTTTAAGGACACAAAATTTGTATTTGCTTCTTTGATCATAAGGGATAATACTTGCTTTAAACTATTCTAGACAATTGAGAACCAACCAATTATCACCAAGAAAGAAGAGAAGATCTTCATAGTAAAGAGATTTTATGATGACTTTGCAGCCATTCAAATGACTAGTATATATTATGCTACAACTAAACTAGAGGTACTTCATTGTATTTATGTTCTTGGTCCAATTTTTAAAGAAGCTAAAATAGACAAGGGCATGTTAATTAATGAACATAATCTGAGGGAAATTACTTACATATCCCCAATTATCTTTGAATCTTATTAAAAATTTACTAATCCCTAGATTGACCTAACCTCCATTAATTCATGGGCTAAGAAGCACAACATGATGGATACCCTAGTTATGTGGTTGGAAGTAGGTAACCGGTTATTGTGGATCTTACTAAGAACATAATAATTAGTTAATTTAGACCTGGATTTAGGATGGTAATGATAATGTTGAATAAGTTGTATATATGTTCATATAAAACATATGTGAATCTAATTTGGGTTCCCATGGGGTATTTTATCATTGAAAAAGTAATGGTTCCTCCATTAGGTGAGATAGTTAGCATCTCCTGAAGTAGAGAGATCTATGCAATCATGAATAAGAAGAGAATTGAGTTTTACATGATATTTATTATATGTCCTATGTGCAACCACTAAGATTCCCAATCAAAGATAATGGTCTCTAAATGGCACATGGACTATATCCCAGTACTATTCAAAGTTGCACATCTATAATATAGAGAGCACATCCAATTTATTTGTGACTATGTTTACCCTGCACTAAGTGAAGCTATAACTAGTATTATTATGGATAAAATAAACCCCTTGATCAATAAATCTATTAAAATGGGGGACATATGGTTATATCCTAACTGCATAATCATAAGGATTAAAGGAACCTTGAATACTCCTCTCAAATTACCAGTTCATGTACGTAACTAGCAGAATAAGAAGTAACCTACCAATTTCTCCATGGGATAGATGGAATTTGTAAAACCAAGAGAAAGGGACTCCTACATAGTTTTCCTATGAAAATTGGCAAGACCATCTTCAGACAATGGGATAATATTGAGGCTACATCAAAGCATAAACTATCTTTCAATTTAAAAATTGATGATCTTAGACAATGGGAATCTTATGGAAGGGTAAAACAACATTTTATAATCAAAGGTATTTTGAAAATACCTTATGAACATGAGCCCAATATATTTTATTTTATATACTCCAAGGCATCTTATTACTTTGAAGTGATTATAAGATTGAAGGAGCATAACATAAGGCCTGAGTCTAGATTGAATAGGGACCAAAAAATGGAAGATAGATGGAAATTAGGCTGAAGGAAGTATCATTTGATCAATGTTGGTTCTTCTAGGCCTACAATAGTAGAGGTAAAAATAAAGCATATACTAGAAGAGAGAATGTTAGGTGAAGTTGTTTCTAGTTCATCAGTTCATGAATCTTCCAGAGTAGTAGAGCAATAATTACCTCAAGAGGAGGTTTATATGATATCTCTAGATCTTAATTAGTCTTTTTAGATGCATTGAAGATGTTATCCATGAATTATGAGATATATTTAGATACAAAATAAGTAAATGAAACCAATCATGATAAGGGAAAGTAATTGGACTAATGGTTATTGACATTACTAAAAAGAAAGGTGAAATTACCATTGTCTCAAAAGATAATAAACCTAAAGCGACTATCACTCCTCTTTTGAGTAAGTTCAACTCGTTTAGTGAGGAAAACATATTATATGGACCAATTATTCTTTAATGGTTCATTTATGAACCAAGGTTAGAAAATCTTCCTACTATTCATCATCCATGGGCTATGGTGAAAACTACTAATATCCCTCTATAGTAAGAGTTGAAACCTTAGATTATTGCATTGAAATAAGAGATAAGGAGATTGGATATTCCAAATTATTAAGCCATCCAATCACAAGTAGAGGCCCCAATTCCACATGTGACCCAATCTTTAGTTGGGATCAGGTTTGATTTAGAGACTACTGGTTTGTAAAGAGTGACTGAGAAAATAATCATGCAATGTGGTGAAGATATCACATATCAAAAGGTGGAGCCATTTACTAATTTGACCTAAGATAAAGTACAAAGACCTTATGAGGATCTAATATTTAAAAATAATGTCCTAGAATTAGCTCAATCATAATCAGAGATGTTTCAAGTTGTTATCAAAGGCATGAAGTAGTAAAATAAGAACTTAGAGGAGCAGTATATCCTATCAGTACCAAGGGATATTGTCAATAAGTTTTAAGCAATCATTTATGACACATTTATCTTTCTAAAATCTATAAGGTCTAAACAAGACATGGTGAACAAGAAGCATTCCATGGTTATGGAAAAAGTCAATCAATGGTAGGATTCAAGTAATAAGGTAAATGAATTGATTAACATATTGATAGAAGACCAGATTCTTGGATTTAAAATAGTCAACTAGCTCATTTAAATATGGATATGGTAATATTGATATAAAATATCAAGGATATGAAAAAATGGTCCAAAGGCATGGAGGGAATTTTGAATGATTTAAAGAAATTAGAGAACTAGATGATGCATGTATTGGGGAGCTTGATCAAGGATCCAAATACCCTTAGTCCCATTAGCTTAATAAATAATGAGGAGTTCAAACACATGGATAATAAATTCATGTAAGAAGTGAAGAACAAAATCCAAGGTACAACAGGGGTAGATAATAAAATAATCTTGGACATGATCCTATTTTTAGAGGAGAAGATTGGTGATGCTAGAAGCATCAAGGAAGTAATGGGTAAAGCTGACAAAGACTTAAAAGACCTGGTAGACCAAGAAGAGGAATTATTCATAGATCCTATCATCAATTCCAAATTGATTGATGAACAACATGATAAGGCAATGAAGATGAATTAGAAAAAGTAGATGAATACAACTGGAGGATCTTCTCAAAGTAAAATTTGTTGACTTAACATATTTTTTTTAACAAAACATGTACATCATTTGAAAAATGAATATTCCATTTTGTAAAATCGTGTGTAATCTATAATGCACATTGATTATAGGTTAGTCCATGTGTAAAGTATCTAATTCTAGATTGTTATAGAAGGACAGTTGTCCTTGACACATGGCTAAATATCATTTGATAGTGACTAATCGACATACCTCAAAGTCTTATATAAAAGTGGGCATTGTCATTTATAAAGGAGAGAGTCTCGAGATTTTTTTTTTTGTAAATTTGGAGCAATGTAATGCAAGCAAGGGAATTCTATAAAGATTGTCTTGGATTTGTTTGTGTGTTTTGTTATCAATGTTTGTTTCCTCAAATATCTAGTTTGATGTTTAGATTTGAATTATTTTTATGGATTCTAGATGTGCAAATTTTAATGTAGAGTTGTCAATTTGATTTTATGCTAGTTTGATTGAAATATTTTAGGTTCATTTCTATATACACCCTAAATTGGTCAAGCAACCACACATATCATGTTTTTTTCATAGTCTTTTCATAGGAGACTCTGATTGGAGAATATGAGATTTGTTCACATTTGACCATGTCCTTCATTTTAGTCATCTCAATTTTGTTACATGCTCTAAACACCTTCTTACCTATTTCCACTCATCCAAATCCTTTCAAATAATTATTCCACCTTAGTCAAGTTATGTTTTTTTTCCTCTTTCCATCTTCTAGGTCTCAAGATTATGGGACAAAAGCACTGGGGTTAGATAATAGAATCGGTACCATTAGTGTCTATTTACAATGCTCTTATCCAAAGCCAATTTTACCTCCAATGATTAGTTTCTTTCACTCAATAGGTCCCACCCCTTTTCTTAGCTTCACCCTTAAGTTTTTCCATGTCAACCAAATGCAAATAAAGCTCCAAAATTCAAAATAAAGAGTCTCTTATATAAAGGACTACACAATGCATTTTATATCTAGCACTTACTACTTTGACACATAAACATAATAAAAATTAGTCAATAGTATAGCTCAACATTTTGCATCACACACAGATTTGCATACTTGATCAAGGAAGGGCCTAGGCAAAAGTCATTCTTGTATCTATTTTGTGTGTTGATTATGCATGTTTCCTAAGGGAGAACTACATTGGATCTGAGACCCTAGCTTGAGGGTTAATGTAGGCAGTGATTAGGATAATAGGGGTTCTAGATCATGTGATCATTCTTCCCCTAACCCATTTTTTCTCCTTTTTGATTGTGATGCATCTATTATTTCCATGTGTGTAAATGAATATAGGGTTTGGATATTTAAATAGACCTAGAATGAGCTCTATTGACTTTCAACCTTTAAAATTTAGTACACAGGCTCAAATTAACTTGGTGAATGAAACCCAAAAAGCTTAGACTCTCAGGATAACAATATTAGAGGTATACTATAGTGTTGGTGCCACTCTTATCCAATTTTAGTGCTCCTATCCAATCATAGAATGAAGGCCAAATCTAGATTCTAGATAATGTCCCAGTCTTGTATCTTAATTTATATCTCCTGAATCACCCATCTCAACCTATTTTTAGATAAGTTTATTTCTTTTCTTCATGTAATTTACATGTTAAAAATCTATATTTTACCATATTAAATTACATTTTATCCTTACTCCAAACCCCTTATTATTTAGGAACTAAACACTAGTTCTCCCAAAAATAATAAAACAATTGGTGAACCCAACTTACTTCAAATAATACTAAAACCCTAGATACACTTAGGGTTTTTCCTTCATATTTTGTGCAATAATTCTATTCAAATTATTTTTAAAATTTAAAATTATTAGATAATTTAAATTTTTTTGAAAACCCCAGCTCAAAAACCTAGATTTCCAAACTAGGTCCTCAAACCCCAAGCCTTCCTTCCTTGCAAATTTTACAAATTTTTTAACTTGTTTACTTATTCAAAAATAATTTCAAATTTTCAATCTTAGTGGTTTTCTTGTGCAAAAATTTAAATTTCAAATTTTTGATTTTTGTATAATTCTTTGTTCATTTATTCTATTCAAAATTATTTTTAGAATTTAAAATTATTACATAATTTTTGGAAATTCTAAAACCCTAGCCAAAAAACCTAGATTTTTGAACTAGGTCCTAAAACCCCAAGTTTTCCTCCCTTACAATTTTTAGAAAAATACTTTGGAATATTTGAAAATTATTTGGATAGTCAAAAATATTTTCAAAATCTCTATGTTCATAGTTATTTTTACATTTATTTGCTTAATAGTACTTTTTAATATTTTCTTTGGTGAAAGAAATAAAATGGCCACTAAGGCACTTCTTTCCTCTCATCCCATAGATCAATTTTTAAAATTTTTGTCATAACTATGACAATGAACGGACAAATTTTCAAAATTGCACATTAGCTAAAAATGTGAAAAATGATTTCATTTACAATGAAGATAACTACTATTTTTTTAATGCGGAATATGATGATATACATGATAGTGATAATGAATTACAAATAGATGCATCTTCTTCTCTCAAACCTATCTCTTTTATTCCCTCTTTTAAATAAAATAATTTTGATAAATGGGAAAGATACTTTTGACCTCATTCTCCTATACACAATGCACCAAGTGAACAAATTAGTCATGCACTTCCAAGTGAACCTCTTAGTGGTGATAATTTGATTTCATGTGAACCTAATCTCTCTCTCTCTTTTTCTACTTCTATTTTCAAATTAAAACAATATAAACGTGGTAGAATCAAATTGTAAATGCATAGTTCAAATGATACATCTCATGTTCCTAACTCTACTTTGTCAAAATAATGTCTAAATGATAACTCTCTTTCTCTTATCATGAAAATAATGCTTGTATTCCATCCATGGATAACATATATGCACATGATATTCCAATTTTAAATGATAATTTATTTCATATTAGAAAAGAATTAAAATCTTCTCTTACACCGCTCCCTAGCAATGATGAAAGTAATAATGAGTATGATAGTGAACACGAAAATGAATATGAAAATGAGAGTGATTATGAACAATATTCCAATGATGACAATGCATGGAACAATGATGATTATTATGCACATAGTGAATAATAATATGCATCTCATGTTTCTAACTCTTCACTCACTCCTCTCAAACATAATGCACTTCCAAATGTTGTTTCTACTTCTATGCATGATTTTATTTCAAATAATGCACATGTTAATGCTAATATCACATCTCCTACTCAATTATAATGTGATTTAATAAAACATACAGATACCAATGAATCTTCCTAGACACCCCTCACTACAGTAGAACCTAGTTCTCACTCTTCACCTAAAGAGAATGGTAGCCCACATCCCTCTAGTAAGATCCAAGTTACCATTCCTCCAAAGATTCAAGTGAGCGCACCCCCTCTTTATGATCTAATTGATAAATGTATCATTCCCATGGCTAAAATTAACAATCAAATTCAATGATTAAATGAACCACTTTAAGATGCTAATGTACTATCCTAGGAGATTATCTCTTTGATGCATGCAGTTGGTGAGTTACAACACCAAGTACATCTCATTACCTTGGAAAACAAGGATTATAAGTCTTGGATGGATGAGAATGATCTACATGGTAACCCACTTTCAAAGACATTCATAAAAGCTTCATTACCTAAGCATTTCCAAACACCATCAATACCTCACTTTGATGGAATTGGAGATCCATTCATACACTTTCAGGGCTTTCAAAAGGCTTTTCCATCTCATGCGAGTCCTTTGATTCTACTCAAGTTATTCTAGTAGAAATTAGTGGGGGAAGCATAGAATTGGTTCTTTCATCTACTCCTTGTTGGTTACTTGCACATATATGATGACTTAGAGGAGGCACTTCTTAGACATTACATAGTAAACATGGGCCCTCATGTCACATATGAGTAAATTGCAACTTTACATCAAAATACTTCAAATCCAACTAGTGATTATATCTTAAGTTTAAAGAATCACATGTTAATATTGATATACAAACCAAAAAATCTATACATTCAACATATCTTAATTAATGGGCTTCATCAACCTCTCCTTGAGAATCTACTATATTAGATAGAGTCTTCTTTTAGGCACTTATGTTATATAGTTCTAGCTTTGAAAAATAAATTGGGATTGATTGAGAAAGATACAGTTGATCAAATTACTCAAGATTTCATAATAATGTCTACAAATCTTAACACACAACATCCACCATGTCCTAAACAAGATAGGAGACCACAACCAAAAAAATAACTAGTTAAGATTAGAAAGCTAGTCTCTAGAGTACAACCTAGAGTATGCACTACAAAGAACAACATCAAGGCACTATTACAATTTCATTAAAAGAAGGATAGCCCATTTATCATATTATCAACACTACTAGATAGGAGGTTAATCACATTTCCTTCTACTCATCAACAAGATCCACATCTCTTATAAAAATAGCTACATCAGCCTTTTTGTAACGATCATCATATTCATTGAGATAGAGATAATGATTATTATGGACTTAGAGATTGTATTAATAGATGTGTGGATAATGGTATCATAACATTTACACAGGGGGCACTGAAATCTCCTCCATCATGGAACTGATGACCTCATTCTTCCACAAATGAGTCATCTTAGGACATTCCTTTATAGGAATCATCGATCACTCTTCATGAGAGTCATGTAGGTTCTTAGATAGAGCCTCATAGGAGATCTCCTATTCCACCTATTCAAAAGGTTTGGAAACCTGTAAAATGAGAACAACCTACATATAGAACTATAGTTTGAGGAGCAAATAGTGTAGTTCCATATACATATCCAGTAGAGTCATAGGCACCACAATAGATTATTACTCATGAGCAATATTCACTATGACCATATTTTCTAAGTCCTATCTCATCTAGAAATCCACTACAACTAAAATTAAATGAACCCACATCACAAATTACTGTACATGAGAAATATAATTATGGCTAGATTTTTTGGGTCTTATATCACACAATAATCCACTATGATTGAGATTAAATGATCTCACATCATAAGTTTCAGATTTAGTTTAATCCATCGCTCAGTCATACACATCTTAGTAGAAGCCATAGGCTATATGATTACAGATAGATGAGCATTCTTCACAACACATAGTTCCTATTACACATTTAATAAAGATACATTTTACAAAATCTCCATGTCCATCTATAATTAGTACACAATAGATAATATCAGATATAAATCATATTCGTACACAACATGAGCAGTATGGATATTTCTTTAGTTTTACAATAGGGTTCAGATAGTGATACAACATAGAGTGATACAATGCACATTCATACCAACATTAGTTCATAACTTCAAATGGTAAGACAATGATGGATCCAAAGGTCTAGCTAGCCTTTGTATTCTTGAGCCACTCTCAGAGAAGTAATATGCACAACATGTTATCTTACATCCCCACATACTAACAACTAACATTCATAACTCCCAATAACTATCCATAGCCAAAAACTAGCTTGTCAAAATTCCAAATCTTGCCAAATCCTATTTTTACAACATTAAACCAACTCAATGTATCCCAATAATTTCCCAATTGTAAAACCAACAAATTTTTTACTTACGTATAATTCAAAATCAAAATATGGCATCACACTTATAAAAACAATAAAATCACATATCCCAAGTACCATTTTAACAAACATACACAGCTTCAACTTCAATACCAAATTAACTACTTCTAAAACAACCATATGGAATGAATATAACAAAATATTTCAAATCCCATAACATAGTATGCATGATTTGAAATCAAAATTACATACATACATACATATATATATATATATATATATATATATATATATATATATATATATATATATATATCAATGTTTTCAAAACATATACATCATATCAAAATATGATCAGTCATGAATGGGCATCATGCCCTCACTCTCAGTCTCACTCTCTCCTCCAGTACTAGTCCCATAATCCATTCTAGCACTTGATGATCCCACACCTCCTTGAGACCCTAAATGCCTCTTACGATGACTCCCTCACTCCAATAGCTGACCATGCTCTTCACACAAGTTTGCATACCAAATCTAAAGATTCATGTACTCATCCATAATCCATGTACTCATCAACCCATAATTAGGTGGAGGCATCCTATGCCTATCTAGCTCAACCCTTAGCTCATCTTTCTCTCCCACTACTCTAACATATGCAGTTATCACTATAATAGTTCTATCAAACAAATGAGCATAAACACTAATTGTAACTATCATTTCCTCAATCAAACCCTCCTCCACCACATCATTAGGAGCATGTTACATGAGGTCTCAAAGTGTCAAGTCAATGATGGTCTCCTAAAACCCATCATCTGCACCTCCTACCCCAGCCTATGATTCATCTAGAGCACCTTACACTCCACTTGCTTGCAAAATTACAATACTATGTTAGACATACATTTTCAAAACAAGAAAAAAAATGTGAAAATGTGAAAAATAATTCAAATATAATCAATGCTTACCTCCCATCATCTAGATTAGATCAAGGTCTTGATACTTGAGGACATCCCCTCCACCAATAATATATAGTAGATCCCATCAATTCTTTGCCCACCATCTGGTATATGCCTCTATGTATCCAACATCATCTACATTATAAATATCTATATCTATATCTCATGCATTTAAATGTAACAATGCTAACTCAACCTCAATAGGCCTTCCATGAGCTCTTACCCTCACTGGTGATCATGCACTCCTCAAGCACACCCATGATTCTAGGGGTATATCTTATGATACCCCAAACTATCTAGTCACATGCTCATACTGAAAGTGCTCGTACACTCCAACCCAATGTTCATGTAACCAATAACTGACCTTCATGTACCATAACTACACTCCATCCTCAGGCCACCTAAGGAATCCTCTATAGGGCCTCCATATAGTATATTGAGCCACCAATCTATTTAAAACTCACCTAGAGTGATCAATCCTAGGAAAAAAATAGCCAATGTACTCATCCACTGCTCCCCTTATGGTTGTAGGGGTGCCCACCTCTCCCTCAACAACCCTATCAGCTGCACAACTGATATATGTTCATAATCCCAATAATGCAATAAAGTAGCTGCACTCATGCCACCACTGAATGCCTCCAGAGTAAATCAATAAATATCCTTGTATAAGTGGGAAAGCATAGTCTTAACCCATGAGAACATAGTCCCATACACCTCTATATTGTGCATGATCTTATGCATCCTATATGCAATCAACACCCCACTCCCATCTATAGTAACAAATGAAGCTACCAACATGGCCAACCACTTTTGTAGATGTGAAACACTTGACTTCATAATAACTGATAACAATATATAGTTATCACTACCTCTCCTATGCATGCCTAAAGGCACACCAAAAAAATACAGGGATTCACAATCAATAGTATCCACACCTATGTCATCTTACAATGTCACTTGACATCCACTAATTAGTAAGTGTAGAATATGGTATACATCCTCTAGAATAATCATCATCTCCCTAGTAGGAGGCCAAAATGTACACATGTCTACATTCCACCTCTCATATAAGGTGGTAATTAGATACATATCCCACTACATAGGGCATAGGTCATGCACATGACCCAACCCTTCTCTATCCATCATAGCTCTCTCATCAGCTGATAAAGGCAATAATATTAGTGTCTCCATCACCTGGCCTTTATGAAACTCCCTCATCCATACCTTAACCTAAAACAACACTAAAAAATATCATATATATTAGTCAAATATGCTAAAGTAAATAGCTAAGCCAAACAACAATAGATAGCCAATTAGAATCTCAAAAAACTAGCTCTAATAGATAACATCACTACAAAATGACACTAGCACTAGATAACATCACCAAAACCTAAATAGCAGCACTGAACACTAGATAGGAGCATTGACTCCTAGACATGAGCATTGGAACTAGTGGAAATTTCCCAAAACACTTCAAAATAGCTCAAAAACATCAAAAATAGGGAAATATTACACATTTTAGCTACTTATCAGTGTAATCTCCTCACTAGCCTCAATTTAGGCTACCAACTACTCAAATTAGGTCATAGCAAGTGTTCATCTCCTTGGCATAACTCCTACTCTAAAGCTCCAAAATCTCAACCTAGTCAATGCACAAATGAAGCGAGATTCAATCCAAATCTCCTATATCAAACAACTTTCTCATTCAAAGCCAAATACCATTTTTCCTATAACTTTAACCATGTAGCTCTATTTTATAAACCATTTTGTTCCACATAATCATAACAATGATATCTTCGATATCACACAAACCTCACTCTCTTACTACATCATCTACCAACTATGACACACATATATCTATACTAAATTTTTACCAAGACATACAATTTGGTCATAACTAATCAAAGACTCATTTAACTATCAAACAATTTAGCATAACCAATCAACAACTCATTCAAATTTTAAAATAACTTAATCTAATCAATCAAACAACTTCTCAATCAATTCAAACTATACCAACCTCACTTCTATCATTACACTACTAGTCATCACTTTTGTCTCAACCTCCTCTATCACAGAGCTCATCCCTCTCCCCAAAAGGGGGCATCATTCCTACTATTCCTATTCGTACACTTATCTATCATTCCTATCCACTCTCATAGATGGATACACCATTATTATTACACATACAATAGTTAAATTATTAGATTTATCTTAGATCAGTCAAAATATATAATGATTTAGACTAAATGGGTTAGTCATCATGGTTTTTACACCTCCAATATTCAAATTATTAGATTTAGCTAAGATCAATCAAAATATACAATAGTTCAGATTACATGGGTCACTTACATTACTCAAGAGATTCAGAGGGACATACCTTTAGTTTACAGATACATAGATTATTTAGATATATAGTGGTTTATATTATATGGATTCATAGTGACTTTGATACTATTTAGACCAAATACTAGATTTTGGGGCATGTACATTACTACACGTCTCATACATACAACATGACATATCTACATGACCAGATAGCATATTATATGCATAGTATAGATCATATTTTTTTTATCTTTATTTTTTCATATGGGACATGGAATAATAGCTCATTCCACATGTGGTTATACATATTTATAGAATATACATATGCATCACTCACATACCAAATTTGGGGGAATAACATAAATGTTTATGTTCTTCACCATCCAAGATTATACAAATTAGAATGGTAAGACATGCCATTATATTCTTACACACTTACTAGAGTTTCAAATTACACCCAAATATACATAGGTTAGACCATATGATCATCTGTAGTGGTTGGTCCATATCATTACCCATACCTAGACTACATGAATTTGTGTGGGATAGAGGATAGACATTAGTTCTGGGCCTCTGAGCATTTATCAATTCTAGTTCAAATATTTAGAGTGGGGGCATGACAAATTTTTCTCTAAATAGCATACAAATTCTATGCACACATTCTATATCACATGAGTTTATGTGGGATAGATGATAGACATTAGTTTTGGGCATTTGAACATTTCTCATTCCAGTCAGATTCAACATAGGGTGAAAGCACTACCTTCCTTATCCATGTTATATAAATTCCACTTCCAGATTCAGTATAGGGGGCATCTCTTTCAAGTATCTCCTAATTTATCCAAGAAATATTTAGCTCTTCATCTACTTCCTTGTCCAGGAAGTGAGTTGGACTCTTTTTCAACACACTTATCTCCATACAAGTAGGTTTAGGTATGCATTTTCTTTTCTTTCTTTTACTCTAGTACTTCATTTCATTGCATCACTAGAATAAAAGGTAGGGGGAATGTATACACCCTAAATTGGTCAAGTAACCACACATATCATGTCTTTTCATAGGAGACTCTGACTAGATAATATGAGTTTTGTTCACATTTGACCATGTCCTTCATTTTAGTCATCTCAGTCTTGTAACATGCTCTAGACACCTTTTTGCCTATTCCCACTCATCCAAATCCTTTAAAAAAATCATTCCACCTTATCAAATTCAAGTTTTATATCCTCTTTCAGTCACCCTAGGTATTGGGATCGTAGGATAAGAGCTTTGGGGTTGGACAACAATGCTAGTGCCACTAGTGTTCATTTCCAACACTCTTGTCTAAAGCCATTTTTGCCTCCAATGGTTAGTTTCTTTTGTTCAATAGGTTACACCCCTTTTCTTAGCTTCATCCTTAAGTTTTCCCATGTCATCCAAATTCAAATAAAGCTCCCAAATTTTAAATAAATATTCTCCTATATAAAGGAATACACAAGGCATTTTATATCTATCACTTACTACTTTGGCACATTAGACATAATAAAAATCAATCAATAGTATAGTTTAGTATTTTATATCACACATAGATTTGCATGCTTAATCAAATAAAGGTATATGTGAAATTCATTCTTACATATATCATGTTTATTGATTATGCATGTTCCCTAAGGGAGAACTACATTAGATTTGAGACCCTGGCTTGAGGGTTAATGTAGGTAATGATCAGGATAATAGGGGTTCTAGATCGATCAATCATTCTTACCCTAACCTATTTTTTACCCCTTTTGATTTTGATACATCTATTTTTTCCATGTGTGTAGATGAATACAAGTTTTGGAGCTTGAAATGGACCTACAACAAGCTCTAGTAACTTCCAGCCTCTAAAATTTGGTACACAGTCTCACACTGACCCAGGAAAGAAAACCTAAAAAATGTATACTCTCAAGAAAATAGTGATATAAGTAGAATATAGCACTGGTGCCACTTCTATCTATTTTTAGTGCTCCTATGCAATCAAAAAATGAAGGCTAGATCTAGATTCTAGATAGTGTCCTAATCTTGTATCTCACTTTCCAGCTCTTGAATCATCCATCTCAACTTATTTTCATATAAGTTTATTTCTTTTCCTAATGCAATTTACTTGTTAAAAATATATATTTTACCATATTAAATAATATTTTTCCCTTACTCCATACCCCTTATTATTTAGGAACTAAACACTAGTTTTCCCAAAAATAATAAAAAAATTTCATATTCTTTGATTTTCTTAAAGATGTGATTATGCAATTTTCCTATGGAAGTAAATCCTTAAATTGAATCTGGTTTCTTATTTGCATTATTTCTATTATCCTTATACATTTTCCTAGAATATGATAGGATCTATGATTTTATATATTTGATGTCATATATTAGTTTGAGTACATGTATTTGATGAATTCAATCTTTGTCATAATGTCTGGATTGAAGATCAACAATATTCACCTTCTTTCTAATGTACCCTTCTTATTTTATCTTTATTTTGATTAATTCACTATATTTTAGGCTTTATGTTTTAATCATAATTCACTATAATTAGTTTATATTACTTTCATCTTTCACAAATAAGCTTCAAGATCACGGTTTCTCCCAACAATGACTTATGTTTCATTTTGTGAATAATTATATAGCTTGGCCACTACTCCACCATAGATACTAGTAATATCAAAACCAAAAACTTATGCAAATGGATTATTTGAATCTATAAATGAGAAGTGTTTCTTAACATTATTTAAATGCTATGATACACTTTTATGTATCAACAAATGAGTTTCATTGGCACTATAAGGAGGGCATTAAGCTAAAGCTTTGTGAATTTGAAGTATCTTAGCTAATTTTGGTGAAATTTATTCAAAGATCAGTTGATTTTTTGAAAATTTTCATTTTTATTATCTCAATCATGTAAATATCACTGATATTTGTGGTTTTAGACTAGTCTTTACACTTATTTAGCTAAAGATAGCTATTCTTTCAAGATTTATGATATATTGTTGTAAAGTTAGTTTAAGATTTGTCAATATAATGCATTTGAGATTAGTGATAATAATTTTGTTCAAATATTAGTTGATTCTTTAAGAATTTAGATTTATTTGAACTTGGAGGTGTAAAGATCATTCATAGTCATAAGTTTGAAGGTATGTTTAAGCTAATTCAATTAAAGATAATTGTTCTTTGAAAGAAGTATATGAATTTGTGTAAGATTTACTTAACGTATAAATCTAATCATTTTTATTGTCAAAGATAAGGTTTATGTCATTTTTTGAATAAGATTTATAGTTTACAAACTAGAACTACTAAGAATAAGGACTAGGTCAAGGTCTAAAACAAGGCTACCTATTATTTCTTTAGAAGTTCATAGGAAAGCAAGAGAAGATAAAGGTAAGCACAAGGTTTATAAATCTCAACCTACATCACCTATTCATGTTGCTCCTATATTCAATCCTCAATTTATGGCTTGGTTGGCTAGATATTAAATCAATGTGCCTAGTCAGGTACATGACTTACGTAGAAATCTTGAGAATTTTTTTCCTTCTTTTAGTCCTATAGGTGTGGTTACTACTAAAGAACATATCAAGTCCTTTAAGGCTAATTTAAGATTATTAAATGTTGTTCATGAATATGTTACTTGTAGATTGTTTCCTTTTACATTTAGAGATGCAACATATGATTGGTTTTTTAACCTTCCTAAGAATTAAATCACCAGTTGGAATGATTTCAATAGTTATTTCATTGATCAATTTGGAAAGCTCATCAGTCCTTGTGTCCTTTATCAATAATTTACTATGGTGAAGAGAGATTCAAATGAAACCATAAGATATTTTAATGCTATATTATAGAAGATGTTTAGTTGAACTATAGCTCCCTATAGACTAGATGAAGCTTTATCTTTAGAGATATACAAGGATGCTTTAGATCCAATGACTTTTATATTTCTATAAAGATATGTTAGAGTCATAAATACATTAGCCTTGGATTATGCTGAAGCTATGAAAATTAGTAACCAAATATAACTCCAAGGTCAATTAACATATGATATTCCTAACATTAATCCTAATTTCCCTATATTGAATGTCATTCCACGTGTTAATCAAAACATGCCTACTTTGAATCAAACTCTAGTTTTAAACTAGTTATCTTTGAGTCATGCTCATCTTGGTCAAAACCTAAGATTCTTAAATAGCACTTTAAGTAGATCTCATCCACAAGATCAAATATATATGGTGCTAAAAAATATTATTAGTAATCAATTTAATAATTCAGAGGCACCTAAAAAATAAAATGACTCCATACTCAAAATAGTTCAGAAACTAAGCACTGATTTTCATTAATTACAAATATAAGTTGGTAACACTGAGGAAAGATATAATATAAACTATTCTTATCAAAGGTAATAATGAGTCATCTAAAAATAAGAACATGCCTGACATGAACATTTTGATGTAGCTTTAGTTGATTATTGTAGAGTACATAACACTTCAAATCATGGTGAATTAGATTGTATAGAATTTTGTAATGCTTTTGAAGCTTTTCAATATGAATTAGATACATTTTAAGTTGTGCCTAACAAAGATAATGTTGTAAATACATTTGGGTCTTTAAAGTCATCTAAATATATTGATACAACTCTTATGGTGGAGACATTTGATTTTCCATTCCTAGATGAGAGTGAACCTAAAGATACTCTAGAGGAGATTCATGATTTTCAATAGCATCTGAAGAAGACTTACCAATTGAGGAATAGAGAATAAAATCAACCATTGACTAGTTCAACTCCACCAAACAACTTTTATACTCCTCCTAATCCTAAACCTCCAAAGGGAAATAACTCTAGAAATAATGTTAAATCATATAGTTCTTTTAATAGGATTAGATATAATATAGTTGAGGATATGAAAAAGATTAAATCTAATATCACTTTACATGAATTGACTCAAGTAAATAAACAAGTAGACTTGTCGTTAGAATCTATATGCAAAAAACTTGGTAAATCATACAAAGCTATAAATACAAATGCGTTGATGTATAAGAACAAAGTAGAGGTTCCACCTTTATTATAAACAATTAGATATTTTGGTAAAACGTACATAATCTTTTGTTAGATTCAGGTGCCTCTGCAAATATCATGTCAAAAGGTATTTGTGAAAAGTTTGGTTTATCTCCAATTAATTTTGATAGAGTAGTTACTCAATTAGACAAATCAAGAGTTAAATTAATTGGTAAATTATTGAATGTTCATATGCGGCTTGATTCAAAGCCAAGGATATAATAATTCATAGATATTTAAGTGGTGGACATTCTAGATGCTTATGGGATGTTTCTTAGCAAGGACTAGACCAAATATTTAAATGGATATATGTCAACTAATTATTCTTACATGTGGCTACCATGGAGAGGATTTCCCAATTAAATTTTGATTGAAAGGGAACTGAAGATGAAGCACATGATTACTAAATACGATGTAGATATTGAAAATGTCAACATGGTTAATTTTGATTTATGAGTTTACACTCTTGACACTCCTCAGATATGTAACTCTAAAGACTCTCATGCTATGCTTGGACTTTGGAAATTATATATTGATGGTGCTAGATGCAAATTTGGATCTGGAGTAGGTATTATTTTAACCAATCCCATTGGGAAATAATATGTTGCTTCTTACAAACTTTAGTTTCATTTTACCAATAATTTGGCAGATTATGAAGCATTAATATTAGGATTGCAATTTGATATTAAACACAAGGTTAAAAAACTACTAGTATATGGCAATTCTGAACTTGTAGTCAATCATGTTAAAAGTAAATACCAATGTAAGTTATCATATCTTAAGAAATATAAGTTTAGAGTGTGGGACTTGATTGAATATTTTGGTGATTTCAACATTTTTTCAATCCCTAGAGAAGAGAACCAGTCTACCAATGAACTAGCTTCAAATGTAGCCAACCTTATGCCAAATCAAAGTTCCAAATTGGAAAATCTTAGCATTGAATTAATCCTATGTCCATCGGTTCTTGACAATTTCAATCATTTATAAGTATTTAATGATGATCAATAAAAAATTCAGTTTATGAACAACTCAGGAGTATTTGAGTCTCATATTATTGTTGAGGTTAATGAGAGTTATCTTGATGAAGATAAATTTGATGACAAGGTTATACAATTTAATGAAAATAAAATTCACAAAGGCATGATTACCTTAGAAAGACTATTTGATTAAGATAAGATAGTTAAAACTATTAAAATTCCCAAAGTGAATGGGAAAGATTATAATGTTGTTGACATAGGAACTATAGGTCGATCTCAACTAGTAAACATTGGTATAACATGCACAAATGAAGTGTCTAGAAAAGCTAATGACTTTCTGACCAAATACAAGGATGACATTTCATGGTCTTATGAAGTCTTAAAGATATTTGAACCTAGAGTCATTACCCATACCATTTCATTAAAATAATCTTGTAAACCTTTTAGACAAAAGCAAAGACCCATCAATCCTATTTTAGAGCCATTAATTTATAAAGAGGTTAAGAAGCTATTAGATGCAAAAATAGTTTTTCCAATTAGACATTCTACCTAGGTAGCTAATTTAGTACCAGTTAGAAAGAAGAGAAATTAGATTATGTAGACTTTAGAAATTTGAATAGATCTTCTAAAAAGGATAATTATCCTTTACCATCTCTTGACCAAGTGATTCAAATTATTAGTGGTTCTACCATGATGTCTTTCTTAGATAATTTTTCAAGATATAATCAAGTTCTTGTTAATAAGGAGGACATAATGAAGACTACATTTACAACAATGTGGGGCACTTTTACTTACAAAAGGATGCCTTTCAGACTCATCAATGTAGAAGCTATATTTCAAAGAGTTATGGACCATGATTTTCAAGGTCTCGTAGGTAAATGCATCATTATATATATGGATGATCTAACTATGTTTCTAAGAATAGGAAATATTATATAATGCATTTAAATAAGTATTTGAATGTTGTATAAGGTATGAATTTCCATTAATCCTAAGAACAACATTTTTTGTGTAACTGGAGGGAAATTACTAGGACATGCTATAACTAAAGATGGTATTCTATAAACCCTAATAGAGTTAATGACATATCCAAAATAGAACCCCCTAATAGTAGAAAAGAATTAAAGTCTTTCTTTGGGAAAATTAATTTTATAAGAAAATTTGTTTTTGGTTTTGCAACAATTATGCAACCACTAAGTGACATGCTGAAGAAGGATGCAAAGGTTATATGGAATGAGGAGATAAAAAAGCCTTAAAGGACATTTAAAAAGTAATAGGATAAGCACCCATGATGATAAGTCTGGATTTTACAAAATATTTTTATCTTTATTATTTTTCTTCTAAACATGCTATGGTAGCTATTCTAACTCAAAAAATAGATAAATGTGATCATCTAATTGAATTTATGAGCACAAACTTTAAAAACACTAAGTTAATCTATTATTTAATTGATAAACAAGCATTTAATTTAGTTAAAGTAGTTGAAAAAGTTTAGACACCATATTCTTAGCAATAAAGTGCATGCAATATTTCCAGACCCTACCGCTAAACTTATGCTTAGTCAATGTGAATTGGGAGAAAAAAGAGTTAAGTGAATGTTTATACTCCAATATTATGATCTTGAAATTAAAACTGTCAAATTAATAAGATGTTAGGGATTGATCCAATTAATTACTAACACTAATCCTGGTTTGAATATTCTACAAGTTGATCAATAACAATTCTAGCCAAATGATTGGTATGATGCAATTATTCATTTTATGATCAATGGTTCTTGTCCTGCAAGTATAAGCAGAGAGAAAAGAATAGATTTGAGGCTCAAAGCACCTCATTTATTAATCAAGGATGGGATACTCTATATAAATAAATATGAAGGTATATACTTGAGATTTGTTTCAAAAGGAGTCAAAATCTTGAGTACTTTTCATGAAAAACTTGGGAGTGGACACCCACCTAGAAAAATAATAGCTTACAATATTATGATGGTAGGATATTATTGGCCAAATATCTTAAAAGATGCTCATAATCATGTTAGAGAATGACATCAATTTCATATTTTCAATACTAAGGAGCCAAAAGTAGTTATGCCATTGAAGCTAGTGTTAATTGACAAACCTTTTTCTCAATGAGGTTTGGAATTTGTAAGGGTGATTAAACCTAATTATTTAAATCAACACAAATATGTCCTTACTATTACTAATTATTGCACAAGATGGATAGAGGTAGTAGAAACAAAATAATGTAGAACTGAAGATGTAATCAAGTTCTTAGAAGAGAACATTTGTACTAGATTTGGGACACCAGTATCATTAGTTTATGATAATGGATCATCATTTATATCTATTGTGATGACTGAGTGGGCCTATGATAACAACATAATTCTTAAGTTTTCATCAAATAATTACCCTCAAGGTAATGGAGTCTCAGAGTCAACAAACAAAAATTTGATAAAAGCTATCAAAAAGTCTACAGTTTAAAAACCAAGAACATGGCATAAATTGCTTAAATATGCTCATTAGGAAGGAAAAACTAGAGTGAAAAAAGATTTGAAAACATCACCATTTCTATTGGTATATTCTCAAGAACCAATATTTCCAATCACTCTCAAACTTCCAACATACAAGTTTATGCAAGAGTTTATGAAATAAACTTGAGAGTATTCTAATTCAAGGTTGCTTGACATCATTCAAATGGAAGATGAAAGGCAAGAAGTGTTCTCCAACTTTAGTAGACATCAAACCACTATCAAAAGATGGTTTGGCAAGCATTTAAAGTTCAAGGTGTTATGTAAGGAGATGGGCCTATGATAACAACATAATTCTTAAGTTTTCATCAAATAATTACCCTCAAGGTAATGGAGTCTCGGAGTCAACAAACAAAAATTTGATAAAAGATATCAAAAAGTATACAGTATAAAAACCAAGAACATGGAATAAATTGCTTAAATATGCTCATTAAGAAGGCAAAACTAGAGTGAAAAAAACTTTGAAAACATCACCATTTCTATTGGTATATGCTCAAGAACCAATATTTCCAATCACTCTCAAACTTACAACATACAAGTTTATACAAGGGTATATGAAATAAGCTCGAGATTATTCTAATTCAAGGTTGTTTGACATCATTCAAATGGAAGATGCAAGGGGAGAAGTGTTCTCCAAATTTAGTAGACATCAAACCACTATCAAAAGATGGTTTGGCAAGCATTTAAAGTTCAAGGTGTTCATGTAAGGAGACCTAGTTCTCCTATGGGATAAAGCCTCAGAGCCAAATGGAAAACATGGGAATTTCCCTCCTTTATGGATTGGCCCTTATCAAATTATTGAAACATTTGGAGACAACACCTTCAAGCTCAAAGACTTACAGGGAGTAGTGTTCACTTTGCCAACTAATGGGTAGTACTTCAAGCATTAATTCTCTATTATTCCACCTCAAGTCTTAATGGAGTAAATTTTAATACTAGTTAGAGTTAGTGTAGGTATGCTTAGATTAGTTTCTTTCTTTTTATTTGTTTGTAAATAGTGTTTGTACATATTTGTTAGTTTATTATTATTTTTGTTTGTTATGTGTTTCCTTTTCTTTGCTTTGTTCTTTGATTTCAATAAGTCTTTTTCAAGATGAGTTTTTGAGTTCCATATCCATCTAAATGATCAAAGGAACTCCATGAATCAAGGATGCAGGTATAAATCCTAAACATTGGTTGATGATGGATTTTGGAAATTCTGAGCTTAATGTTATGATTTTGAGAAATTGGTAAAGATTGATAAGTAGATTAGTTGTTCCTTAAAAATATTTAATTTTTTTCTGATCCAAGTTTGGTTCTAATAAGGATTGCATATGTTGAGTGAAATTTTGAATTATTAGAGCAAAGTCATGTTAGCATTAAAGAACATTATTTCTTGGGATGAAGTTTATGACCAAGGATGATAGTCTAAAAATCAAATATTTGACAAAATCCTAAAACCTGGCTAACTCTAGTTCTTAACCTTTGTTATAAATTTAAATATATCTAAAAATAAAAAATAAAAGAGACTTATTGAAAATATAATGGATTTATAAACAAAGGTTATTCTGGTAACCTCCACTGAGGCTATGGATGCCTAGTTGGTAGTGGAGCAAGGCCTAGAGTGGAGCCAAAGGTATCTTTCTTAGGGCTATTGAAACTTGGTTGGTAGTAGAGCAATGTCTAAAATTTCCTTTTTTGTAAAATCATAATTCATAATGAATATTTAAATATGACACAAGTCTATGTTAGTGATTAAGGTCATGAAATCTGTATGTTGTTCTCTAAATCCCAAGGCAATCAGTGAATGAATCAAAGCACACATACAACATGATTGAGTTTCAATGTTTGAATCTAATTATGCATTTTTAAATCTTATTTTAATCATGAATTTATCTTAATAATGGTACATAATCATGTGGAATGATTGGTATATTTAGTAGTTTAAACTAAGAGTATCTGAGTTCTAACATTTTGCAATGTTCCCTCAGAAGTCGCCATTTATTGAGGTCAACATACCCCCATTTTTGAAAAATGAGGACCCTTGTTTAATTTTTCAAATTGTGTTATAAATTGAAATTCAAATTAATTAAAATTCACTATTGAATATCATGTTTTCCTTTAGCTTTCATTGCATGTTAGCTCATAAGCTTTACTTAACCCTATTTGATGTTGTTAACATTTGATTCATATGTTTTCATGTTTTAGGTTCAATAGATCCTCATTAAGATGAGCAAGTATTCATGGTTTATGCATCAATGATCAATTTGAACCTTTAGTCTTTAGTAGATTGAATAAATCCATGATTAATGGTAATTAAAACCTTAGTCTAAATATTTTAGCCTAAATTTTATTTTTAAATGGACTTATATTTGTGTGGGATTATTTTATTATATCTTAGACCTAGTTTAAATTTTATCTTAATTTTTAATCATGTTTATTAATACATCTAAAACCTTAGTCTAAAATTTATCCTAAGTCTCTATGTATTTGAACCTTACTTTTTTGATTTTAATTGTTCACATGAATGAATCAAATAGGGTTTCACTATGTGGCAAAATATCAAGAACTTGAAGTGAGGATCAAAGATCTACATGTAAAGCTAGAGTCTATAATTCAAACCCAAAGATAGATGGTGCATATTAATAATGTAATGGAGATATGATGATGAATATGGAATCAAGGCATCAAAATATTCTAAAATCAAATGCAAGAGTGACAAGTGTCACAATGTTGACAAGTGATCAAGCAGATCAATGGCTCGTGCTTGATATTATGAATAGGCAACAAAATTAATGATCCATGTTTGATCATGCATTAAAGATCAATAGTGTGAATGGAGTCAAAAATTCAAAGATCCTAAATTGAATGTGAATTTATCACATGGTGTGGGAACATTCAAATGATGAATTCTATTTGTAAGGTACATAGAGAGCCTATAGAGTTGTCAAGTGTCCTGATCTTGGAAACTCAGAAGGAGGATCAATGGCCCATGATGAATTCAAGGATAAAAGGATCCAAAAGAGATCAATGGTATGAATTAAATCAAGATTCAAGAGACATGAAATGATGATATGTGTCCAAAAAATGACAATGGTCACATTTTAAATAAATGAACAGTGTAACATGGTATACTGACAAAACATGTCATACTAGAAGATCTTATGGACCTGAGCATGTAGAAGGTATAAGTGTGCAATCCAAATGTAATATAAGTCACCAAAACTCACATTTATAACTATCTTACTAATATTAAATCCTTGTGCGAACCTCCAAAATCCCTAAAGTGTAAGAAAAACCCTAGATTATCTCTAAATTTAGTGTGTTGCACTGAGAAGAGTTGTACTATTATTTTTAAAAGGATAATTTTATTGGGATTATAGCAATGGAAACTCATAAACATGTTTCAAAGTAAGAGGTTTAACTATATTTATCTTTAGATGTAGAGGGTCGAGTTTTCAAGGACATGGTATTCATAGCTGCTTCTTTGAACATAAGGGACAAAATTGCTCTAAACTATTCTAGATAATTGAGAACTAGCCAGTTATCACCAAGGAAGAAGAGAATATCCTCCCAGCAAAGAGACTCTATGATGACATTGTGGCCATTGAAATGATCGGTCTACACTATGTTATGGTTAAACTAGAGGTACTTCATTATATTGATGTTCTTAGTCCAATTTTTAGAGAAGCTAAAATAGATAAGGGCATGTTGATTAATGAACATAATCTAAGGAAAATTGATTACATATCCCCAATTGCATTTGAGTCTTACTATAAATTTCCTAATCTCTATATTGACCTAACCTCCATTAATACATGGGCTAAGAATCACAACATGATGGATAACCTAGCTATGTGGTTGGAGGTTGGTAACTAAGTTATTGTGGATCTTGCTAAGAACATCCCTGTCAGTCAATTTAGACTTAGAATTAGGATGGTAATGATAATGTTGAATAAGTTGTATGGATGTGTACATAAAACATATGTAGATCCAATGTGGGTGACCATGGTGTATTTTATCATTGAAAAAGTAATGGTTCCTCCATTAGGTGAGATAATCAACATCTCCCTAAGTAGATAGATATATGAAATCAAGAATAAGAAGAAGACTAAGTTTTACATTATGTCCTATTTATTGGATTCCCTGTGTGTAATGACTAATATTACTAATCAAAGATAATGGTCTCCAAATGGCACCTAGACTATATACTAGTACTATTCAAAGTTTCACATCTATAAGTATAAAGACCACATCTAATTTATTTGTGACTATGTTTAAGTGAACCTATAATTGGTATTCCTATGGAGAGAGTAAACCCTTTGATCAAGAAATATATTGAATAAATGGGGGACATATGGTTATATCTCGATTTTAAAATCATAATGATTTAAGGAACCCAAAATGCTCCTCTCAAATTACTAGTTCATGTACCTATTAAACTAGTAGAATAAGAATTAGCCTACCAATTATTCCATGGGATAGATGGAATTTGTTAAAACAAGAGAAAGGGACTCCTACAAAATTTTCCTATGGAAATTGGCAAGACCATCTTCAGACAATGGGATCATATTAAGGATGCATCAAAGCATAAACTATCTTTCAATTTGTAAATTGATGATCTTTGACAAAGGGAATATTAAGGAAGGGTAAAAAAACATTTTAGAATCAAAGGTATTTTGAATGCACCTTATGAACATGAGCCCAATACATTTGATTTTATATACACCAAGGCATATTCTTACTTTAAAGTGACTAGAAGATTGAAGGAGAATAACATAAGGCCTATGTTTAGATTGAATAAAGACCAAAAAATGGAGGATAGATGGAAATTAGGCCCAAAGAAGTATCATTTAATACATGTTATTTCTTTGAGGCCTCTAATAATATAGGTAAAAATAAAGAATAGACCAAAAGAGAGAAGGTTAGGTGAAGTTGCTTCTAGTTCATCAGTTCATGAATCTTCTAAAGTAACAAAGTAAGAATTACCTTGAGAGGAGGTTCATATGATAGCTATAGATAAAAATAAGTATATTTAGGATGCATTAAAGATTATATCCATGGTTTATGAGATAGATTCAAATATAGAAGAAGAAAAGGAAACCAAGAAAGATAAGGGAAAGTCATTGGACTTGATAGTTATTGATGCTAATAAAAGGAATGCTGAGACTGCCATTGTCTCAAAAGCTAAGAAACCTAAAGTGACTATCACTCCTTCTTAGAGTGAATTCACCTTTTTTAGTGAGGAATAAATATTATATGGACCATCTATTCCTGAGTGGTTCATTTATGAACCAAGGTTATAAAAGCTTCCCACTATTCATCATCCATGGGCTATGGTGAAAGCTACTAACATCCCTCTATAGCAAGAGTTGAAACCTTGGACTATTGCTTTAGAAGAAGAAGAGACAAGGAGATTGGCTATTGCAAATTAGTCAGCCATCCAATCACAAGTAGAGGCCCTAATTCCATATGGGACTCAATCTTCATTTGGGATCAGGTTTGATTTAGAGACTACTAGTTTTCAAAGAGTGATTGAGAAAATAGTCATGCAAGGTGATGAAGAGGTTACATATCAAAAGGTGGAGCACTTGAATAATTTGACCCAAGAGAAATTATAGAGACCTGGTGAGGATCTAATATTTAAAGAGGATGTCCTAGAATTATCTCAATCATAGTTAGAGATGTTATAAGCTACTATCAAAGGCCTGAAGTAGTAAAAGAAGAACTTAGAGGAGAATTCTATCTTATCAGTTCTAGGGGATATTTTTAATAAGTTTAAAGCAATCATTTATGACACATTTTTATTTTTGAAAGCTATAAGATCTAAACAAGACATGGTGAACAAGTGGCATTCCATGGTTGTGCAATAAGTCAATCAATGGCAGGATTCAATCAATAAGGTAAACGAAATGATCAACATATTGATATAAGACTAGATTCCTAGATTTAAAATAGTCAACATAACTCATTTAAATATGTCTATGGTAATATTGATAGAAAAGATTAAGGATATGAACAAATGGTCCAAAGGCATGGAGGGAATTTAGAATGATTTCAAGTAATTAGAGAATCAAATGATGCATATATTAGGGAGATTGATCAAGGACCCAAATACCCTTAGTATCATTAGCTTAATAACTAATGAGGATTTTAAACATATGGCTAATCAATTCATGCAAGAAGTGAAGATTGAAATCCAAGGCACAACAAGTGCAGATAATAAAAGAATCTTGGACATGATCTTATTTGTAGAGGAGAATATTGTGATGATATAAGTATCAAGGAAGGAATGGGTAGATATAAAAAAGACTTGAATGACTTGGCAGACCAAGAAGAGGATTTATTCATGGAGCCTATCATCAATTCTAGACTGATTGATAAACAACATGATAAGGAAATGAATATGAAGCAACAAAATTATAGGACTACAATTGTATGAGCTTCTCAAAGTCAAATTTGTTGACTTAGCATATTATTTTTGTAACAAAACATGTACATCATTTGAAAAAAGAATATTCCATTTTTTACATGCATGTGCAATCTCTAACGTACATTGTTTATAGGTTATTCCACTTATAAAGTTTCTAATTATATAATTTTGTAGAAGGATAGTTTTCCTTGACACTTGGATAAATATCATTTGATAGTGACTAACTGACATACCTCAAAGTATTCTATAAATGGGGTATTTTAATTTGTAAATGGGGAGTTTTGAGCAAAAAACTATTTTTTGTAAATTTGGATCAAAGTAATGCAAGCAAGAGAATTCTGGAATGATTGTATCATATTTGTTTGTGTGTTTTGTTATCATGGTTTCTTTTTCAAATATCTGGTTTGATGCTCATCTTTTAATTTTTTTTATGGATTCTATGTGTGCACGTGTTAATTCTGAGTTGTCAATTTGAGCTTATTCTAGGTTGATTGAAAGATTTTAGGTTCATTTCATTTTCTTTGATTTTCTTGAAGATGTGCTTATGCAATTTTCCTATGGAAGTAAATCCTTAAATTGAATCTAGTTTCTTATTTGCATTAATTCAATTATCCTTATACATTTGCCTAGTATATGATAGGATCTGTGATTTTGTCTATTTCATGTCATATATTGGTTTTAGTGCATGTCTTTGATGAATTGTCATAATGTCTAGACTGAAGATCAACAATATTCACCATATTTCTGCCCTACCTTTCTCATTTTCTCTTTCTTTTGATAAATTTAATGTAGTTTAGTTTTCATTATAAATATTCATGCTAGATTAGGTTTTACGATTTAGGTTTTGATGATAATTCACTATCCTTAGTTTAGATTACTTTCATCTTTCATAAATAAGCTTCAAGACCATGGTTGCTCCCAAAAACCACTTACATTTCATTTTGTGAAAAATTATATAGCTTTTCCAACACTCCACCATAGATAACAAGAATATAAAAATTAGAAAATCATGTAATGGATTCTTTGAATATGAAAATGAGAAGTGTTTCTTAACACTATGTAAACCCTGTGATACACTTTCATGCATCAAGAGGTGAATACCAGTTGAGTTAAATTGAGGTTTTTTCATCCTTTAATGGTGTAATTATTTATTATACAAGTTAAAATTTAATTTTTGGCTTGATCACCCTTAAATTATCCATTGGTTTAGCTAAGGAATCATTCTTCTCAAAGTGCTTCATGGGAAACACCAATTCTCCAGTGATTCAAGGAAACATAATCTCCAAGAAAAGTCACAAAAATAAACATTGGTTTCCTAAATACATGATGTATTCCTCCCTTGTTCTCCTTTAAAATTCAATAATTTTAAAGTTTCAAGTTTAAGCAATTTTAAAATTTAAACATTTTCAAATTTCAAAGATTCAAGCAATTTTTACATTCATTTTTTTTCAAATTTCAATTTTAAAAAGAATAAATTAGCTAATTCATGTGTTCTATAGGTTTCTATAAAGATAAAAATTCCTTACACAATTATATTAATAGCTCAAAGACAAAGTGTGTCAAGTACACACTAATGCATATCTTTCCTTTAATCTAACAATTTCATTTCTAGACCAAAAGGGGGTAAATGTAGTAACCTAAATTTGGTCATGAATACTTGATCATATTAGTTTCACCCATTTTTATCCTTAATTAACTTTTGAATGTAATTAGTACACATTTTAACACTTCACTCTATATTAATAACATAGGGGCACATATTAATTTTACAAACCATCATCTGTTAGAAGTGTTTTGATTGTTAAAAATGCCCTTAAGCATCTATATTCCTGAATGCAAATCTAAATATTCATATGTTTCCCTTTAAGAAAATAACTCACAATAGGGATAATAATGGGATAAATTATTATCCACATGGGAATTTGTTTTATTAATGCCTATAATGGTCACTTTTTGAAATTAAACCCTTCATTAGCTTTTATTTTATGTTTTTAGGCTTCCCAGTGTATGGTTACCCATTTTGAATTGATATAAAGGCATACTCAAGTCACTTATTATTCCATTTATAAATTTAAATATATAGGATTATTTAAAATTTTTCACTCTCAACAAAATTTCACTATCCATTATGATTCTAAGCATTACAAACAGTCCTCAGCCCAATCACAAGCCTATTTTATTTATCCTAAGTAAAACATGATCAAGTATTCAAGCTGGTTCTATATCCATTCATATATTCAAAGGATCACAATTGAAAAAATTGATCTAAGTGGGATAAATAGGTATGATTGATTCCCTCCTTAGATTATTAGATATATAAGTAGTGTTCAATTATCATGGGGGTGATTGGGGTCAACTTAGCCTAGTTAAACTCCACTATTTTATTTTTATAGGTTTTAAATCATTAAAACCCTATTATGGGTTCCACATTTAAAAATATATGTTTATTTATTACACACATCTCTAAAAGTCAAAACATCACATACAAATATAAATCCAACTATCACAAGTGATTATGCCCTAATTTCCATACTTTTACATAAAGATAGACTCACTCAACATGGATAGTAGTGGGATGCATTCATGTCCTTAGTTACATTGATTTACTTATAAAATATTAGATCTAGATTCTATTCACTTGTAAATATAGTCACTATTTTCCTTTTTCCATTATCTATTATTAAATAGTCAATAATTAGATAATAAAATTTAAGTTTGCCATTCTTTTGTATAGTTAACCTTCTTTCAATCATTTGCATCTTGTCAAATTCAATTATTTGATTTTATTATATTTGTTAGAATTTCATTTGTAACATTATGATTTATTTTATTTAGTTAATATTAATTAGGATTACTTCACCTATTAATCCAAATTCCACTAAAATAACTCCAGGATCAAATGCCTTCATGACAACCCTTTAAAAATACTTTTGGGATCCTATTGGATGAGAAGTTATATAAGTTATTAATGAAGACATAAGGTAAATAAAACTCTCAATATATCAATTTCAACTTGATTTCCATAATCCTTAAAAATATACGATCTCTTCTTTTTCTGACCACTAACTAATCTCTCTCTATAATACTCTCTATAAAATCGTCAATAAGGATTTAGTGGGGAGGATCAATGTTATCCTTTTAGATCTCATCTCCTAGGAGAAAGGAATATTTTTGTAAGGGAAATAAATTATTTATAGAGTGATAATTTATCATGAATCTATTAAAACCCTTTATATCTCAAGAATCAAAGGCATGGTGGCTAGGATGGACATCAAAAATGCCTTCAATATATTGAACTAGTTGTTTCTCCACTCCATTCTTGAGAAGTTTGGCTTCTCTCCCCATGGAGTGAGATGATTATCAATTATATATACTTATCTAACTTATCTATCCTCATAAATGATATATTTTTAGGATTATTTCCTATTCATTATGGCCTCCAATAAGGAGATACTATCTCCCCTTATCTCTTAATTCTTATGGTAGAGGCTCTCAACCAAGGCTTTCCATTAGTGATAACTTCTATTAGAAATCATGGGATTAATTAATTGAGTAGGATCCTCTAATATCTAAGCTCTTATTCATAGATAATACAATTCTCTTGGGTTAAGCCTACTGATAAGAATCTAAATCTCTCAAATAAATGATATAATTTTAGGATTATTTCCTATTTGTTATAGCCTATAATAAGTTGATACTATCACCCCTTATCTCTTAATTCTTATGGTAGAGGCTCTCAACCATGCCTTTCCATTAGTGATCACTTTCAGTAGAAATCATGGGATTAATTAAATGAGGGGGATCCTCTAATATCTAAACTCTTATTCATAGATAATACAATTATCTTGGGTTAAGCCTAATGATAAGAATCTAAATCTCTCAAATAAATTCTTTGTATATTATTCTATTATTTCTTGGTATATTATCAATTTTGATAAGTAAATAAATTTCTTCAACATGCTTCCTTGTCTAGAATAAATTTTGGATGCTATATGTGGATTTTAGGTTGGATGTCTTCCATTAAAATACATGGGCATACCTTTCTTCTCAATAATAGGTATAAAATACCTTTTGAATGACCTTTAAAAATATATAACTTAGACTTCTCTCTTATAAAGGAATATGGCTTAGATTTTTTGGTCATAATTAATTCTTGAAGTCAGTGATCTAAACTATCCTAACATATTTAATATATATTCTCAAAATACCTTCAATCACCCTATCTCTCATCAATAAAAAATGAAAAATTTCTTGTGTGATGGACATAATGATGATAAAAATATCCCACTCATTATCTAGAATATGGATTATCTTATTGAACATGTAGGTGGTGTGAGTATAAAATATATCAAGTTACATAGCACTACCTTGGGATTTAAAAAAATTCACCTCTTTAGTAATATAGATAAAATTTGGATTAGAGTAATTAGAGTTAGATACTTTTATTCCCCAAAACATGTACACATATTTTCCACAATGGTTCTACATATAGGCTCCCACATACATAACTTACCTCTATTCTTAAATGTTGACTATCTCTGAGTATTTCACATGTTATATATTTTTTAGAGTTCATACTAATTTTTGGAATGATTCTTGGTTTGGATTTATTTAATTTATAAAATTGATTTATCTCACATATAATAAATATCCATAAAATACCACTTGCAATCAATTGCTCATTATCTATCTTCATCCCTAAAAGCTAACACAAGGCCTTCACTCACCTAGAGGAGCTGAAATGACTTTCATTTTTTCTACATCCATGTAGTTATGATTAATTGAGAACTTATTCAAAAAAAATATCTCCTTTCACAAAAAAATTATTTATCCTTATGTTAGGATGATTCCCCCTTTTGCACTTATATGTTCAACCTAGGCTTTAATTTCATGGCTAGTCAAAATACTGTGTGTGTGAATCTTGATTATCCCAACCACAATATTTTATTTCATTGGAATATAAAATATGTAGGGAACCTTTGACTATATACATATACTTATAAAAATATATTTGGATTTTAAATCCTCTAAAAGTGAATCTTTAAGGCCAAAATAGATATATCATTTGTAATAATAGCTTATACTTAGTGGACCACATCCTACTTAACTGCCCAATTTCAAAAATACTCTCTAATACTTAAGATACTCTCTTTCTCTTGGGGCTTACCCAAATCAATTAACAATCTCATGTGAGGTTGTTACTATCCATCATATTCTTTTATATCTCCATTATGGGTAACATATCTCATTTTAGTGATGTGAACCTTTGGTTGAAATGAAACATGGGGATTTTTTTAAAACATGTCTCTCTCATGTGACACATTTATTTAAGGAATAAAAGTTTCCATATTATAATGAGTGTCTTTTCAACTCAAATCCAAGTGTATCCTACCAATTCCATTTTATTCTTTGTTATTTAAAATTGGTCCCTCATTTCCTTTCCTTCTATTAACAAAGAGAATAAGTCAACTCCTTCTAAAGGATGAACGATCATTAGGGTCCACCCAAACCAAGTTGGTTCAAAATAACATTTTATGGTTATTTAGATAATAAATTTGACATAATATACATTGGATGCATTCTAATATCTTTCTCTATAAAATCTATTACAACACCTTCATTTTTCTATTTAGTCCCACAAATACTGAGGCTAACATTTATGCATATGTGGAAGGCATCTAACTAGCCAAATGTTAAAGAGTAAATTTGAAATAGGATAAATGTGACTCCCTCTTAGACATAAATATAATGAAGAAAAAATAAAATTCCAAATAGAATCTCAAATTCCTACTTTGTCCAAAATTCATAGCTCAATACTCTTTCATTGAAGTCTCACTCTCATAATGTTTTAGGGAGTATAATAAGGTGATAGACCATCTTACCAATGTGGTAAAAGAGTTGAGGATATTACTAAAACTTGAGACCACCCTCCCCTCATATTATACTAGTCTCACTACCATTTTTAATCCTAACATAAGGAGATTCAAATTTTGCTAAATTTGGGGAGGGATACAAGAATTTAGAAAAAGGGAAAAATACATGTATATTTGTATTCTATGTCAAAGTTATTTAATAAAAAAAAATCAAATAAAATCAACTCATTAAAATTTATGCCACCCATTCATGTTGGAAGGTAGATATTTTCCATCGCCTATATGATTTCATCTTTGAAATTCTTGCTTTGATGGTGACGATATTTCCAATAAATATTTCCCCTATGCTACCCAATCTATTAATAATAGAGACTGGACAATTGTACTTGGTTGAAATACATGGAAACTTGTGCAAAATGATATTTAGTCTCCTCCCAACACTTCATCCTCACATTTATCTATTTTTATGTCTTGTATATATAAGTTGGTCTAATAGTAATGAACATGTTTTATTTAAAGAGATGTTACAAGTTCAATTCCTATAGGGGTAAGTTATGTATAATTTATGTCATTCCATAATCCTCATTGTCTTCCTTCTTTACCACCACTACTCTGTAAAGTCTCTTCATGGATTCACCACACTTAATCATGGATAGCCTTGAGGAGGATTTTTTACATTATGTTCTTAGAATAATGGGTTTAGATGATGTCCATTAAGTGGAAAATATTCCTAAGAAAATCCATGATAACCTCCTCTTTTGGATCATTATGGTCTTTCCAACATTTCATTCTTATTATCTCATTATATATTTACTCTACTGCTAGTCGAGGCCTTGGAATTCATTTGATAAATATACATAACTTCCTTATGGAGTTTAAACTAGATGCAAAATAAAATTAGTTGCTTCTACCTTAATTTCAATAAGAACTACATAATTGGCATCCACCAGTAGGCAAAAGGGTTTGTTAGCTATAGAAATAGACTATAAATTAGAATTTTTTGAGATGAGGAAACACCCAAAGGCCTATTAGTTTCCCCATCATGGTATAAAATTAGGCCAATGCCAAATGTTAACTTATTTCTACCATAATCTACTATATCAGTTCAATTTTTTTGATGTTCTACTAGTTAATCTATATATGTTCGTTGTAACCATTTATGCTTATATGGGGGTTTTTGGTAAATGGTTAGAATTGTATAGTTGTTCCCTCCTTGTATTCAACTAGTTTTTTCTATATGTTACTTTACACACCTATTTGTTTAGTAGGCTAACACTTTATTTATGTTTCTAAACCTAGCATTGTAATAGATTTTGTCCTACATTTGTGAGGTCTCCTATATGATCCCCTCATTAAAAAAATAAAAAAATATGAGATCCATGAAAATGAGTGAAATGAAGAGTATAATATTATAATATATAATTAAGCCACTTTGAGGGGTAACCTTCCAAGTTTTTACAATAAGAATATAATTCCCAATACATGATGATTGATGTCCTAGCACTATCTCTTATATATATACCTTAACTAGGTTATGGGAAACCCAAAAACTAGGGTAAAGAGAAAAATCATGTTAATAGATATGGTGAATTACTTTGTGACAAGCATCCACTGACCATGAATATCTATATAGTCCTAAAAAACATCTTAATTCACTTCAATATTTTAGTGCAATATTCATTATGGATTTGGGTACATATTTTGTCAAGTCTAGATGCAAAGACATATTTACCATAATGCATAAAAAATATAATATTATTCTATTTTTATTATTTATTTATATGTTTTATTGAGAATTTAATTAGGTATTAATTTCATTTCTTTATAGATAATGTGATGCCTAATTAAAGGTAGTTCATTTTTTATACTACATTTTGGTGAACCCCAACTATCTTAAACCTTGTAAGGTTTCATTTTTTAGTGAATCTTGTGGCTTCTAGGGTTATTTTGCATGATTCTATATTTTAATTTCTTTTGGTCTAGTTTCCATAATTGTAATTAATTCCAAGCCCTAACTATTTTCCAATATCTATTTATTTTGGTCTTATGTGATGCTTGTACTTCCATGTTCAATCTCATTTTATGCCACAACAATTGAAAAACATTGTGTGTCAATTAGAAGTGTTATGTAATGATAATTCACATCAATGGAAAATTGATAACAAATCATTAACAATATATCATAGAAATACAAGTAGAATAATCAGATCTGTAAAAATAATTAAAATAATATTAGAATATTTGGTAAATATGATTAAGCTACTTTGAGGGGGAAACCTCCATACAATATAATAATAGCATAATATGTAACATGATATCAAAGTAATAAAAGATATATCTTATATATACTCTACTATATCCATGTTTATTCAATAGGCCAACCCTACCAACATTATAAAATCCTATAGAAATGTGATAAGGTCAATGGTTATGAAAGCCACAAGTCTACCATACATATCCCTAAACATGATATAGGCTATGGTTGTAGCATGCCTATCCACTTAAAATAAATTCTACTCTTAACATTGAAAAAAATTATATGCTTCTATAGAAATGATTCATATTTTCATGTTATATCCTCATGGGATATTCATTCATTTGATCAAATAATCCTTAATCTCTTTTGTCCATAGTCTTTTTTTACTTACCTAAAGTATTTACATAGGTTTCATAATGACTTTACCTTCCTCATCTAGTTCACATAACTTAATTTTACAAATAATATTTTTCCAATTACTTTCTTCAAATAAGAAACATGAAATACTAGATGGATGCGAGTAGATTGGCATAACTCTAGCTTGTATGTTACACTTGCAATTTTCTTTAGGATCTGATAAGAGCCATAATACTTAGTATAGTTGTTTATCCTTTTTTTGTTACTATAGGTACATTTAATTATATGGTTTTAGAAATACAAATACCCAATATCCAACTTCAAAATTCCTCTCATTTCAGTGTTTGTTTGATTATTTATTCATTTGATTCTTTTCCATTACTAAATTCTCTCCGAGACTAGCTAGTGCCTATTTTTAGTGTTAAATGTCATCTTCCATAAATAAAACCTTTGGATAGACCCTCAAGTATGAAGTGATGGATTGGGTTTCATACCCATAGAGTACCCAAAATTGAGACAATTTTAAATAGTTATGGAATGAATTGCTATACCACCATTATGCTTATGGATACGAATGAACCCATTACTCTTATTTATATCATATAAAGCAACAAATATAAGCCTCTAAACATTTTTTGATCATTTTTTTTCATCCATAAATGATAATATTAACTATGAGACAATTATTACCCAAACATGATAATAAATCAATCTAAATTTACTAGTAAATATTGGATCATGATCATTTACTATGATTTTTGGAGTACCATCCAACTTTAAAACTTTACTAGAAAAGTAACAACAACTATACTAGTTACAAATGGTTTTGATAAGGATAGAAATGGGCATTGTTTTATCCTATCCATTATTACCATGAATAAATTTTAACCTTCAGATGTTATTAAATCTATAATTAAATACATAGAGACCTCCTCCAATCTCTAGTTAAGAATGGATAAGAGTAGCATAAGACCTAGAGTCATAATCATTTCACCTTTATTTTTTTGACACACCATAAATTAAGCTATAATTTATATATATTCCACTTGATTCCTTCTCAAAATATATAATTCTTAATTCTATGATGGGTTTTCATAAATAAAAAGTGCCCTCCTAATGGGGATACATGAAGCTCTGTAAGGATCTTATGTTTGAGGACATAATTCTCACATAGGTATAATAAATATTTATACCATAAGGCATTACCTTTCCATTAATTTTTTTTTGTAGAAATGGAATCTTGCTCTAAATTTTGAATTAGGTCATGTGTATCCCTTTCACACTCCCATTTTCATCTTACCTCTTTTAACTAATCTACCTACCAAATGGATATAGAAAACTTAAATGCCTATTTGGATTAATCCCTCCTAGATTCAACATATCCTAAAATATTATATTTCCATTATTATAGATGATTTAAAATTCACATCCAAAAAAATTAGTCACTTATTTTTATTATTCTTCAAATGATGATAATTTTTTTTTTAAATATTTTAAAAATCATGATCATTCATTACCTTAAAGTTTATAACCATTAAATAAGGTCTCCATTGCTTGAATTCATGAATAATAGCCATCATCTCTTTCTCATAGATAATATTTAGCCTATTCTTACCCTTGAGTTGACAATTTTATAGATAATTTCATTACCCCAGTTTAAAACTTAAAATCATTATTATTTTGCATATGATGGTGTGAGTCATAAATTTTAAAACTATTGACATGTGCCAATGTTTTTGCATTAAGTTAATGGTTATTTATATGAATATGATTTTATGTGACATAATGTTACATTGATTTATTTTAACACTTGTAACAGTTTTTAGACACCTTAATCTAGCCACCAATAACCTCCAACCAGTCTTTTGACCAATTCTTACCAAAATGCACAATTTGGTCTAAAAACATTAAAACACATTAAATGAGTTGAAATTGATATATTAAAGTGATTATTTTGGCTAGGGTATCATTAAATGGGGCAATGTAATTTATGGGTCAACTAACTTTGATCAGATCATTTCGAGTCAAAATGTCAATTTTGCACCTAGGTGCTATGGGTTGCTCTTTTCTATCAAATCTCTTGCACAAGATACGTGACCTTGTTATTTGGTGTTGACAACATCCTAAATGGGATAACATATCAAACACATCTAACATCAACTTTGAATTCTAATCCAATAAAATTTTGAGCCAATAACAAGACACTTTGACCAATTTGATTAATTTGTGTGTCAAAGGGCTAAAATTTGCACCAATGTGACTAATCATGCTTAAGAGATAATTAAACCAAATCATGAACCTAATTAATAATTCCATGGAACTTGTTGAATAATTTATTTTTTGAAATGAATATGGAATAACTTCATCATCAAGTGACATCATTTCTTGGGAAGATATCCCTAGGCCATAAATGCATAAAATATTAGGATCATGCCTCCCATGCCTCATTAATATCCTCCATGCCTATTTAATTCCCATATATCCCAAATATTTATGATCTTGTTTATGAATTTTAATTGCATAATTGAATTAATCCTTAACCACACATCTCCATCTTAGAATGGATGGTTCAGGTTGATTCTAGCCATTTGAAAAAAAATATAAATAGGACTTGCTTATTGAATTTAAAGTTATCTTGGTGAAAATTTATAATTCTAAATTTATTACAAAGATTCATACAATTAGTGTTATTATGCCCAAATATTGAGTCAAATGAAAATCACAAGCCAAAGGTACTAAGAGGAGATGAAGGTAGCCATACTCTATTGAAAAAGATATCTTGAAGCACAAGCCGAGAAAGCCACATAAAAAATACATTTTGATCATCCAATAAAGGTAATAGAGCATTTGTATTTTGCATTATATTTGTGTTTTCCATTTAGTTTTGTTAACTAAGCTCCCCCTAGTGTCTAGGCCTAGAGATGTATGCTTGTTAGTGTGCTTCTTTCAATTTGATTTTATTTTAAATCTAACATAATACTAACCACCTATCTTGAGTCAAATTAATATTTCAAATAATATCACACCCAGTGGGACCATATTCATGAGTGCACAACCCACAAATTTCTTTGTATTCATAGTTTTAATTCTTTTTTTGTTATTTTTTGCTTTGCTAGAGTAAAAATATCCCATAAAAATTTAATAAATTTTTATTTAATTGATATTATTTTATAAATTTTTTTATGGGTATATACAAATATATTATTGATATTATATAAAAATTTCAAAAACAATATCTTTATATTTTATAAGTTATGACTCTTTTATTGAATATCACTTTCTGTTTTTAATTTTTTCTTAAAAATGGTTAGAATAGAGTTAACTTTTTTTGTATAAATTTTTTGGACTTAAAAATTTTCAAAGAATTTTTACCTGGAGTTTTTGACAACCTCTCAAATTTTTTTATAAAATTTATGTAAAAATACTGATTGCAGGTTTTTATGTTTTATGTGCAGGCTTTTATGTGTTATGTTTTATTTTTAGCCTTCTAATTTGTTCTTTGTAGGTGTTCATATGTTTAATATTATTTTTTAAAATATTTTATTGATATTTTTTCTATCCAATTCTAATCTAATGGGTTTGATTTCTTTAGGTTTTGCCTTCGGATTGAAAGATTTTACCCTTCAAATTTACTTACCTCATTTAATAAATGTGATTCAAGGCTAAACATAGTACTAACATTTTTATTGAAGGATATACCTAACAAAGTGACAAAAAAAAACTTAAATTATTCTTTTCACACTTTATTTAGATGTCTAAAATGAATTAGAATTTTTTTTTAGGTGTTTAAATAAAATATTTAGGGTGCTTTATTTGTTAATTTTTGTGATTGTATTTCAAAGTTACAAATTAAGACCAAGGGGTCAAAATAACACCACCTAATCTTTCATTTGGGGATTAAAATTGAATACACTTGTCAAATTTTATCTTCAATAGTTTTTTAAACTTATATTTTTATTTTTAAAGAGGAAGACGTTGTGTGTATGATCTTCCATTCGTCCCCTTTAGGACACTTTTGGAATCGAAAGTGTCATTCTTATTGTAAGCATACCTAGTCCAAGGAATAGAAAGAATGTCATCTAAAAAACTCCCAAAAAACTTGTAATAATTTGAGTGACCTTGAAATGAACCTAAATTCTTTCTATCATGTTTTTTATTTCAATGTATCTTGGCTTATGAGGGGGATTTCATCACCTCCCATGAGTCTATAGGGTTAAAGCACACAGAACATATCTGCACTTTGAACATCACACTACATTGATCAAGTGATGTATGTAGTGGTTTCAAAAAGGGAAAGACCTTTTTGTAATAATCCAAGTTCCATGAACACCCAAGTAAAGTGTTGTTTCTCTTGTTTGCTAACATGAAAGATGGTATATATGAGATCCATCTAGAAATAATAAAAAACCAATTAGTTTTAGTCAACCCCACATTGCCACACCCTTGATAGGAATTTAAATAATTTACTTATATTTTGTCATTTTTTTTCTTGGTGTTTTGAGACTAAAACTAATGTATTTATTTATAAATCATTTAAAAACCAATTTTTTTATACATCACTCTTTTGTCTAAAGAGACGTTATGCTGGCCATTTTACACCACACTTGTACCTTGAAATTTTTACTAAACTTGTTTGTGTGTGTGTCATTTGAGTTGTAGAGGGTAGTATTACATTGCAAAAATTATATCAAAATATTTTTCATTTGAGTCTTAAAACATAACATTAATCACATCATTTGAGCATGCATATGTCGTTAGGCTTCTTAATTTATTTCAAAACTTATTTACCATTGCACCAAAAACTATTTGTTTCAAACCATGTCACATCAACCATTTGGACCTTGCTTATGTGTCGTATTGTTGTCCAATCTTGTCTAGCTTATTTAGTTGAATCCTATTCTTTAATGTTGAGTTTTTAATTAACCTTGTTAAGTTTGAATTTAAACATTGATTGATTTCTATTTAGGCCTCAATTCAGGGGTTGATACATAGATATTTCTTTTTTAGATTGCATAACTTCGGTTAATTGATTACCCAAATTTGAAAACTATTGATTATTTTTTTGCTTAATTCATATCCTCATAATTGTTTGTCTTTATTTGGGATAACATAGACTTTTTTCAAGAGCCTTTTGCCTTGTGTCTTATGCCAAATAACCATTTTTACGTTTGATTTCATGTGCTAGGTTTATGTCAAAGTTATTTCCAAACTTGTTAGATTAAATCAAATCACATCATCCCTTTATTTCAAGCCTAGATTTTGATGTCATTTGGTTAAAATTCCTAGCATAGTCTATTTGGGCCTATATTTTGACTTTGTGTTTGGACAAAAGACCTAGTGACTCTTTTCCCTTTCTTAGTTTAGACTTTGTTTGAAACACTTTGACGTAGACCTTTGACATGATAGTTTTTTATTCAGATGCTTGACCTTTTATGCATATGACATTTGATGTTAGAATTTTTTATGCCAAATTTTAGCACAAACCATTTTAGAGATACAACTCCATGATCAAATCATTGTTTGAAGATATAGCTCCACCTTCGACCAAGTTAAACCAAGTTTGAACCATTTGTCCTTTGGATATAGTTTTTAAAAGTTTGCACAACTCTAAGCCTTTTTGTTTTAGATTTTTTGTCATTTATGAAGATATGTCTAGCTACACTTACGGTAGAGTCATGTAAAATCTAGCTTATGATAGAATGGTTGCATAAAATCCCACTATAAACCCCTATAGAGAGATTTTCTAAGGAGTTTTATTATTCTCCCTACAATACTCCATATGGGGAACATAATAAAATGCCAAAAAATATAAATCAAATTAAAAATTGAGATGATATGGTTTATGATGAGGACTTTGAAGACCCAACTACAAATAATGTTGTTTGGGATATAGATCCATACCCTTTTTACAATAATCAGTACACATAACATATTCAAGAACCAATTTATGATCCAAATCAAGATTGGGATGATATGGTTTATGAGGAGGACAAAGATGCATTGGGTTGTGCAAGTAATCAAGCTCCATAATGCCCATTTATCATTCTAGGACCTCATCCTTTGGCTTATGCAAACAACCAAGCTCTGTACTGACCTATCATTACCATTTCAGGTATTCATCCTTTGGCTCATGTGATCAATCATGCTTCCCAATACCCTACCAGTATCCAACCACATGCCATTCCTCATCTAGTACCAATCCCATCAAAAACTCAACCGATCCAGTCATTTGAAGACCAAGCTATGTTCAAAATTGGTATTTTTTAACTCATTAGAAACCAAGGCCAAGAGAACCAATCAATCTAAGATGTTTTGTTGAACTAACCATTTATGATAAGTCAACTTATGATGAATCACCTTTCAATCTTATACCAGTTATCGAGAAGTCTTACTCTAATGATCCAATCTTTGTTGAGTCACTTCTTAATGATTATAACTACCTTTGGGAAAATCATTACCTTGACCATATGCCTATTTTTCAAGAGCCTCATATTTTCAATCTAGTCTCTGAGGAGTTATCTCTTGACCTTTTTCCCATTATGAAAGAGTCTCACTTTGATAAACCAGTCTTTGTAGAACCCACCATGCCATCATAAGCTATTACTTATCTAATTCCAAAAATTCAACAAGACATCATTATAACAGAGTACCCATCAGATGAAGAATTAGAATTAGAGTTAGGTTCTATTCTTGAACTAACATTAGATTTAACATCATAATCACAATCAACATTTGTCTCAACATCAGATTTAGAGTCCTTTGAGTCAAAATTAGATTCATAAATAAAATACATTCAAGACTGTCATAATATCGGTTATGCATGCCTCATAGATTAGTTTGAATACATTTGTGACCCTTCTATAGTTTTTCAGGATGAGAACTCTAGCTTCACCATAAATTATCCTAGTATCTTCTATGAAGATTGTGTATCCTCTCCCCATTCCATTAATATTCCATAGGCCATTACCATTAACCAAAATAACCATATTATTGGCATTCCATCTCTCACAAGTATCAACTAGGATCAACAAAATTGCACTTTATTGAATTTCATCCATGGCCACATAGTAGTTGAATAAGAATAGGAAGGCCAAGACCACATTCATATAGTATAAGATCACTCTCCTAGTGAAACCTTTTTAGAGGTACTAGGGGACAAGCAAAGTTCAAACTCAACATCTTCTAGTGAAACTTTTTCAAAAGTGTTAGAAGATAATCAATGCCAAAATTCAACGTTCCTTAGTGAAACCTTCTCAAAGACATTATGAAACAATAAAGACAACTTCATTGGTGAAAACCTTATCGAGGCACTGATAGCTGAGCACAAAATTCCTTCACTGCTTGATAAAGATAATATCAAAGATAAAATCAAAATAAATTCCAATCTCTAATCTAATTAGATGGTAGCTACTCTCAATATCAAATGACAAAAAAATATAGTGATCTTATCAAGAGAATATTCAGAGGTCTTCAGCCCTACCACATCAAAATATATGTTGAATTTGGCATCAGCAACATAAGAATGTTGATCTCAGAGCGCTTATTAATTATGACACAATTATTTCAAAGGAGGGAAAGATCTGCTTGGAATAGAAAAATAAAGATTTGGTGGAGTGGCCTCATGGAGGAAGGATTACTTTCATTAAACAAAAATATTCATGAGAATGTGAAGTGGGTTTTGCATGTGCTAGAAAATAGGTGAGTTTCATTTCAAGTTGATAATAGTTGGTTTCATTGCTTAGTAATTAATGTTTGGGGGTTACTGGATAACTGTATGCCCTACAAAATGAAAGGTGAATCAAAGAAGCAGGAACCTAAAAGTTGTGAAGATTGGAAGGCAAAACAAGATGTTTGGAAAATCCTTTAGAAAGGAAAGGTTGTGAGCTAATTAGAATGGCTATATGGCTCAAAACCCCATATAACAATGGCTTTTTTTTAAAATTGGGTCGACAACAAGGTAACCCTCCATGGCATCATGGTGAAACTCACCGAGGAATTCATAGCGGAGGTCACAGGGCTTCCAATGGAGGGTATAAAATTCTCTAAGCAGACCAACATATCTAATGAGGCATATAGCAAATTCCCAAAGACGGATGCTGAGGAGCAACAGTTGGAAAAGAGTGGGGATTTTTTCAACCTAGAGTAGATTAAAGGAATCTAGAGAGACATCTTATGTTGCATCTGTGAGTATTTCATACTTGATGGTAGAAGCAAAAGAGTCCATAAATTTCATTTTGTCTTTCTTAATCATTTTAGGCACAAAATTAGAATCTCCTTCCCTTTCTATTTGCGCTTCTCACTACTCCAAAGTCTATTCGCTCATAGAAAAAAGGAGTCTCATCCTATATTGCATGAGGGATTGATCCTAATAATAGAAGAATTCTACAAAAACAAGGCCATTGTCTCAAATCCTTATTCGGACAAAAACTAGGATGCACAGAGAAAGAAGAATGAAATAGTGAAGGGGAAAGAAAAAGTTAAACCCAAATCCTCTAGCTTTAAAAAATAGATTGTAGATGAGGAAACAGAGTGGGAAATCATTGAAAGTTATGAGGAAGAGAGTATGGAGGAAGAGGAAGGAATGGAAAGCGGGGAATCCAGATCTAATGAGGAAGGAGAAGATAAAAGGAAGAATGAAAAAAAAGGGCACACTATAGAGGAAAAAACTGAACAGAATAACTATGATCTCGAGGAAAATCAGCAAGTGCTAGGGGAAACTAAAAAAGAAATGGATGTTTTATTTGAGGATCCTACTTCGAAAATAGAGAAGGAACATTTAGTTCAGGATTCCAATCAAGCAATGGAAACTAGAGAACAAGTAAAGGATGATCTTATCCAAAATGAAAGCCCTGTTGAAACTAAAGAACAGAAAAGAATGGAAAGGGAGGATTATACTGAAAAGGATGAAGACAATCCAAAAGAGAACACAGAAGATTTAAGTGATGTATGGTAGAAAGATAGGAGGCATCCCTTTATGAATTCAGCCAAATGCAAAGCAAATGTTATCCTTCAAGTTGACTCGTGGATGTATAAGGAAATAATGGGCCTTAAGAAGAAAATGGAAATAATGGAATATAATCAAGAAGCTGATCAGAACAAAATAAACAATCTAGAAATGCAAATGAGGGATATTCCAATCAAACTTAAAGACTATGAGAACAATCTAAGAAGGCTCATTAAGGAAAGCAGAATGAAGATGGAGGAGGTTACTTCTAGCTTATGTGCAACTGCTGCAAACATTGGAAAACAAGCAAATGAGGATATAAAATCTTCGGAGGGGCCTAGTAAGAGGACCAGACAGAGCTCAAGGAAGAAAGCAATGCAAGAGGTTGCTACGTCGATGAAAATATGTATACAGGACACTAATGTGATTGGAAAGGAAGCGGTGAAGATGATCCTATAATTAGAAGAATAGGATCTTTTTGCTCTTATAGTCCTGGTCCTTTTGTTGGATGTTATAACTGGTTTTATTTTTTGGTTCTTTGTTTTCTTTTCATACTTGAGTTTCCAGGTCTCTATAAAACCTGAGGTCTATCTTTTGATGATCTTGAATTGCAGTTTCAGGTCCCTGTAAAACCTATTTTTGATACTGCTCAGTAGTAGGTGTTAGGTTTGTTTCACCTCTGGACATTACTATTTTATCCTTCTTCCTTTGTTTCAAGGTTTCGAGGCCCCTTCAAAACCTATTTTTACCTTAATCTAAAACATTATGTGTGACTAAAAGTCTTGATCCTCATTTATTTTCCCACCATTATACATTCCATTATAATTTTCCATTCCATTTCACAATCAAACCTATCAACCATTATTTATTCATATTTACCATCCACATCCACACTTTCCTTTATAGAGGCTATAAAGGTACCTTGTATTGGTGTTTAAAGGAATATGAATCAATGACAAAAAAAGATCACGAAAGCTTTCTTGGCATCCAAATTTGTAACTACTTCTTGATAGAGAATCTATTTAGACAAGGTGTGGGCTAGCAATTAACATGATTGATTATTCTATTTTTATCATTTGTTGATTAAGACATGCATCTCCACTTTAGCAAGAATAATAGAATAATATGCCATTTACCATACCTAGACCATAAACACTACCATTTTCCATTGTTACATATCCATTTTCCATTGTCACAACAAAACCATTTACCCCATCACTTGGGGGCAACCCTCTTACCATTTTATCCAATCTATCAAAACCATCATTATCCTAGAGCAAAACCATTTTGTTTTACCATTTCATTCCTATCTAGACCAAAGCCTATTTTTAGCCATTTTACTCAATCTTATTTTGATCTTGGTTCATTTGGTTCTTCCTATACTTTTTGTGAGGGGATTCTGATCAAGTTTCAATAATCAATCAAATCCATGTTTATAATGATAGTCTATGAAAGTAGTGTGATAGTTGATCTGGCAAGATATCTTTCATTTTCCTTCTTATATCAAGTTGGTTTATGTGAGCCTAATTATAACCATATATGGGCAAATCAATGTCTCACTAGTCTTGCTACTAATTATAACTTCCTATGAGAAAATTAGTATCATTGACATATTCCATTATATCCTAGTTATAATCACCTATGGGAAAACTAGGGGCAACACTTGTTTACCATGTATTTTCACATCCCCTTACCATTGATGTTTTCATTTGATTGGCCATTTGTTAGGTTTGAGAACTTATTGGGACCTAGTTGGTTTTTCCTCACCTTTTATGTGGGTGGAATTACTATGACTTGATGTCATTTTAGGACTATGTAGGTCATGCTCAGTTCATGTTGAGGTCACCTTAGTCCCCCTTTCCATATGCTCTCACCATTTTGTGAGCAATCTAAGCCAAATGCTCTCGACATTTTGTAAGTAGGTATCTTGTAATTCTATAATGACTTGAGATACCTCAAAATGCCAAAAACATTTCAAATATTTCAAAATCTAAAGACATTTGTCTTGTCTAAGCTTATTTAGATATCCTCGATCCACCCTACTCAGGCAAAGTCATTGTTAGGATGCTTTTTTTCTTTTTATTTTTATGATTTATATTTGTTTATTTATTTTGAGTTATTTTTTTATGCACTTTAAATTTATTTGTTTTTTTGTTTAGTTGTCTATTTTTTTTGCTTTCAACTCTATTGCCTTGACTCAGTCTATATGTGTTCATTAGGTGATTTCTTGCACATGCTATTCTTGAGTCCATCCATCATGGTTTTTATCATCGGTGCATTATTTTCAGTTGTTTATTAGATTGAGAGTCAGTATTTATGCACATTTTGGACAAGTATTTATGGTGTTCTATCATGAAGACTACCATCATGTGCTACAATAAAAAGCAACTTAAAAAAGGTCTGCAATCAATGGAGCCACATACGTTTCTCTTTGGTACATTAGTAATCCTTCCATCCCACCCTTGATAAAATCAACCCAATGACCATTCCATTTATATCATTAATAATAAGGATAAGTATCTCCTCATTGGCAGGTATAACTAAATCATTTCTATTGATCAACATTATTATTCTATTCATCTCTTTCATCACTTTATGCCTGCTCATATTTAATCTTTATTCCAAGTTAAATACTTGAGTTATTCTTGATAATCATCCCTAATTGGGGCATAATCATCTTTATAAAAAAATCCAAGTTCCCTTAATGATTATAACCACATATGGGAAAATCATTATTTCAACTTTTATTCCTGATTAGAATTACCTTTGGCCAAATTAGTATCCTTTTTAAATCAATGAATGCAATAATTTTATTATTTGGATTAGTCTCAACCATAGGTTAATCCCACATTTCTTCTTGATTCTTTTTTAGGGACTATCCATCAACAAATGTGACGGCCTTTCCCTTGAGAGGGCTTCATCCTATTCTTCCCAAATACCATTTAGAGCTTTGTTCTTCAATCATCATCTTATTTTTGGCATATAGGCCATTTATAATTATTGAATAATATGTTACTATGCCTACATATTTCAACACCTTCCAAAATATGGGCAAACTATAAACACCTAAATCTAGCCACCAATAACCTCCAACCAGACTTTTGACCAGTTTTTATCAAAATGCACAATTTGGCCTAAAAACACTAAAACACATTAAATGAGTTGAAATTGATATATTCAAGTGCTGATTTTGACCAAGGTATCATTAAATAGGGCAATGTAATTTATGGTCTAACTAACTTTGATCATATTATTTCAAGTCAAAATGCCAATTTTGCACTTGGGTGCTCTAGATTGATCTTTTCTATTAAATCTCTTGTACAAGACATGTGCCCTTGTTATTTATTTTTCAAAATATCCTCAATGGGATAATGGATACAATGCATCTAACATCAACTTCCAATTTCAATCCAGTCAAATTTTAAGCTAATAATGAGACATTTTGACCAATTTGATTAATTTATGCACCAAAGGGCCAAAATTTGCACCAAAGTGACTAATCATGCTTTAAGAGATAATTAAACCAAATCATGAGCCTAATTAAAAAATCCATGAAACTTGTTGAATAATTTATTTTTGGAAATGAATATGGAATAACTACATCATCAAGTGACATCATTTTTTGGGAAGACATCCCCAAGCTATAAATGCATAAAATATCAGGATCATGCCTCCCATGCCTCATGAAGACCCTCTATGTCTAGTTAATTCCCCTCTATCCCAAATATTTATGAGCATATTTATGAATTTTAATTACATAATTGAATTAATCTTTATCCACACCTCTCTATCTTGGGAAAAATGATTCAGGTTGATTCTAGCCATTTACAAAAATCTATAAATATGAGGCCTTGCCTATTGAATTTTAAGCTATCTCGGTGAAAAAATTATATTACTAAATTGATTTTAAAGATTCATGAAATTAGTGTTATTATGAAAAAATATTGATCCAAATCAAAATCACAAGCCAAAGGTGCTAAGAGGAGATGAAGGTAGCCACACTCCATTGAAGAAGATCTCTTGAAACACAAGGCGAGCAAGCCACTTCAGCAATCCATTTAGAGCATCCAAGGAAGGTAATAAATCATTTGTCTTTTGCATTCTATTTATGTTTTCCATTTAGTTTTGTTAAATAAGCTCCCCATAGTTTCTAGGCCTAGATATTTATGCTTTTTAGTGTGCTTCTATCAATTTGATTTCATTTTGGAACTAACACAATACTAACCACCTCTCTAGAGTCAAATTCCTAGTTCACACATTGAAGATAATTGTACATAGTGTAATATTTGATCAAATTATTTTAAACAATATTTTCTACAATTATAAATTGTAAATGTGTCTTATCATAAAATTATAAATAACATAGGATATGCATTTTCAAATTAGTGGTGTTTGGTTTAAATAAAATTGGTATCTTGTTCATAGATGGTTTGTGCATGACATATCTTCCATGTTTTGATAATGTTCTTGCATTGTGACCCAATCTTTCATATTATGACTCAAATTTTGGTAACATTAATATAAATTCATAGGTGATCCTCAGTTATAAAAACTTGTAATATTTATTGATGTAAATTTCAAGGAAGTTTTGAATTATTTTTAATTCACTTTACAAGTGATTATGTTTGATATAAATTGAAAACATTGGTAACAAGTGATATTATGGTAACATTAGTATCACTTTTCTCATTTTATTTTTAATTATTGTTACATAATGTCATGGTGAAATATTCTCATTTTTTATAACATCACCATGTGTTCATTGGTATTGAGGGTCATATTTGGCATAAGGTTTGATTAATACCTAGATATGTACATATCTTCTAGGCATTTATATTAGAATGGTTCTAATTTAAAGTAGAGAATGTTAAATAGATTTTAGATGCATACATTGTGGTTTTTGTATAAAATGTTGTCCTTGCCTTATTTTTTGTTGTTAGTGGATAAAAATATGGGTAAATTAGTAATGTGTTTGTCATGTTTGTAAGTTCAGATGTTAAGTTATGATGGAAATGATATAACTTTCATTTGGGGGTTATTTTGGGTAAGTTCCTAATATCCACTAATTTAGTGCACACATTTCCCTAACAACATTAATTGACCACCTTAGAGGTTAATCCACCATAAAATTTCTAATTTTCATTATTCAAGCCTCATTCAATCAAGATCATTGTTGAAACAACACTCTATTAGTTCAATTTTCAAAGGTGAAGCAAGGATAATTTAGTTACAATTCTGTCATTTTGTGTATTCATCTAGGAGATAGGTATTTTATCAATATGGTTAGTTTAATTTTGATGAAAAATGTGTATTTTAGTAAAGGAAATCATGGTTCAATCATTATATTTCTATATATGTTATTTAAGTTTCATAAAGTATCTTTCTTAGCATGCCCTATTACCTATGGTCAAAAGCTAACATAATATTTCAAGTATGAATTGATACTATCTCGCTTCTTTTGAAAAAGGTTGATATTGCAATGAATTTATTTTCATGCAATCAATTTTTTTATGATCTATGCAAATATTAGAATATGTGTTTCAAGATTGCATGACATTGAAATTTTTAGATGTACATGAAATCCTTATTTTTCATTTTTGTACTTAGTTTCCTTTGAAAGATTCATTGTAGATTGTGTTATTATCATTAGTAAATAGATAGCTTGTGTTAAAAATAATTGTAGTTTTGGTGTCTCTTTCAAATATATTCATATAAAATATGTGTTTTCTAAGTCTTTGGCGACACATTTATGAATAATTTTAATGTGTTCAAGGTTGTTATTGTTACATTGCATTCTTTCTTAATAAACAAATGAATTTGTTTAGATTTAATATTGAAGGTATTTACTTTGGTGTAATGTTATCATGGTGGTATTGAATCTATATGCATGCATAATCCTTCAAGTCACTACAATTAGTTTCCTCCATAAAGTGGTTCAGAATTTGTGCTTATATCATTCTTTGACAAAGCCATGCATGTAATTCATGGTTCGTAAATACTCTACTATGAAATTTTTTGAAGTCCCATTTAGAACCCTCTTTTGCATGAAGATTTAAAATGGTTAAAAGGATAAAATATATGGTTATTTTATTATGAAATGGCATGAATATAGTTTAAATTTTATGAAAATGGATTTGTTTGAACTTGTGACAAAGGTATTTTGTTGTTAGTTAATACACACAAAATGTTTGTTGAGGTATGCTCCTATTTTTTGTGTTTGTGGAATTAATTTTTTAATTGATGTCAAAGGTAAATTGAAGTGTCATTGATGTACCAAAATTGATCTTGTGAAGATACATGGTGTCTTATGAAACCCAGTCTTGTCTTGGTAAAGGAATGCATAGTGAATCTTGGTGGAGAAAGTAAGATAAGGCTTGTGATAAGAAATATGGAATTATTTGAGCATGGAATAAGGTTTTTTGGCATGAGAGTGAGTTTAAAAGTGCATCAATAGTGGCAGGAAGGTCTCAAAGTAGTATGGTACTTAGTAAGTATATTTGATGGCCTAGTTCTTAAGCATGAATATGGCTTGTAAAGGAATGGCGGTGGTTATATATATGTGTTTGAGATTTAAGGTTTGTAATGAAGTGTTATATCATGTGATTAAGGTGTTTATTGAGTCACATGATTCTCAAATTAAATTAAAGGGTATGCTCTTCTTTAGTGGTTTTCTCATGAACCTTATCTTAAGACCCTAGGTGGTATGATGAAGCATCATGATCAAGTTTGGAGACTTGTGAGAATGTGTGATCAAGGTATGATTAATTTTACATATTGATGAGGTTTTTATAATAGATAAAGAGTTTTCAAAGTACAATTTAAGGTCTAAATTATGACTGTCAGTTCAAGACCTAACCTGCAAAGAGATCTAGTATGGTCTAATGAGGGGTCAAAGTAATTTTCCAAGGTTATAGAGCTCATTTTAGTATTGATATAGGTGTAATAGGTTTTTTAAAGAGTTATAATTAATTTTAAAGTCTTGAGTCAAAGGAAAAATCAAGAAAATGAGTTTGAAGATCTCTTGTGTATGCAAAATAAAGAGTTAGAGACCCAAGATGGAAGTTTTGATGCTCATTGGCATGTGTAAACTTTGCATGGTGTCCTAAGACTTTGAATATATATAGGTAAGGGTCCTAGATAATATATTTAGGCATTAATTTTGAATTTAAGGGGAAAATACTATATGAACAATTGTTAACACCATAATAGGTCTAAAACCCTCCTTAAACACTCTTAATGACATGATAAGGAAAATAATGTTGAAAATGATCTAAAATGGATTTTTGATTATATTTTGATGATTTGAGGTGGTATAGGACTCTATCAGACATCTCCAGGTGGTAGTCGATTGTCAAGATAATGAGTGGAACTTATAGAAAAACCTTTGTTTCTCAAAAATTTGGTATAGCAGAAAGGGTTAACCAGGTAAAAGAATGAAAATCAATGGAAGTTGAAGCTTGATATATATTTTTTAATTTTCCATGGTGTTATTTGGACAATTTATATCCTCTATGTCAACTATTTTGGTCACTCAAGTTGACCTATCACTAAATTGCGCTAATGGTGAAACCAATAGGGATATGTTGTAGTGGATTATGAATAGATACAATTGATTGAGGTTGTTTTTAAATACCTATACCTCATTTAAATATTATGTATATGCTTTGAAAATTTTGAAAATGTTCACAAGATGGCCTGTCTAGAGAAGGTGTGACAATGAAGGAGTAAGGTTCAAATATTGGTCTATATATCTCACAAGGTTCAAATATTGGTCTATATATCTCACATTTTATATTATGTGTGTGTGTGTGTGTGTGTGTGTGTGTATTTGAAGATGTGATAATGATATATAAGGATAATATTCATGCATCAAGACTAATTGACTATGTCTATATAGGTGTTGGAAGTCATGTTCACCATGACTAGTTCTCAAGGTAGAATGACAGTTTTGAGTAAGTGAGTGAGAATGATGAGTTGAATGACCTTTGAACTTAGATTAATAATCTCAAGAATATGATATATATATATATATATATATATATATATATATATACACACACACACACACACATATATATACATACATACACACACACACACACACACACACACACACACACACACACACACACACACACACACACACACACACACACACACACACACACACACACACACACACACACACACACACACACACACACACACACACACATATAACATAGGAACTATTAATGTGCATGAGTCTTTTAAAGTGTCTGTACAAGAGTTATAAACATCATTCATCATGACTGTGTTGACAAGCTTGTTGGAAGTTATGTGTAGTCATCTTACAGAGATGATTTTGGGGTGTTTTGGATAGATTTGGATAGTAAAAATCATATTAATATTTTAGATAATTACTTGAGGTTCATGAAAATTAATTTAGGGTTAGGGTTTGTCTCTTTTCAATTATGGATATTCAAATATTCTTGATTGTATGTTAGCAGTGTTTGGTAATTTTGAGTAAGCCTTTTGCAAGAGTGTTATTGAGGCAGTTTAGCTTCTGTGGTGAAGAATAAAGTATCTATTGATGTGGTTAAGGTCATAAATTTTATATTAATGTGATTTAATGACATGGTTATGTGGAAAATTTTAATGTATGCTTTAGTTGTGTGAGGTAGACTTTCTGGGTGTGTGCAAACCTAATGGCAAGTAGGCCTAATGGTGTGGTTTAAGGAGTGATGCAAGATAATATATGTTATGGACCTATATGAATTATATAAAGGGTATATTTAAGGTATATTTTATTTTTTTCATGAATTGGTAGAGTTTCAATATGTTCTAAGATGGTCCAAATGTAATATGTGGTTGAGAAGACCTAATGCACTAGGTCTTTAAGTACGCCTAAGAAGAGATTAAGGTTTAAATAAGTTTGGATGAACTATGTAGTGAGTGTTTAAATTTTTAAATATGTGTATTGACTTATTATAAATTTTATCCAAGTATGGATATGTTATTTTCCAACCAAGATGGGTAAGAGAAAGAGTTAAGTATAAATATAAGGCATAATAGGTCTATTTGACCTATTTAAGGTATGAGAGAATAAACAAAGATAATAACACCTTTAGGAGAATAAGAGGGTCTTGAGAACCATTATAAGATGTGAAATAAACTATGGTGAACATATAATATATATTTTTCATGTAGATGACAAGGTCAGATGACCTAATGAGCCTAGTAAGAGGCATTTGAGCAAGGGAGCCTAGAAGGCCATTTGAGAGAGGTACAAGGTTGAGGAAAGTAAATTGAGTTGATTTTAAGTTGAGATAAAATTATTAATTCATAATATATGTGTTCTTAATGTATTATATAGGATAAATAAGATAGAGATCTGAATAAGAGATCACCATCTTTTCATTGAGTAATAATGTGTCTTGAGGTGATCAAGTTGTCTTGGTTGGGTTGGAGCTTAGTCAAGAGGGAGTGGGAGCTGCCTTATAGGTTGGAGCTTGAATAAGTTTAATTTAAGTGTTTGGGTTGGTTCCAAGTCACTTATGGGATTGGATTTTCATTGTAAGTGGGAGCTTGCTAAAGGACTAGTTGAGTTAGTGATTGACTAGTGAGGGGTTGGTGTTCCTTGTGGGGTTGGTGTCTCACTAAACGTTGATCCATTGGTTATAGGATAGTATTAAAAGTAGTATTTTAGTGGTTTTTATCCCCCATGAGGGTTTCCCACATATATATTATGTTCATGTGTTTATATCTTACTTCATTGTCATATGACTACTTCTCTATGTATTACATATTTATTAGATTGGTTTAAAAGGTTAATGAGTGATATATGGAATTTAAATAAAAGTTTGTACATTGATTCACCCCTAGTGGTTATGATTCCAAAAAAATTATGATAATTTTTCATTTTATGTAATTTTAATTGATTTGGGATGATATATAGTTTATGCCAGTTATTTCTTTACATGAAGTTTTGATATTAGATTTAGTAAAGGTGTTTTATTCTCATTGCATGTACAAAAATGAATTATTGACTGAGACTCGATGATAGATTATTTATTTATGTAAATAATTATGTTATTTAAACATGAAATTTTACTTCAAAATTCTTTGTAGTGGTTAGTAAATGACAAGCTATGATAATATGGTGCATTTGATATTTAAATGTTAGAATAATGGATGAAGGGAGTGTGAAAGTACTACATTTTGATAAGTTATGTGGGTTTATGTTTTTATTTTTGTAATATTACCTATGGTATTATATGAATAGAATAACTTGTATGTTTATGGTTGAAATAGTGGAATAAATTATTCTATAGATTTTTCATTTATGGCCAAAGATGTTTGTTTCACTTTGAACTACGACGCTTTGTCCATTTGGCATTATTCTAAATGGTGTTCATTAAAAAAAAATTATTTATTAGTTTTAATGAATGATGTGGATAATGTGGATTATGATCAGTTGATTGATTAATTATTAGATGATATGAAATAATATTTCATTTGAGATATTTTTGGTGGTAATTTCTCAGCATATAAAAAATGTATCAAAAGGTTATTATTTGAGTTCTTAAAAATTTAGAATCATGTCAAGATGGAATTTAGATTCTAAATATTATGGTATGAATGTGTGGGTTATAATTATTTCACAATAAATTGGTAATAATTATTTGTGGAGTGGTCATCAAAAAGGCCTTTTCATGACCATAGAAATGTCAATAATTTTTCTAGGCCTTTTCACCATGGAACCCATATATCCATTCACTTTGATGTCAATGACCAAAAGTTATAGTATTTATTATAAAATATCTTATCTTATTCCTTTAATATGCATGGTAATGTCTTCCATAGAGGTTTGAGGTGAGACACATGGAGATCTCATCGTTTTAGATGAGGCACTCCTAGTGAATCTTATCAACTTATGCACACAATCCTTGATTCAATACCTAAATAAAACTATATTTAACCATGATAAATTATTTCTTATCTAAACCTTCCAATCCAAATCTTGTCTTTTTAATTATTCATATACCTTCCTCATCCACTCTTGACAAACTCACATCTTCAAGTAGAAAATGGGTTGATAGTCCTATGACCCAGCCTATGGTTACACACATTCTTAAAAAGGTTAAGATTGAGATTGATGATGATGGTGGTATTAAAAATTTGGTGAAATTACCTATTACACCATTAGATTACACTAAGTACCAAATAGATAAGGGAGCTCCTTAAACTAATCTAGATTTTGGGAGTGATTTTTTATATAATAGTTGTTGTATGGTTATTTTATTCTATTTTTTGGATTAGTTGTTTATATTTCTTTGAGATAATTTTGTGATGTTATTTATTGGTAATTTCCATTCTTAACTATTTCACAGTGTATATTATTACTCCTAGATTGTTTTAGTTTTGAAATGTTTCTCTGTTTGATAGCACAATATTTGTTCATATACTAATTCAATGATTTTTTAGATCACACTTAATTAGTAGTAATAATTTAGATTATTCATATATTAATACTTTATTGATTTATATATTTCTCATGGCTATACCCTTTATTTCTAAGACCTTCTTGCTACTAAAAGATCACATTTGCTATCTCTTATGCCCATTCCTTATCTCTTAATATGACCATATGTTATTTGGATGAATAGACCTTATATACTATTTACAATTATATAAAAATACATTTCCATCTTCCCAAACACTTGTGCATTAGCTAGATACCTATGTCAAGATAAGTGTCATGTGCCAAACTAAGTGTCTAATACCCTAAAGTCATAAAATTTGTAATTTTAACATGTCATTATGATAAGACTAAGTTATTTAATGTGATATATTTACTAAAAGGATTGGTATATATACATGACCAATACTCATTCATTTTTTACCTAGCGAAGACTTAGCAACTCACAAGATAACTAACCAAAAGTAATCAACCAAGAATTCAAGTGAGCAAAGCTTCCATACTATTTCATATTTCAATATTAATCATAAAGACAACCCATATATATTTCTAAAGTACTGAAGGAACATCCCATGATCCATATTTTCTAAGCTACAAATTAGGTTACTCTATGTACCTTATCACAAATTGCATCATTATGAACACACAAGACAACATATAGGGGATAATTACATAAGTCTAAGGACCTCTTAAAATTATCAGCTATGTAGGCAATTATCATTAATAGAGGGGTCCTTGGGGTATCTCAACACTGTGTGACCACTTACCAATTTTTCCATAATCACTCGAAGGGTGAGGAAATTAGGGTTTGATCATTTGATAAAGAGTGACAACCAATGTGCATGATCTAAACACACAAGAAAAAAGTGAAAAACATTTAAAATGTTTTAGGTGGTCACATCCAAATATAATCAATATTCCATACTGAACAACTATGTCTAGGTTAGATAGGTAGATTAATGTAACCATCTAAATATGATGCAAATGTTTGGGGTCACATATTTCAAATTTCTCAAATCTGATGATTGATCAAGAATTTAGATCCAATTTAATTCTATCCTATTCTAAATAAAATATGAATGTGTTTAGTAAACCAAGTACTCTTGTTTCACATTTATTGAAATATTAATCAACAACTATACTTTTCATTTTTAACATATCTCAACATTTAAATTTAGAATATTATTTATTTGAGTATGTAATTAATTGGCCTACTATAGATCTATTTATCACCCTTGTTTCTATTAATTTATATATTCTTAACCCTATACTATATTGATCCATCTCAATTTAGGGTTAAAAATTTGGTGAACCTAACCATTGGTTTTAAAACCCTAATTGATATAGGGTTTTCTATTTTTCCTACACATTTTGATTTCTAATTTTCAAAATATGCATTTTCTTTTAAATTTTACTTTTAAAATAATGTTTAATATGTAGATATATATTATCTATTTCATTTTATAGTACATAATGGCAGTTATTACTTTTTATGTTTCATACATGATGAAATCAATAAAATATCTAAGGGATTTTAATTATGGTCACTTCAAATCAAATGCATTCCTATATACCTATTATTGCTATAATGTTTATAAGTAACTCCTACTTGTTAACACAAAATGAAAAAGGGATTGCATGAAACAATATGTTTTTTCATACCATACTATAAACTCTTCCAATGATGTCATTTATAAAATGTCACTCTTAGATTTACTACATCATTTGACCCACTACAAAAATGTTCTTTTAGATGCATTACACATGACCATCCTACCAAGTAATGTGGAGCCTCCATATGTGGCCTCTATGATAAATTATATCAAATGGATTAAGTATAATATATCATTTAAAAAAGAGAAACTACCACTTCAAGACCTCATAAATTTTTTCTTATCACTGTACATATAGGTATGCATTTGAAATAAACTAGTTAAAATTCCTTGTGGATAATGGTTTAATATTTAACATTTGCAATATATCCTTTCTTTCCTTATTAGGAATCAAACCTAAATAGTTGGAACCATCCAATATGATCATCAAGGGATTTGATAATATTTCACAAGAAGTATTGGGGAAAAAACCTTGAACATTACCATGGGACCCCATACATTACCTACTTTATGTGAAGTGATGTCAAATAATCTAAACTATAACATCTATACATATGGTGAATTTGAGGGGAAAAAAATTCTAGGTTTGTCAATAAACCAAGTGCGTATTTTATATATATATATATATATATATATATATATATATATATATATATATATATATATATATATATATATATATATAAGTTTCATAAAATATATAGATTTGATGGATTTCTAGTCTTGGTGGAGTTTCTAACCCTTACAGGCAATTTTGGTAGTTTATGGCAACCGAAATTTTTTTTCCCTACTAAAGCACATGTTGGGATTTGGACACCTTAATTTCATATACTATGAGAACCCAACACCCATATCTATATGATTTTCATAACCCATAACTCTTGTTTGCACACCCATCAAAACCCATGACCCCTGCTTACATGATTGTCAAAACTTGTGACCCCTGATTATATGTTTATCATAACCTAACATCCATGCAAGCAACCTAGGTTGAATTCAGCCCTTGAAAATAATTTTTTGAACTCTAACCACCTTATTCATACCTTGTTGCATTTAGGAGGGTGTTAGATTTAATTGAGTGGAAAGTGAAACTATTCATTTCAAAAGTGGAGACATTTTTACACATCAATCAAATCAATCAAGGGGGATACCCTCATCCTAGCCCTTATCCCCATGGTCACATGGGAATTTATGCCCTTAGTCATAACCAACCCAATAGGGCTTAGCTTTTCCTCACAAAAATTTGGCCAAAATTTTTCACACCCAAAATATTTTGCAAAGTGGAGATCATTTATTTGCGAGCAAGAAACATTCAAACATTCATAACTTTTAGCCAACAACTCCTTTTTAGGCACCATTTTTTGAAAGTGTGAGTTTTTTCAAAATATATGCATTGGTGATATTATCATACTTTGTAAAATTAAATCCATATAGATTCATGGGATTTAAAATTCATAGTATTTCAGCACATGTAGTTTAACACATATTTCCTTTATGCACTATGGATTAGAATCAAGTTATGATTCTTACACCATTCAACTATCACGAGTGGAAATTCAAATTTAAAATACTCTTTAGGAGTAAATTATTACATTGAATCATAATGGGTACAAAAAAAACCAACACTTGATATAGACAATGCAAATTAATTAACAAAAGTGACAAAGCTTATGGTCTATTATACCTAACTATGTATCCTAATCTAATCTTTCATATTGAATCTACAACTACTCCTAATGAAGTTTAGACCACAATATAAAAAATATTTGGCATGTAAAACATAATTAGAGGCTATGAATTTAATAATAAGGTCATTATTTTGAGCCCATGCAACTTTGACACTATATAATACTTCTTCACAAAGTTTAAATCACTCAGGTTATAATTGAAACTATGTGGCATTGACAAAAAAGATGATAAATTGGTTCTTTCCATTCTTGCCAAATTATGGTCTGACTATTCTATCTTCATTTCTACCTTCCACACCACCAAGCATGCCCTTAGAGATACATGGACCATGTCATCCTTGATTGAATTTGTTGCTAACTTGAATAGAGAGTAAGAAAACATTTTTCAATTTGGTATACTGAAGTCATATAAATCACATGCTTTAATTGTGAATCATGACAACTAAAAGGCTTCTAATAGAAAGGATAAAAAATAAAAAAAGGACCCCCCCAAAAAAAGGGTCATAAATATGATGTTAAGTCTAAAGCATCAAAAGAGTCTTCCTATTTATATGAGAAACCTAAGAAATAGTGACTCACATGTGCCTACTACAATAAATCTAGGCATGATGAATCCAAATGCATGAAGATGTAGATTAACCAACTAACTAAGATGCTCTAGAAGTAAAATATCAGTATCCTTGATTCATCCAATAAGTTTTCATTAACATAGGAGTCTTTTAAGGCTATAGATAGTAAAAAGCACAAAGATAAGGGAAAAACACTTATTACAGTTGCATCTTATCTTTCCACATCTGTAATTGACTTTGATGCTGTATACTACATGGCTTCATCACAAGGCATGTTATCATCCTTAGATCCTTGTTCTATGACTTCCATGTTGTTGGGTGATGATACTTCCATTGAAGTTAGTGGGAGATAATTTGTTGAAGTGAATGATAAGACATTTCATGATGTTTTGTGTGTTCTCTCTTTGTCCACCATTATTCTATTTGTTTACCAAATCATTCACATCAGTTCAGGAAAGAGAGTTGAGTTCACACCTAATTTAGTGGTTATTAGGGAAATAGATAATGAATCCATTATTGCATTTGGAAAAATACACTACTAGTCATGATTGTATACTTTCTTACATTTTTCTCCTGATCAACCCTCTACTACACTACTCACTCATTCAAATGGGGTGTGTAAATTATGGCATGATCAATTTGGACATCTCAACTATTTCTACCTATAACAACTCAGTCATTGTGACATGGTTTCAGGGTTTTCACATGTTCATTTTCTTCATGGAATTTACCAAGGTACATACTTCGTAAGCATCCTAAGTAGAAGCATCACAAAGGCAAATCATAGAGGCCTACACATATATTGGAGCTATTTCATAGTGAAATTATTGGACCCTTTATAGCTACTTCATTCAATAGGAATAAATACATGTTTACCTTAATTAATGAATTTTTGAGGCCAACTTGGGTATATTTTCTTAAGCATAAATATGATGTTTTTGATCATTTTTAGGACTTCAAGGCTTGTATAAAAATAATCAGGTAAATCCATCAAGATTTTGTGTATTGAAAATGGTCATGATTATGTTAGTAATCATTTTGAGTAATTTTGCACATCAGAAATGATTTAAATATAGTGTATAGTTTCATATTATCCTCAATAAAATGGTGTTGTAGAGCACAAAAATAGTTCCTTGAAGGAAATGGCTAACTATATGCTACATTTCAAGTCTTTTGCACCTTAGTATTAGGCCGAGGTCATCAATTGTGTTTGTTATATCTATAACCAAGTTAATTATAAAACATTTAAGGGAGTCACTCTTTTTTAAGCTTGAAGTAGTCAAAAACCCATAGTGAATCACTTCTAAGTGTTTATATTCTAGTATGGCCTACATTTAGAAGAAGAAACATAATGCAATGCAACCTCAAGGTCAACCTTGTATATTCATTGGATATCCTGAGGGTGTTAAGGGATCCAATTTTATCCATCGTACCACTCATAATTTGTTCATTCAAAGGAGTGTAAAATTTTAATAGTGTCCTTTAGAATTTTCACATGACACTCCTCCATCTTCCTTAGACACAATAGGATTTGATGGTGATTATAATGATTATGCTTCAGATTGACTTGAGCAACATACAAATGATCTAAATTATTCTTCTATTTTTGATGATGAGAGCAATGATTAGGAATCACCTCCTCCTCCCAAATTATTTTCAAAGGATGAGCAATTTCCTCTTGACTCTTTGAGCATTGGTCGTCTTTGAGATAGATAAACACTACAAAGTTATGGTCAATGGGTTGGAATCCATAAGAAACCAAGAAAACACATTCATAATTCTAGGATGCGCATATGTTTGCATTACATCTACTTTTGACCCACAATAATTTTACAAGGCATCATGAAATCTTGAGTGGGATATCTCTATAGAAGAGGAGTATGGTTCCTTGCTAACGAACAATAATTGGGATTTATTCCCTATTCCTAGGGTAAGAAAAATTGTTCGATGTAGATGGATCTATAAAACAAAATTTATAGTATATGGGTTTGTAGACAAGTTTAAAGAATTTTTGGTATCAAAGGGTTTTTATTAGGTACCTAAAATTGACTATACTGAGACATTGGTCCCAAATGCCAAAATGAAATTAAGTTAAATCAAACTTTCCATTATTATAGCACATTGTTTAGATGTTCATCAAATAGATATGATTAGTTTAGTTCTTCATAGTGAAGTCAAATAATAAATATGCATATAGAAACCACAAGGATTTATGAATATTCTTCCATAGTTTATAAACTTTATAAATCTATCTATGGCCTCAAACAAACTCCTCAAGCTTGGTATGCCAAGATAAACTCTTTTATTATTTTGATTGGGTTTACCAGATAGCATTTTGAGTTGAATGTATACATCTTATGGCATGATGATTAATTTTTTATTCTAGTTATCTACATGGATGACCTATTGATCATAGGGAGTTCTTCATCCACTTCACACTAGGAAAAACTACTTTGTTTGATAGGTTCTCAATAATTAACTTGGGTTTGTTAAATTACTTCCTTGGGATTAAAATTTCTCACTCTAAATTTAGGATCACTATCACACAATCAAAGTATTCTCTTGCTTTTATTTCATGGTTTAACATGGGTGATGGTAATCCAACTCTGACTCCTTTTCTATCTAGTGTGAAGTTTGAGGTTGATGTCCATATCCTTTGGTTGATGTTACCTTATATTGATAATTTTTTGATAGTCTCATATACCTTACACACACTAGACCTAATATTTCCTATGTAGTGGGCATGGTCTCTATATTTATGCAAGAACCATATGAGCTACACTAAAAATCATGTAACTAGATTCTCCATTGCATTCAGGCTACTCGTAGTTTAGAGATTCACTATGAAGGGGGAATTGATGTTGAATTTATTGGATATACAGATTCAAATTGGGTTGGTGATATTTAAAATCATAATTATACTTTAGGCTACAATTTTTCTCTTGTTTTAGGTCTAATTATTTCATTAAGAAAGAAGAATAATGTTATTTATTTATCTTATGTAGAATACAAATGAACTATTAATTATACCACTATGAATATTTAGCTTCAAGGGATTATCATTAAGTTTGGAATCCATTTTTGATGACCAACATGCATCTTTAGTGATAACCAAAGCACAATCTATATCTACAAGTATATAATCCTCCATCAATGAACCAAACATATCAAGATTCACATGTATTTAATTCATGATCTCATACATGAATAAGTCATTGAAATTTAATACATCTAGATAATAGATCAAATTAATAATATATTCACCAAACCCATCACTGAGAATAATATCTTCAATTTATGGGCTCTTCTTAGGGTTCAGGCAGTTTCAACTTATTCCTCCTCTAGAGGGTCATTTCTATATACTTGGGTACCTAATTAGGACTTTGTGTTAGGACCCAATTCTTCCACCCACCTAAGATACACATAATGTGGGGGGAGGGGGGGGGGGTGTTAGTGTAGGCCTTTTCCCACTATGTGGTTTTAACTACATAGTTTATTTAGATTACTTAGGTTAATAATAGGTCATTAGAGGGAATGTACTTTAAGTCATTTTATAATTGTAAGTTGACTTAATTACCTTTTTAGTAACCTAATTCCTCACTATATAATGTACCTCCATATGTAATTTTTGTCTAATGATGTTAATACAAATTTTTGGTTGTGAAGAAAATCTCATTTCATTTTGAGTTATTATTTAGATTTCACTACTCTATATAGGTTTGGTTTCATGCATTTGATCATATCTAGATATATCCTCGATTGTGACATACTCTGATAAGGATGTAATTTGATACATGAGATGTATGAATTACCATATCATATACATGTATGTTTAAAATTCATCCACCAATAATTTATTTACACTTTTCCAATGGATACAAATCCCTTTAATCATTATGCAATAGTCCAATAAATGAATACTATTAGGCCACAATCCTATAACCTGGACTCTTGTTCTCAATATTTATTCAAATATGGATATAAAGCAAAATTATTGGGAAAAAATGAAAAAATCATATCCCAACCTATCTCTCTTTAAAACAACACAAATTGATAAGGCTTGGGTTTTTCAAAAAAAATGTTAAGACATAAAAAAACTATTCACTATGAGACTTATTTTACAAAGTCCAAATCAAAATGTATGAATATACCTAATTATACCATAGATATACAATTGGTAAACCATCACTTGATTGATGAAAATGCTTTGTTAAAAATTTGGGCATTAGATGAGTTCTCAAATGATGAGCCCTTGCTCAAGTACTTAGGGGCATACAAGGATCTCCCTTTATTTGATCATAAGAATATGTTTCGTCATAACACCTCTACTCAAGATTAATTCGGTGAGATAAATGGTGCCAATTTCTAACATGATGTACCTAATATTATTCCTACTTTACCATTTATTATTGAATGATCAAATTTGTTGAATAAAGAAATAATGTAGTATAGCTATGGAACAGATAAAGATCTTCATCCTATTTTTCTTGTTGTAATGTTGTAGGATGAAGAAGGCAAAACTTATCATCATGTCCTACATGATTTCCAAAAAATATTTCCTTGGGATTATTCAAATATGCCTAGGATTAACCCATTAGTGGAAATGCATAATATATTATTGTATCTATATATAAAACCTCTTTAAAAAGAGATTCATAAAATGCATCCCAAAATGGATTTGTTGGTAAAATATTAGATTAAAAATATCTCAGATGCATGAATTATAATAGCCATTACACATTTGATTGTGTCTAACATTTTACCTATTATTAAGCCTAATGACAACATTTGATGTTACATCGATTAGCATGACTTAAACAAGGCTTGTCCAAAAGATGATCTTCCATTACCTAACATTGACATGATTGTCAATTCTAAAATGAGAGATGAGAAATGCTCATTTATTCATGGTTTTTATAGTTATAAAAAAATTTAAAAAAAACCTAATAGATCAAGAAAATATGACATTTTCTACTCAATGGGGCACATTTTACTATATTGTTATTCTTTTTAAACTCAAAAATATTGGAGTAACATATCAAAGGGAAATGACACATATTTTCCATGATTTTACCAATAAAATTATTAAGTATTATTTTGATGATTTGATTAAAAAATCAAAACACCATCAAAACTATGTTATTGATCTATACAAAATATTTGAATGCTTGTGAAAGTTCAATGTGTAGTTAAATCCAAAATAATTTGTCTTCAGAGTATCTTCTAGAAAGCTTATTGGGTACATTATTTCTCAACAAGGCATCAAGTTTGATCCAAAAAGGTAAATCTATTGTTGAGATGCCACCACTAACTAATTTAAAGAAATTAAAATGTTTACAATGTAGAATTTAGGCTATTCAATGTTTCATTACTCAATTGCTTGATACGATAATTATTTTGATGAGTTTTATAAAAAAGGATACCAAATTTGTATGGGATTATATTTTTTAGCAAATATTTTCTAAAATCAAATAATATTTAGCAAACCCACTAGTACTCATACCTCTTATACTAGATATACCATTAATCCTTTATATTTCCACCACTCATGAGGAACTTGGGGCCCTATTAGCATAATATGATGATGATGATGATGATAAAAAATAATGAGTAATTTATTACATTAGTCATAAATTGGTTTTTTATGAATGGAGATATACAATAATGGAACTATTGTGTCTAGCATTGGTCTTTGATACACAAAAAATTAGGACACTATTTGTTCAACAATGAGGTCCATGTTGTAATTAAAGATGATCCATTAAATTTACTCATGAAAAAAACCCACTTAATGGGTTTTATGCAAAATTCATGATGAAACATATAAAAATTTATCTAAAATTTATATGTTAAAAATTTGACCTGATAGATGAAAAAATACTATATCACCCTCTCAAAATGAAACCTTTCCACAACCCTAAGAAATATCTCATAGAGCCACATGCTTACAAAAATGTGACACAACTCAGATGCATCCTTAGGGCACCTAATATATCCATGATATGAACTCCATAGTATACTAGCAAGTGTGATCCAATCAAGGATCACACAATACTTCATATTATTCAATATCTAATGCATTTATAAAACTGAATGCTATACATTAATATTAAGGTGGACACAACCTCCACGAGTTCCTATTTGGATGAATAATAATAATAATATGCTCATAGTCTCATATGTGTGTTAATGTCACTATGCTAAGGCCTCTAGCATGGGCCTCAAAAGTGAACTTGTATAAATGCATGTATAAGTGGGCCACCATGGTACACCCCCATAAATGTATTATTCCCCTCTCCTACATAACACACACAAAATCATACATTCTATATGAGATGGCTACAAAAATTCCATCCATTACAACAAATGAAACATGCAATTAACATATAAATTTATACAACCACAAAACATCTAAAGTAACAATCTTCCTAGGAAGCATAGTAGAATCATGTCATTTATATTCATCACTGCAGGCATGCCCTGTCATGTATCTATGTGTGTGAATAACATATTGATGTAAATTTGCTACAACCACTATCATAATCTCATGATTACTAGGCTCATTACCAAATCATTTTTACTTGATTTTTTTCTTAATCTAATAAGAGGTCTCTTGTGTTCTTTTATTTATCTTTCATATGGTAAATCTTAATCACCAGACCTTACTAGATTTCATTTAAGAGGTTTGTCTCAATATTCTTATATTATAGGTCTGTAAATACTCTTTTAGTTTTGTATACTAATCCTTGTATTCAATTTTCTCCTTTTATATTGGTCTTACAAGATCAATAATATTTTACTCACCTTTCGTTAATGTCTTTAACCTCGATAATTTTCTAAAGGTCAAATATTACACACACAAGATCATAAAATTTATAATAGATCTTATCATTCACATAAATCTTCAAAGACTCCCTATAATAATTAAATTCTCATTAATTCTTATGTTCCTTACCATGGAAAATGGTTCACCCTTATTTGATGTCTTCTAACTCACATGTTGTCATTTATCCCTTTCTTATCAGTTTCACACTCTTAACAAAATTATGATTCATTAGACCTCGTATTTGGGCATATCATTATATTAATTAATAATAGATTAAAATATGATTTAAATAATTTTTTTGTTATATTTTAAAGCTTCCTAAAAAACCAATTTACTCACTTCTTAAGCCTTAAACACTTTAAAACACTTATTTAGGATTTAGATCCTTCTTAGGACTATTGAAATCTTGCTTGACAATGCATTTACAGTTCTATGATACTCAATTTTCAAATGATTTTTATTGTGATGATATTAATAACTAAGATAAACTATATAAAATTTGTGATACATCATCATACCTTTATTTAAGGTTCTCATGGAATTTGATAATCTTTTTAGGAAGCTATAACTCTTTTTACTCCTTATAACCTTATTTGTATATACAATCCTAAAACATAGTCATCAATATCTAATTATTATCAATGATTTAAGAAATATATTAAATTATATTAGGTTAATACCATAAAAAATAACTTACACACCAAATTTCATGTTCTTTCATTGGATCATTATCAAGTTATGACCTTTTTTCTATTATTGTCTACAACTAGGCTTTACATAGTCCTTAAAGAACTCAAGAACATATTAATAATTTTTCATATATTATAAAAGATTTATTAACCTATTAACACTTGGGATATGGGATTAACAACATTATTAACTTTTACAACCTTGAAACTAAGCTCATGCAACTAAAACAATGTGTTTCAGGCTAACTGTAAGTGACTATATGTGCACAAAATAGAGTTTTGATAGGTTTCAATAAAAAGATTTGAAAATAATATAATATCACTAAAATTTTGAATTAATATCATTAATATAATTAATAAACATATTTATATAAATATTCAATCCCTAAACCTCTCTAATATTGAAATAAATTTCAATTTTACATATGTAGACTATCACTAAATGTATAAAATCACTCTTTTCTTATTTGAGTCATCAAAGACAATGATGTAGAAAAATATTAGACATTGAGATATTAACTAGATGATCCAAATTTTACTTAATACACCAAAAAATATGTATAACTCTCATGTTCTTTTAGTCTTCCTACATGCATTTTCATGTGTGTTCTTGATATAGTCATACAAATGAGACTTTAAGACATATATAGAACTTGTGATCACATAAAGAAAACATGTTTAGACTTCATATGAAATAAATAAATTTATTAACATAAATAAAACATTTCCTTATTTATCAACTCTTAAAACAAGATACAAGCCTATTTTTCAGACCTTCACTCTATAGACCTCTCTTCTTAGCCACCTACTAACTCCTCCTCTCTCTACCTTAAACACACCTTCTCCTTCTCCTTGTACATATGAATATTTATTATAATAATATTATTTATAGGTATGAATCATATATTTCTTCAAATTATTCACAAACATAAGTTTCTTGATAAGATATAATACATAAGTCTTCTCAACAATCTTCCCAACTTAGAATATGCTTGATTTTCCTTCTCAATGTAGGATTCTCATATTGAGAGATGATGGTGAGGTGTTTGTTAAATTTACATGAGAATAAAATGGATTATACATAATTATATTTAAATATACAATAAAATTATACTTTATAACTTACCACAAGGGCTTACAAGGCTTGAGAACATAATTCAAGCTTTCAAATATGAATTTTGGTAGGAAAACCTTACAAATAGACTATAAGTAACAATAATATGACTACAACTAATTACACCTTTATATGATGAAAAAAAGAATCCATATTATTCCTAGGATATACAAAGGCCTATTATACCATGTAATGATACATGACCTTATTTCTCACCCTTCACAACATGTCAAAATTAACTCACTAACTACTATATACAAAATTTACATTTTGTGACTGATGTTCTTACATCAAAATTCTAGGCTTAAAATTTCATGAGATTCCTTAAAATGCCTTATTATTACAAATTAATTATACTTATTTGTCTTCATCCATCAATATCTCATACAAATGTGCATGTTCCTTACTATCACACTTATATTTCTTCTTTCTTGTTACCTTTTTCATCCATACTATACCTGCAAACATAATTAAATAATTAAAGAAATCAAAACTTCTTATATGTATTTAAGGAATTCACCATATTTTTTCATTATGTGCATGTTTCCCATACTTCCAACTATCATGATGAAACTTGAATAGTTCATCTTCCTTTGTCTTTATGATGATTGTTTCCTCAAACAACTACTTATGGACTTGACCATTGTTCATGTTGATCATAAGTTCTACCTCTCCTTCATTTTCAATATATTGTTATTGACTTATTTTTATTAATTTATTTATTAAATCAGGTACCTTTGGTTAAACTTGAAACAATGATATATCTACCAAATCAACTTTTTCTTCATATGATTTTTTCCCATATGCTTTATCTTTGTTTTCAACTTTAATGGTTGCTTGGTATTCAAGCTTAGTATCTTTGACCTCTTCATTTAATGTTTACATTGTGGAAATATACAACTCATCTATATGTCATCCTTCATTTAGGATTCTACTTTGGATGTTACCTTATTTTAATTTCTTATTTTGAATAAACAATATTTCTTCATTACAAGAGTCTATATCCTCTTTAGTCAGTTACTTTGATATCTTCTCATCATGTCTTTAAAAACCTTGTCCATGTTCTTGCTCCTCCATTATTTCTTCATGAAATCTGAAATTTGAATTATTTTCATCACACACCTATATTTGGCTTTCATTTTTGGACTGCTACATATTATATTTCTCCTTTAAGACTATTGCACCTAGTTTGTATTCACTATTATCATCCTTGTTATCTTTTTCATCCTATTGAATGAGGATCCATTCATGTTCATCCAACACTTTATGAGCTATGTACAACTAATTTTCATTATTTTCTTTAAATGTTAAAACTCCACATTGAGCATTTTCTTCATCTTGGATTTAGCTAAGCACTAATCTACCAAGTGCTTCATCTTGATTGTCTATGAACATAATAATTAGCTCAAAAGTTTCATGCTCACCAACTTGTTGATCTATATACACAACATCAAAACAAATATTATATACAAAAAATTGAGGCTACATAACCCCTAAACTATCTTTTGTTGCTTTGGTTATAATTTTTCTTCTTTCCTTAAGACACTCTTATTCTTTACCTTTTTCTTCTTTCCTCTATCAAATTGTATTGGCCATTTCACTTTTATCTTCAAATACCATCCATACCATGTATTTTTTTATATTTTCTACCATGATCCTCATCAATGTTATCTATTGATTTACTTCATTGATTTCCATTTGGAAAACTTCCTCTTCTTTTTGTCTTTTTTCCCTTACTCTCTTTTCTCTTAGTTGGTTCTTACTTCTAGGCAGTCCTTCTATCACTTTATATAGCAAGTCATTTTCATCTTGATCTATCTTCTATCTCACCCAAATTTATTCCACCTTGGTATTTTTAATTTTATCTCTAATTCTTCTCTAACTGGATCTATCTCAAGAGCAATCATTGTATTCTTTTCTTGAGATTCACTAAGTTGTTTATCTCTATTCAAGCCTCAATGGATTTGAAAACCTGAAAAACTTGTGTAATCACCTGAAACTTGATCATTGTAACATTAATACTTGAACAAAATTATCAAATTCTCAAGATCTTTTACCAAATCTCTAATACCAAAAATTGATGGCAATGTGTTATAACCACTAACACAATCTCATGATTACTAGGTCTATTACCAACTCTTATTTACTTGATCTTTGATTTTAATCTAACCTAAGGTATACTATGTTATTTTACTTATGATGGTTAATCTTAATCACCAAACCTTACTAGATTTCCTTTAAGATGTTTAATTCAATCTTTTTATATTATAGGTATGTAATTACTCTTTTAGGTCTGTATACTAAAACTTGTATTTAATTTATCTTAAAAGACCAATAATATTATATTCACATTTATTTAATGTCTTTGACCTCCTTAATTCTCTATATGTCTAATATTACACACAAAAGATCATAAACTTTATATTAGACATTATCGTTCACATGAGCTCTTGAAAGACTCCCTTTAAGAATAAAATTTAATTAATTCATATATTCCTTATTATGATAAATTATTAACCTATATTTTATGGATCCTAACTCACATCTCATCATTTAGGCCCTTTATTATTAGTTTCACACTCTTAACATAATTCTAATTTATTAGACCTTGTATTTAGGCCAATACTCAAGTTAATGTATAAAATCTTACAATATGATTTCAATAGCTTATTTTTAATCTTTTAAATATTCATTAAAAACCATTTTATTAATCCTCAAACACTTTGAAACATTCATTTAGGATTTAAACCCTTCTTAAGACTCTTGAACTCTTAGTTGATAATACACTTACAGTTCTATCATACTCAATTTTCAACTAATTGTGCTTAAGATGGTATTAATAAATAATATAACTTATAAAATGTATGTGATACATCATCATACATTTTAAAAAAAAATTAATGGCATTTATAAGCTTTCTAGGAAGTTATAACTCTTTTTACTTTGTATAACCTTGTTTGCATATACAGTCTTAAAACACAGACATAAGTATATCCTTATTCTCAATGATTTAAGACCTATATTAAGTTATATTAGGTTAATAACATCATAAATAACTTAAAAATAAAATTTTATTTTATTTCTTTTGATCATTATCAATTTATGACCCTTTTTCTATTATTTTATGCAATTAGGGTTTACACAGTCCTTAAAGAACTCAATAGCTTATTAAAAATGGTTCATAAAGTATAAAATATATATTAACATCTTAAAAAAATTTATAGGGTATTAAACACATTATTAAAATTCTAAAAAATTTCAACTAAGCTCATGGAACCAAAATAACATGTTTCAGGCTACTATAAGTGACTATAGGTGCATAAAATAGAGTTTTGATGGGTTTAAATCACAAAATATTTGAAAATAATATTAAATCACTTAAAATTTGAATGAATATCATTAATAAAATTAATAAACATATTTATATAAATATTCAAGACCCAATCCTCTCTAATATTTCACTTTTACATATGTAGACCTCTAAGTTTTAATAGTAGGTTATCACTAAATGTATAAAATCACTCTGTTTTTGTTTGATTCATCAAAGATAATGATGAAAAAATATTATACCTTGATATATTACTTATACAATCCTCATATTCATTAATACACCATAAAATATGTATACTCTCTTGTTGTTATAGTCTTCCTGCATGCATTTTCCTATGTGTTCTTGATACAATCATACAATTGATACTTTAAGACATATATGGAACTTGTGATCACATAAATAATTCACATTTATAGTTCATATGGATTTAATAAATTTATGAACATCAATAAAACATTTCCTTATTTATCAACTCTCAAAACAAGATATAGATCTATTTTCATACCTTCACTTTATAGACCTCTCTTCTTAGCCACCTACTAACTCCTCCTCTCTCTACCATAACCACACCTTATCCTTCTAATTATACATATGAATATTTATTATAATAATATTATTGATAGGTATGAATCCTATACTTCCTCTAATAATTCACAAACATAGGTTTATTTATAAGATATAAGACCTAAGTCTTCTCAACAATCTTCCCAACATAGAATATTCTTGATTTGCCTTCTCAACATAGGATTCTCCTATTTCGAGATGATGATGAGGTGTTTTTTACATTTACATGAGAATAAAATGGATTTTACATCATAATATTAACCTTATAAAGAAACTTATCCTTAAAAAATCACCACAAGGGTTTACAAGCCTTGAGAACATAATTTGAACATTCAAATATGACTTCTAGTGGGAAAACCTTACAAATAGATTAGAAGTGACAATAGTAAGACTAAAACAACTTAAACACCTTTAGATGATGGAAATAATTCTCCCTATGATTTTGAGGATCTACCAAGTCCTTTTCCATTATGTAATGAGATATGACACCAATTCTTGCCCTTCACAACATGTCTCAATTGACTCACTAGCTACTATATAAAAAATTTACATTTTATGATTAATGCTCCTACATCACATACCCTCACCTCATTATGGCCTGCACCATGACCCAATCATGAAATACTCAAAATATAAGTATAATCAATACATCCTTCAATGTAACCATCATATTCCTTATTGAGAACCAAAATGTGCATGTATCAAGATTCCACCTATCTACCAAGGTGGTCTTAAGATGCATATTCTTTGTGATCCACCATAAATGGGCCACATGTCTAAGCCTAGATGTATCAAGAATATTCTAGTTGACGTCATCTAATTGAATCTCAATCATAGTCTCCATATGCTAACCATATTATAACTCTCTCACATGTAAGTCCATTTGAAAATGTATAAAAGGAAACAATGTAATAAACAATCAAATAAAATATGAATAAATGTAAAAAATAATAAATAAAATTCAAAGGTCATAACTAGCAAGTTTTGGTCAATATTAGGATGCATTACCATCATAAATGGGTTTTTTATGTCTATCATTAATGTAAAAAAAAGTTTTTTTAATCATATTTATAATGTTACTAACCTATGAGGGTCAATTTGATACTACTCTCAAAACACCTAAAAAATATAAAAAATGAAAAATGAAAATTCTCAAAAAAATAAATCAAAAGTTGAAAAATTTAATTAAAATGGTGAAATTTTCATAAATACCAAGTCATCGAGGTATTTTATAGCTAATGCAATCTATAAATTCTCAAAATAATGAGAGATAAAATCTTGATGGCTCAACATTATCACTACTTGGAGCTTAAAATCCCTATAAATAATGTGAAAATGAATTAAAAATCCAAAATATCAACCTATTTATATGGTTTAATTTTTATCTATGTATTATACCTAATATAATTTTTAATTAATAAATATGAACCTCCTTTGCACAATATTTAAAACATCATGTATAAAAATCACTCCCAATTTTTTGTGTTGAAACACACACAATGTGTTATTTCACACAATAACATTTTTAATATTATTAATGAAATCCATAGTATGCCAAAATTTTATGAATACTCTCCTTATAAAAAAACATGGCCCTAATTTTTTAAAATGGGTGAATTTTTTGACTCTCAATATATTCCATTTCCTTTGAAAATTATTCTAGATTATCTAAGAAATTTTTTTAATCAATATATAATATCACTCTATGACTTACCTAAAACTTAGTCATGAAAAATCCAATGTACAAGGACACATATCCATATAGTGAATATTTAAAACAATCAATTTAAACCAATTCATGAAATTATACAAATCATTGAGCTTATATAACTACATCTATCTTTCAATATGATTGATTCAATAGTCACAAACCTCACCTCAAAAGGGGGGCATACATTGGGATTAAATTTTATGTATTCAAATTTTGGCACAATATTGTACATGATTCAAATTATTAGAATTGACACATTAAACATGATTTATAATGGCTTGAATATTAGATGGTTTACTTACATGACATATATTACCACATTAGTATAAATTATGGGGGAATATTCCATACATATTCCCTCACTTTATAAACACCTAAACACAAATTCATACACAATTGGGTAAATATCCATGGGTGTATGTACATAATTTAGAGGAATAAAAATTATAGGTTTATATGTACACATTCATTTAATATATATATTCTAAAAAGTCACCAATATAGATAAGTGGAATTCTATATCTGTTGGTATAAATTCAGAGGGCATGACTGATTCATGCACACTATACATACTTTCAAATTTATAGGGCATCATATTGGTTAGTAATGATACATGATAATATAATTTACAATTGAATTAAAAATGATTGTAAATCCACTTCATAATCATCATATATGTGGTCATGGTTGGGGAATAGACATTTTATATTCTCTTTCATTCATTCATTTATCATACATAGTAGGAAAATTTACAACTGATTAGAAAACTATTATCATTGTAATTCAATCTTATCAAATATATGATCATGGTGGGGCCATGATAATTTTTCATTATGGGTGAATTGAATTTTTTCATTACCTTTTGATCATGTTTTTTGTTTATATGAAATGAACTTGATTAAAACTATACAATTGAATTTATAAGTAATCTGTAGTGGTTGATTCATTTTAAGTGATTTTTAAGGTTCAATGATGGTTAAAACATAACTCATTACCCCAAAATAGAGTTGAAATTTAATATTGAAACTGATATTCAAATAAACACTTGTAAGCTTGTCCATTTCCTTGGTAAAAAGTGAAATTGACTACAAGTTCACTCTTCTTCTCCTTAGTGATTGAGTCAAAAATTAACCCTCGACATCTCCATTCTTTATGATAAGAGGAAAAAGCTTGAACAATACTATATGATATACATACATGTGTATTTTTATTTTGAATATGTTTTTCATTACAACTATATGTTATTTATATGAACATAAATCTTTCTAATCCCATATATCATCTCTTGTAAGAACATTGGAATTAACAATAAGTCTAGATTCATAATCACCAATATAGGTTTTAATTCTCTTTTAATTTTTACCCACTATTTTTAATTCCTTGAAAATGCTATATTGAAGATGGTTCAAATGTAAATATCTAGATTTGGTACTATTATTTCTTGCAAAATATGCCCTCATTTTTCCCAAAATTAGGGAACCTATTTTTTTTTGCTTTTGTAGCTGCCACCACTTGAAATAATGGATCATTGGTATTAACATTATTAATTTTCATTGGTGGTATATATTAGTTTTCATGCCAAAATATGTCCCAAAACCATCACCATTATAAATACCACATCCATGCGATAAATTCATATATAACACTTAGTTTGAAAGTAAAGCCTTGACCTCCTAATTTGCATTTGAATCCTAACTCTCTTAGATATATTTCATATAATAGGTAAAATTATTTTAAATTCAATTATATCTCCTAAAACATGTCCCATTGTGATGACCAAGTTCAAACAATAAAGTTTCATATGAAGCACTTGGCCCTGAAATGGAGTCTAGTTGCACTTATGCTCAATTGGTCATCTTGCCTATAAGCTCTCTTAACTCCTTACAGTTTCCTATAGGACCTATCCCATCCTATGAACCATTCTCATTTGAACAATTTTCATGTTTTACTCTTTTAATAAAAATGCATTTTGAGGCACTTATCCCACTTGCAGGGTCTTTAGTACATGCACTCTCTTGCTAGTTCGAGCCTTTTATTTCACTCTGGGGGATCATTTTGATTTATATGAGTTTTAAACCCATTAAACCTATATCAGTGATAAAATAAATATCATACGAGTCAATCTCATATTTTACACTTGGTCTCTAGACCCTGTCTTGATTGACTTCTACTTTGTTGAAAATTTTGCTAAGTTAGGCAAAAAGCTTATGAAATTCCCTGATTAGGTCTACCTTCTAGTTTTTGTTTTATGATAGTTATATTATGGATTTTTGGAGGTAAGTTTTTATAAATTTTAAAAAAATTAGTTCCCTATACCTAATCAGGATTTTAAATCTTGAATAGGTCTTGGTTGGGGGCATTCATTTTAACTTGTCATGTTAGTCAGAACTTTTCTTTCAATTTTGTCTAAGGTTTTTGGCTTAGTGATTTCCTTTTTTATCGAGAGATTTTTTTCATAGATAGGTATAATAGTATAGGTCAAGTATTCTCTTGTATATTTGGAGATCAATCTTTGACTAGGTCTTTAGGTGGGCAAGGGGTTGTTTATAGTCTTAAGCAGAGGTGAGATTTCTCGACTAAGTCAAGGATTGTCTCCATAGATCCACATAGTTATAATTGGGGAACATAACCTTGACTAGGTTGGGGCCTAATACCTACCAATTTTCCTTTATTTATCAAAGGAAAAATAGTCTATTAGGTTAGATATTGTTTCCCCTCCCCTCCCCTCTCCTATTTAGGAATCAATCCCTGGTTAGGTCTACATGCTCCATTAGAAACCTCTGATAGTCATATGCAGGGTTCTGACCTCAATTTCATCAATTATTATCTATTCTAGATTTTAGCCCTCAGAGCCTTGATATCTTTTAATTTGTGTTTTTGAGCCCTCAAACCCCAACCAATTAGACTTTGGGCTTTTGAGCATCCAAAACTCTAATTACACCAGGAAAACATAAAGGCAAAGCTTGATAGTGTATTTTGGGGGTCCAACACCTAATTAGGACTTGCCCCCCCTCTGAAGTTTGAAATAATTTTTTCCCACCTTTTTACTAGTGTAAACCAAATAAATCTCCAAAATTATTCTTAAGACTAGGTTTATTCAAAATAGTCTCGTCAAGTTGAAAAGTACATGTCAATGGCAAAATAGAATTCTGGGGTCTATTTTTTTCATCAAGTTACGTAGATTTATTGTCATTTTGGGGGGCATAAATTTTGCCTTATTATCCCATTTTATAAACTATTTACACCATCAAAAATATGTTTCTACCATGTAAGTTTTGGTCCTACCAATTTCTACCAATTTAAATCATGTAAAAAAATAATTGAAACTGAGTTTTACACTTCCCTATTCTGAATAGGTCCACTAAGTACCTTTTTAGACCTTGTAATAATTTTTAGACCATAGCTTGGTCCCTGTTAATCCATTTTTAGAACTGTTAAAGTCATTAGAAATATAATTTTGATGTAGACATCTTGGTGACTATAGTTTCCAATATTTCACCATGTGTAGTGGGATTTAAATTTTTTAAGTTTATAAGTTGCCTATAGAGCTTTTAATTACAAAAAGTAACTTTTTTAAATCTTCTTGTAGGCTAAAATAGAGTAAAAAAGGCAAAGTGGTAGGAGTCAAAAAGTGAATGAGCATTTGGGTTGGGAATTAATCAATGGAAATTTTATAAATAAGACCAACCCTGCCCATTATAAGGGTTGATTGTTTGTTTCTCGAAGATAATCAAATTCAATCAACTATTTTTTTGCTTTCACAGTGTTAAGTCATATCCCTCTTTTGTAATCCTATAGTTATGTTGGTGAAATTTTGACTGATCAATCATAATGAATTGTAATGGATTATTAACATTAATACATTTATCCATAGAAGATTATGGATTTATTTCTTTCAATTTGCACATTTAGAATGGTGGTTATGGTTTTTGTTCAATGTCTATTTCCCTTTGAAGCTTGCATCAACCTTGTGTGTGATTTTGCATATGTGAATCAAACCATAGACTAAATTGTGTGTTCATGTGATCAAGAAATATAAATTCTTCCTTGTTATTATAGGCTTTATCTCTTTCTCCCTTCTCTTTTATAATTTTATCAAATTTGTTTAAATTAGGGTTTATTACATAGTAATTTATTTTTACTCATTTATCTTGATTACTTGCATTATTTCATTTCCACTTTATTTCCACATTGTTGAATGGTTAAATACATGGAAATGAACAACTAAAATTAGCATTTTAACTATTTTTTAATCAAAAAACCTAAATTTGATTTGGGAAAATATACACATGTGCTTTGTCATTTTTACTTTTTGATTGATACCCATTTGAACTTCATACAAAGCCATGATTACCATCTAGTTTATAAAAATCTAGGAAATTAAAATATTTCACTACCAACAGACCCCTTGATCATAACTAACATAATATACAATTGAGTAAATATAAATGCATTGTGACATGTTAGATATAGACCCTAAGGAGACCCATCTTTGTGGGATTCCTGTTAGGAGAGGCTTAATGGAATTCACCACCTTGAGAGCTTAATATTAGTGTTGCCATACCAAATGACATGTCAATAGTTTTGGTTCTATAAGTAGGGTTGTTAATGCATAAAAATGATTTTTTTTATTTTCTAAACTTGAACACTTAGGAAAAGTTCCCATGCTAAAGTATTCTATAATTTAAACTAGAAAGAATATGAATAACTAATAGATCAAAGTCTATTATGGCTGAATTTTAATGGTTAGATCTCACCACATATTGAAAACCAAGAGAAAATAAAGGAAAACACAAGAATAGACAAATCCAATTAGTTAGTAGCCTAACTATGGTTGTAGTTCCATTTATTAACCCATTTTTTACCCCTCAAAACTCACCAATGGAGCTAATCCTACTTGGCTTGGTGGAGGTGGATGCCTTGTGAATGTTTCATGGCCTGCCCATGATTTGCCAAAGAATCCTGACAAGTTATACCCAAGTACATAACTAATGGGATTCAAACTGCTAAAGAGCACATTCATGCATCTAAATATGTCCTTATCCAAACTCATGTTCAAAACAAGGATTTTTTTGTCACCTATTCCATTACTCTATAGGGAGGCTATTTATGCTTGGTACTTTGGATTGCTAAATGGGTTTATCACCTCTTGGGTAGATTTAGTAATGGTGTTTAAGAATCATTTTAGGTTACCCATTAATCCATCTATCCTATACCATCACTTTGTTGTTTCCCATAGGGAACCAAATGAGCCTATGTGAGTCTATCCTATACAAGAAATATCAAAGTTTGAAACACCCCTACATTCAAATGGAAGTGATTTCCATACACACCTACCTAAAGGATTTGAACTCCGTGACTTCTATGTTTCTTAGGAGAACCCCAATAACATTTACATCTTTGTCATTGGCCTAGAAAAAATCTATCAACATTGAGCAATAGATGGTGACACAAGGATATGGAATTGGTCCTTTTAATTCATTAGGCCATCATGGTGCTTACAACTACATTCTAATGTTCAAAAAGTCTCTTCAACAATTTGTTCCTATCATCTACAACAACATTGTTATCATGCCTAGCTCAAATGGTTATGTTGCCTCTAATAGTAACCAACAAGTTATCCCATCATTTTTAAATAATCACATGCCTATCAATAATTCCCATAACAAAACAAATACTATTACCCCTATGTTTATAAAAACTACTACACGTATGGTTAACCCACAACTAAAAATGAGAAATCAAAAGAATCTTATCATGAAACCTAAAGTAACAAACTTGAAACAAATGGTTCAAAGGTTTATGAATGGCATGGTCAATTTACTTAGGCAAGTGCCACAAAACACTCACCAAAACATGAATAACCCCACACAAAATGAAAAATTTAACTTTCAAATAACCAAATAAGTAGTGGACCACAAGGCCAAATAATGGAGGAGTACCCACTCTATTTGACAATATAAACTAAAACAATTATAATAACACCTCAAACTCAATGCACCTAGCTGATTTAACATTGCTCACCTGGTGTAGGTTGTACAACACAACCTATCATGTTAAAATTGATTATGCCTAGTTCACCTTATCCTCAAGCATATTTCAAATTGGGATGGATAAATTAGAGATAGTTCCTATACCTAACAATGATATCTCAAACCAAGTTGGAGGAAACCCTAGTACAACTCTAGTCTTGGAAAATTATAAGTTTTTGTTTGAGTGTGACAATGAGCTTGAATAAAAATTAGAAAAGGTCCATGAAATTAAATAATTTCAAAGGGAAAATAAATAATAATTGAGTAGTAGGTTCTAAGGTCTGTTGACTACCTCTACCATTTTAAATAACACTCAAGTTCCCCTTGATGAGAACTCAAGCAACAACCTAGTCTACCTAAAGGTCTTGTTAGTGCCCAAAATTTCACTAAGCATTTATGCCTAATTATATAAATAAATACCCCCAATTGGTAAGCATGTTCACTTAAATTAACACAAAACCCACTCTCATGTTCATATTGTAAAAAAAACCCTATGAAATCTTGGTTCTAGCTAACCTTTATTATTTTTGTGTTTTAATAAGCTTGCAAGGTATATGATGAAAAAGGGATCCTAATGGAAGTTTCAAATTTAAATGAAAGTTTTGAAAATTTACAAAGTGTATGTAAAGTTCCCATGGAAATCTCAATGGGAGAAATAAGTTGAAAAAATCACTTGTTAAATATACAAGTTATAAATTGTATTTCAATTCCCCAAACCTATAGTATGTGTTTGGTAAAAAGGAGAGTCAAATAGTCAGCATTTGGGAAGTATCAATATGCCATGTAGATATTGAAAATAATGCCAATTTTTTAAAGGATATCATAATGAGATACAATTGTTACCCACATTTGAGAGGTCCACATAAAAGTTAAATGGTTTGTAGAATTCCAAAGAAGCAAAAGGCCCACACCAATGGAGATCTAAATGTGGAAGGTAAAAAGAATAAAATAAATTTTAATGTGGTGAAACATGGGTCTAAATAAAGAATGGATCAGTGGAGGTTTTTCAAGCACTTACAAATTTTCAAATTGCAAAGTTTCAATATGTTTCCAAAGCTCCCATTCTTGGTAGGCACTTGTGAATACAAAATGATATGTAAAAAACAAGTTTTAAATTTGCAATATGTGAATAATGACTTGAGCCCCAAAACCCATAGAAAGGTATATGCCTACATGGAAAAGAGGAAAATAACACTCAACCCCACACCATTAGACCCCTACCTTCTGGAAAGACAAAAGGAATAAAACAAAGTTAAAATTTGTTAATGTTTGGGGGATATGAGGCATAAAATGATGTAATTTTAAGGTTAATACGCAACTTAGACCAATTTTAAAATGGAGTTTAAAATATTGATGGGATTTTTATAGACATTAAAACATCATTTTTCACTTGTAAATTACAAAGTGTGTGTTGATCTTGAGATCTTGATAGAAAAGAGAAGGTAGTAAAATCAATGGGGAAAACAAATTTTAAAATGTAATTCTTAAAATTACAAATTGTAAAATGCAAACGGACTTCAAAAACATGTGACACACTAGGATAGAAAGTGAATGGTGGATAAATAAAGTGAATAAGTAAAAAATCAAGTTGTGTAACTTGAAAAGTGTATACAAATTTCCTATGCCTATGATTTTTAAAAGATGATTCAATATATAAGAATATGTCCATGTGTCTCCTACATATGGTGTTGCATTGAAAAATCATTGTAGATGTTATCTCCTCCATTTGAATCATGAGAAAGGAAATACATTATTATTTAGAAGAAGGGTTTTATTGATTTAAACTTCTAAGGCAAAATAGATAATTCAGAGGATTTGAGAGTGCATAGTCAAAGGAAGCAACAACATTAGAGCATGATCATGTAAGGAAATCCAATTGGTGGAATTTTTGATTAGGGATTAAAATAATAGATTCAAACCCATCTATTACTTTTGAATAGTCTTAAGATGAATGTGATATGATAGGTTTAGTAATACTAACAATAGAGGCCAACAAAAGAAGATAGTCATACATCTCAGCCATGGTGAGAGGAAGCATTGGTTCAAGCCATGAATATTCTTGAGAAATTAATTTTTTTCTATATATAAAAGCATAAACGAGCACAAATAGGACCAAATAAGAGATTTATATACATTGAATGTCATGAATCTGTAAGCAGTATGGTGATCCAAGCCATACATAATACACATGTCCAAACTGTGATTCAACATTTGAGAGTGATGTTTTATGTCATATATGTGGTGATGGTGGACAATAAACCATTTATTGACCAATGAAAGGATCATCATAGGGGGTCTAAAGTTCAAAACTATGGATGTCAAAGACTAGATGATGAATAGAGTGTGAGTTTAAATGGAAGAGTGGTGGTTGAGAATACATCTCCCAAAAAAGATATTGCATCCAAGAAAGTGGATACTATATATCAATGTGTATCAAATAAATAGTGTGATCTTCCATATAGTGAATAACTGGAGTTATCAACTCACACCTGTGTTTGTAGATCATGTGGTGTTAATGAGTATGATAATTGTATTGTACTCTATGATGCATGTGAAGCAAATTATCATATGTATTGTGTTTTGCCTACCCTCAATGACATTACATGTGGTTTTTGGTATTTTAATTCTTGTGTTTCATTTGGAAAAGGCAATAAGTTTATGCCAATAAATAATGAAAAGGATGGACACCATTATATACTTTATGAATGACTGAGTAGGGAGTGGAACCAGAGAATAGTTGTGGATTTGTTGAATCTCATAATGGTGGAGGGTGGATGGGAACTTACTCTGATGGAAATGTGGGTGACAAACATAATAATAAATAAGGGATTAAAATAATTCAAGATGAAGGTTTAGGCAAAGAAGATACATAAATCCAAAGTTTTAGAAGAGATCATTGAAAGATATTCTATAAGTTAATTTTCAAACCAGGTTGGAATGGAGTCAAATGGAAAGTCAATAAGGACAAAAGGACATGCAAAAGGAATGATTGGTAGAGTTTGTAATAGGAAATGAAATTTGCACAAAATTTAAACTTTTAATTCATTTTTTGAGCTCTTAATCCCACAATATCTTGATGGGAAAAGTAATGTGCAAAAATAAGTTGTGAAAAATGCAAGTTCAAATATACAGTCCAACTTCCCAATCCTTTTGGTCAACTTAACATAGGAAAAGATAACCCAAATAGAGGTCCATGTGAGATTTCAAGGAGGAATATAGTTTTGTACTTCTGCAAATGTGCAAATTCCAAAGTGCAATTGTATCTCCCAAACCTAATAGTTAACATAAAGTCAACATGAGGTACTAGTTCAAAGTGAAACTTTCAATGTCAATTAAATTTTTCATTTTTGAAAATTACAAATTGCACTTGATGTTCCCATATCCATTAGGGAACTTTTTAGGGGAACTATGTAATATCCCCACTTTAGCGGTTGACTTACTTAGTTTATATCATACTTAATATTTTTAGTAAGTTAATAGGATGCAGTGGAGGCTAGTTTTGATGATTAGATTTGATACTCCTTGCCGAGAGCTTTCCAGCGAACTATCATTTTCACCATTCAGAGTCCGGTTACTAGTATATTTTTAGGCCTGAAGTGCTATAAAAAGTAACATTTAACCCAATGGAAATATATTAAGTGTTACTTTAAGTATTCACTTTATGGGGATGGTACCCAAGGGAGACATAAGAAATATTTTAATGGATGGACTGTTGCACATCCTTTATCCCACATTGCTCAAGTGAGTTGAGTCGCCCCTTGGAGAAAGGATAAAGGGAAGTGTTTTTGGCTTCTTTGGGCATATTAGATAAGAAGAAAAGAATTGTTGCACTTGTAGCTTATTTGGGAATTTGAGAACGTCCTTCTCATATGTATCACTCTAGACATCAATCATTGGGATTGGTCTTTGGATTTTGTGCTCTCGGCCATTATAGCAGCCACATCACTATAGCAGTTGCACCACTATAGCAGCCATGCCATTGTAGTAGTCATGCAACTGTAGCATCCATGCCACTGTAGCAGTCCTACCACTATAGTAGCTTGTCACTATAGTAGCTTTGTCACTGTAGCAGCTTGTAGTAGTCAAGAGAGTTTGTAGATTTCAGCCTGTAGAGTATGTAGATTTTAGCCTATATAGTTCATAGATTTCAGCCTACAGAGTCCATATATTTTAGCCTACAGAGTCCATAGATTTCAACCTACAAAGTCCATAGATTTCAGCCTGTAGAGTCTATAGATTTCAACCTGCAGAGTCCATAGATTTCAGCCTACAGAGTCCATAGATTTCAGCCTATAGAGTCTGTAGATTTTAGCCTACAAGAGTCCATAGATTTCAGCCTACAGAGTCCGTAGATTTTGGCCTACGGAGTCTATAGATTTCAGCCTACAGAGTCTGTAGATTTTCTAGACAGAGAACAAAATAAACGCACCTTCAACACTCACTGGGATATTTGCTTAAAATGATGTTCATATGATCATCAGAGTATTTAGTGAGTTACTATGTGATGGAATTGTACTCATTTAATCATTTTGCAATTAATATAAATATAGTGTGTCAGTTATTTCAGCTGTGTATATCTATGCTTGCAATTCTATATTTATGTTACATGCATTAGTCTTTGTAAAACACAAAAAAAAGCAAAACCAATAAACCTTCCAGAGTCATAAGGAGTTCCTACTGGGTTAGTTTTAAGTGCAACAGGGGTGCCCATTACAATGGCATTAGAGCCTATTTTTCCTACCATCTTGTGAGGTTTCTTGCATCCCACATATCAATACTTCTTGAGGAGAAATCAGAAAAACCTAGACTTACAAGTTTTTTTAGAGATTGAAGAGGAGGGTGACCCTTTTTCAGCACTAGGCATGGGTGACTGAGATGAGGAAAGGGGAGAACCTAGCACTAGAATGATGCTCAGTGATCTTTTTAGGGGTCAAAGGGAGCTATAAGCTACATTACAATAGATGGCTCTAGCAATTACACAACACTTGACTAGAGCAAATCAGGGCAATAATGCCAACCAAGGTAATAATGCTAACCAAGAAGGTGGATAGGGTAATGGAGGTAATGGAGATGCATCAATTAACAGAGGAGCTTAGACATATGCTAGAGTAGGTTATTATTCTATAAGACCACTCATGCCACAATTCCCTCTGAGATAGAATGACTAGGATAACGTTGGTCCTACATAGCAGGAGATACAAGACCAAATACTAGAGGATTGGAGAAATGCTAGACTAGATTTTCAGAGTGAAATGTCCTTTAGGGAGTATATGGATGTTAGACTCAAGCATATACCCATGAGGGAAAATAGAAACAAAACTATGAGATGAGGAAGAAGTTAGGAAAGTTGTCTATTCCATACTATGATGGCATAGGGAAGACTTCAGTGCAAACATGGGTCTAGAAATTAGACACTTATTTCTAGCTTAATCCCATGCCTAAGGTAGATGTGATTAAGTACATTACATTTCACTTGGATATGAGTGCCCATGAGTGGTGGCACCATGGTATGGTCACACTTGGCCATAACAAGATAGATACCTATGCAGAGTTTACTGAGAGACTCATTGACAGGTTTGACACTAATGACTTATAATTACATTTCAAGAAGCTAACATAGCTTAAATAGTGGGGTTCTGTGGAGGATTATATCATCAAGTTCCAAAAGCTGGCAGTATTGGTGACAGATATATCTGAAAGGAGACTCGTTGTTCTTTTCATGGATGGGCTTTTTGATCCCTTACGAGGATGGGTAAAGGGACACAACCCCTCTTCGCTAAAAGAGGCTATTAAGAAAATAAGAGACCTAGCATCTTCTTCCTCTAGGAGTAAAATTCACTCTAAGGACTCTCATTTTAGGAAGGATAAAGAAAGGAAGACGTTTTAGAAGGACCCTCAGTGGCCTAAGGGGGAAACTAAAGGGTTGGATAGTGACACCCTTAACAAGCTCAAGAAGAAAAAACTATGTTTTCATTATAGGGAGCCATGGAATCTCTCCCATGAATGTCCACTTAAGGTGAAGGCTAAGCCAATGGAGTATTTTTTAGCAGATGAATCACCTTTCAAAGACAAGGAGTAGCATTCAGATTTAGAATCTAGTCAGGGTGATAGCACTGCTGAGGAGAGTTTAGATGATGAGATGTCTCTTGCTTGGTTGATAGGGGTCCAAAAGGCCATTACCTTTAAGGTAAGAGGGATGATTCAGGGGCCACACGTGGTTTCATTGATCAACATAGGGGTAATGCATAATTTCATCAATGCAAAACTGGTGGCCAAGAGAGGCCTTTAGACTAAAGAGCATGTGGGGTTCAGAGTCATGGTGGCCAATGGCCACAAGTTATTATGCACTTATAAGATCTCAAATCTTCACATCAAATTGGGAGGAGATTATGAGTTGGAGGATGACTTCTATGTAGTTGACATGGGTGATTATGATGTCATCTTAGGAATGACATGGATGACATCTCTGGTAGAGTTCACCTTCAACTTGGCTAAGTTGGAGATGAGGTTTTAGCATCAGGGCAGGAAGGTAGTGCTTTGAGGGTTACCTAATGGGGGGCTCAGGGTGGTATCATTGAAGAGGATGGAACAGTTATTTAGACATGATGATGTAGAATGGGCAACTAAATGTTTGATCATGTCTGCACCCCTAGAGAAGTAGGATAAAAGCTATCATCCAGATGTATAGGAAATCATTTCCAAGCATGATAAGGTGTTTGGTAACATTCCACATGGGGTTCCTCCCGAGAGGGGTACAGAGCATGTTGTCGAGCTGGAGGAGGAGGCTAAACTAATCATCATCACCCATACCTCCATCCTAAAAAGCATAAGGATGAGATAGAGAAGTAAATAAAGGATATATTCGAGATGGGGCATATTAGGCCCATCAAAAGCCCCTTTGCTTAAACGGTTGTTTTGGTAAAGAAAAAGGATGGGACAATGCATATGTGAATTGATTATAGAGCTCTCAATAAGAAGAAAATTAAGAATAGGCACCCCATCCCTAGGATTGACGAGTTGATTGATGAGCTACATGGAGCATGATATTTCTCTAAGATAGACTTACGTTCAAGATACCATCAGATCAGGATGCGAGCAGAGGACATAGAAAAAATTGCCTTTAGGTGTCACTATGGACACTTTGAGTTTTTGGTTATGCCATTTGGGATAACCAATGCTCCAGCTACCTTCTAGAGTTGTACAAATTAGGTATTTAGAGGGAAACTTTGAAGATTTGTATTGATATTCTTTGATGACATCCTGGTATTCAGTAGGATGTGGGATGAGCACCTACAACAATTAGAGGAGGTGTTGGTCATTTTGGAGAAGGAGTCACTGTATGCCAAGGAATCAAAGTGTGAGTTTGGCATGACAAAGTTGCTCTACCTTAGCCATATTATCAATGTTGAAGGAGTTTGGGTGGATCCATAAAAGATCAAGGTGGTTGTTGATTGGCCTACTCCAACAAGCCTTACACAACTCAAAGGGTTTTTTGGATAATGTGGATTTTATAGGGGATTTGTGAAGGGATTTTTATAGATTGCAACACCATTAACAGACCTCACCAAGAAGGGTGATTTTGTATGGATAGAGGTAGTACAATAGTGTTTTAAACATTCAAGCGGGTGATGTCTTCATGTCCAGTTCTAGCTCTACCCAACTTCACGAAGCCTTTTGAGCTTCATTGTGATGCATCGGGTGATGGGATTGGAGTAGTATTGATGCAAGAGAAGCACCCCATTGCTTTTGAGAGTAGGAAGCTTCGAGGGGTGGAGAGGAGTTATTCTATTTATGATTAGGAGATGTTGGCCATCATGCATGCCTTGGCCAAATTTTAATCCTACTTGGTTGGAGGGAAGTTTGTGATCAAGACGGATCACAACAAGATAAAGTATTTCATGGGACAACAAGACTTGAATGACAAGCAATAGAAGTGGGTCACTAAATTGTAGGCTTATGACTTTGACATTGAGTTTGTCAAAGGGAAGAAGAATGTAGTAGCTGATGCCTTATCTAGAAGACCCCATATTTGTGCTCTTGTAGAGATTTTAGGAGATTGGCAAGTTAAGATTGTAGAAAATTATGCTAGAGATGCTTGGGCTTTAGGATTGATTTCAGGCACTATACAAGATGATCGCTATGAGGTGATAGATGGGTTGATCAGATTTTAAGATAGAATTTATTTGATTCTGTCATCACACTTAAGAGATATGATACAAAGGGCATTTCATGATGTACCTACGACTGGGCATCTAGGGGTTTTCAAGAGCTATAGGTAGATCTGAGAGTGGTTCTCATGGAGAGGGCTCAAGGACGATGTTCAAAGGCATGTCAGGGAGTGTGAAGTTTGTCAACAGAATAAGGAAGAGCCCACATTTCTTGTGGGTTTACTACAACCCTTACCCATTCTAGACCAAAAATGGGAAAGCATTTTTATGGACTTCATCACTAGCCTACCATGAGTGCAAGGAAGAGATTGCATTTATGTGGTGGTAGACAGATTGACAAATTTTGTTCACTTCTTTGCTATCCCTTCTACTTACACAGTAGCTCAGGTGGCAGATTTCTTCTTCAGGTTGCATGGGTTACTGAGATTTATTATCAGTGATAAGGATAACAAGTTCATGAGTGCCTTTTGGTGGGATTTGTTTAGGCTATGTGGTCTAGACCTTACACCTAGTATGAGGTAACATCCTCAGATAGATGGGTAGACGGAGATAGTAAATAAATGGGTGGAAGGTTATTTGCAGAACTATGTAACTGCACAATAGAGAGCCTAGGTTAAGTGGTTACACATGGGGGAGTATTGTTACAATACCAAACATCACATGACCATTAGGATGACTCTATTTATGGCATTGTACAGGTATGAAGCCCCAAGCTTCATGAATCTAATTTTGGGGGACAGGAGAGTGCCCAAAGCTAAAGACCTATTGAAGGATAGTCAAGATATATTGATAGTGCTCAAGGAGAATATACAATAGGCTCAAAATCAATAGAAGTTGTATGCTAATTAACATAGAGTGGAACATAGTTTCAAGGTAGGGGACATGGTGTATTTGAGGCTACAGCCATATAGACAGTCATCATTCAAGAAGAGCAGAGCAGAGAAGCTTAAGCCTATATTTTACAACCCCTATAGGGTGATTCAAAGAGTGGGTGGAGTTGCCTATGAGCTTGACCTTCTAGAGGGAAGTAGGGTGCACAATGTAATTCATGTGTCTAGGCTTAAGAAAGCCATTGGTCAGAGTGTAGTGCCTTCTATAGATTTACCCCCTTTGGATGAGGAAGGGAGGCTCATGTTAGAACCAAATGCTATTTTGGACACTAGAGAGAGGAAACATAGAAACATGATAGTGAAGGAGTATTTGGTTAGATGGAAAGACCTGCCAGAGGAGGATGCTACATGGGAGAGTGAGCAAGTTATTCAATAGGTTGGGCTGAGATTTCTTGAGGACAAGCAATTTTAATGGGGGTGGACTGTAATGTCCCCACTTTAGCGGTTGACTTACTCAGCTTCTAGCATACTTACTATTTTTAGTAAGTTAACAAGATATAGTAGAGGCTAGTTTTGATGATTGGATTTGATACTCCTTGTCGAGAGATTTTTGGTGAGTTATCATTTACACCATTTGGAGTCTGGTTGCTAGTATATATTTTAGGCCTGAAGTGCTATAAAAAGTAACATTTAACCCAATGGCAAGATATTAAGTGTTACTTTAAGTATTCACTTTATGGGGATGGTACCCAAGGGAGACATAAGCAATATTTTAATGGATGGACTATTGCACATCCTTTATACCACATTGCTCAAGTGAGTTGAGTCGCCCCTTGGAGAAAGGATAAAGGGAAGTGTTTGTGGATTCTTTGGGCATGTTGGATAATAAGAAAATAATTATTGCACTTGCAGCTTATTTGAGCATTTGAGAATGTCCTTCTCATTTGTAGCACTCTAGACATCAATCCTTGGGATTGGTCTTTGGAGTTTGTGCTCTTAGCCACTGTAGCAGCCACGTCACTGTAGCAACTATGGTACTATAATAGCCATGCCACTATAGCAATCGTGCCACTATAGCATCTGTGCCAATATAGAAATCATACCACTATAGCAACTCATCACTATAGTAGCTCTATCACTGTAAAATCTTGTAATAGCCAGGAGAGTCTGTAGATTTTAGCCTGCATAGTCCATAGATTTTAGCCTGCAGAGTCTATAGATTTTAGCTTGCAGAGTCTATATATTTTAGCCTATAGAGTTTTTAGATTTTAGCCTACAGAGTCTATAGATTTCAGCCTACAGAGTCCATAGATCTTAGCCTACAGAGTCTATAGATTTTAGCTTGTAGAGTCCATAGATTTCAGCCTACAAGGATCTATAGATTTCAGCCTGCAGAGTCCGTAGATTTCAGCCTATAGAGTCCATAGATTTTAACCTGTAGAGTCCATAGATTTCAGCTTGCAGAGTCTATAGATTTTATCCTGTAGAGTCTATATATTTCAGCTTGCAAAGTCCATAGATTTGTTAGACGGAGAAAAAAATGAACGCATCTTTGGCACTCGCTGGGATATTCACTTAAAATGATGTTCATACGATCATCAGAGTATTTAGTGAGTTATCATGTGATGGCATTGTACTCATTTACTCATTTTGAAATTAATATAAATATAGTATGTCAGTTATTTCAGCTGTGTATATCTATGCTTGCAATTCTATATTTATGTTACATGCATTAGTCTTTGTAAAACACAAAAAAAAGCAATACCAGCAAACCTTCTAGAGTCATAAGGAGTTCTTGTTGGGTTAGTTTTGAGTGTAATAGGGGTGCCCATTACAAACTATAACTCTATATTGTAATTTATAAAATTGCAAATTGCAAATTATGCTTGAGGTTCCCAAGTCTACGAGGGAAATTTTGAGGGGAAATGTAACTCCAAATTGCAAGTTGCAAATGTACTACTAAGCTCTAGATTCCTTCCATACACAGGAGGTAAAATATTACATATGGGTCCCAAAGTTCCCCATAAGGCTAAAAAGTGAAAAATAGTACACTTATACATTAAGAGGTTTGGTGGCAACCCTAAATGGTCAAAGTTAAAAAATGGCAAAGTTTGGAAAAGCTCGTTGAAGTCCAAAGGTGAAATAGGTAAAATGAGTTAAGTCTTGCATTTTCTCATGTTTTGCTTACTTTGAATACCTTCAAGGAAGGAATATTGTAAAGTTTACAAGGATAAGTTGGGCCATTTCAAGAACATCATTCAAATGACATGGATTTGGAGTATTCTAATGCCATCATTGCAAGGTAAGGGATATTATTTGGCATGATAGGAGGAAGGGAAATTGTCTAGGAGATTCTAGCTATGCAAATGAGTCGTCAAAGAAAATCCAAGAAGTTCACAACAAAAGATGGGTCTCTACAAGGCTCTTTTAGCTAGGGCAATCTCGAGTTCTTGTAGACCACACGATGAAACATGTTTGTCTATGATGATTTTAACATTATAAAATATAGTGTTAAATTCATGGTATTCACAAAGAAACTACCCTTTTACAAACCCATAGGAATACGAGGGCATTGGGTTGTATCGAAAAAGTGTTTGTTTGGATCCCAAATGAATATTCTTCTTCAAGCTTGAATGAAACACATTTCCAGCCAAGCATATCAAGGGGTTGTTTCAAATCATCATCATTACATGAAGAGGTAGTTACTATCATCATTTTCCTTGCAAAGGCATGAATATTCAAGACATGACAAACAACCTATTCCAGCTGGAGCATCTTTATGAAACTTTAGGGATGATTGAAATTTTGCAATATTATAAATTTCAAAACATATTAATAGAGCAAATGGGGTGAGAAATTTGTATAAAACGAGGGCTTGTCCTCTTTTCAAATGTTTTATTTGGTTGTTACTTCTAGGTCTTAGGATCTTTCAAATTTTGGGATCCTTTTCATGTGTGCATTTTATCTCCCTTGCTAAGGTGGTTGTATCTATATAACCTTTAGTAAGCTTTGAGATAATTGTATATGTCTCCCTTGTCAAAATAGCAAACTCACCATGCTTTTCCCCATGGTAACATTATGAAACAATGATGTATGTAATATTTACTTGAAATATAATGGAAAATAGATGTGATTTTCAATCTTTCCTATTAATTAAATGCAATAATATGTTTTACATGCTCTTCTAATTGGATATAATTTTGTGATTATGAATGGTTGTCATCTTAGGCATAGATCTAGGTTATAAACCCCTTTCTACATTGTGATGTTGATAACCTCTTAAGGTCACCCTGGGTTTATGGATTTAATAAGAAAAAGTGTTTAAATCCCTAGTTGTAGTGTTTGATTTAGGGTTTCAAAGATCATTTGAACATTTTCATTCCATTGGCATAAATAAATGCAAATTATTCCTTATATTTACCTTAGCTTGTATTTTACTCTTCTGCATCATTGAAAATGAATGATGTCATGTATATTGAAAGGCATCCTACTATTTTAAAAACCACACCACCATACCACTCTTTTAAATTTACTCAACTCATCCTACCCTATTCTACCCTATAAATGATACACCATGTTACATATTTTAAGTATTATTTGCCTACAAATGCATAAAATTACCTACATAAAATGTATTTGTGTTTTGTGCATTAAAGACCAGCATTTAAGTCTTCCATTTGTCTATATATTATTGAAAATTTATTTAAAAATTAAGATTGTAATCAATTTCCAATCTATCTTTAGTAGCTTATGTCTGCCTTAGTACATTTGTTTCTCTCATGTGACAACCCTTCTTGGGTGGAGTGAGAAAGTTTGTTTATGCCCTTGTCAGATTTTTGTTTTTGTGTGCTAATAATCCCCATGGAGATCAAATTTCAGTATCCCTCTATATGAGCAAGCTACCCCTTACGTCCTCTCACCATGGTTCAGGTAGATCCAAAAGTAGTAGGGAGATAACCGTACCCTATATTAGTGTCTTCTAGTCATTATCTGCATTCAGTCCATCCTGATGCCAGACCCTTCCCTAACTATAATGACATATTTGTGGGTTTTTCATCTTTGTTTTCTATGCTTCCCAAGTGAGTAAGGCTGAGTGCATAAGGTGTACAATTGGAAACCAATACTTCACTAGCATTATTATTGGGGACAATCCTTGTCACCCATGTTGTTAGAGACTCTTGTAGAGAGCTCTATCAATTCAAGTTTTAAAAGTTCCTTATATTAGAATATTTTATGCATTAACCTTAGATGCATATTTTTAGACATAGTTTATTCATATTATCTCATGAGTTTGAAAGTTGAGGTTATTTGAGCATATTTCACTACTTTGGGCCATTAACTACATAATACTTTGGTGGGGATGTTGCCAGAGACTTGAAAGGTTTGGTAAATTGACATCTATTGATCTATTGGAAAGGGATATAACTTGTTCATGTTTTAAAGTGTTTTCTCCCTTTAAACATGAATCTAAAATTTTTAGTGTCTTTAATTTTATATCTCATCAATAACTTTAGCAAAGTGATTTTAGTATGTATCACAACATGTTGTAAACTATTATATTCTATAAGTTTTCTTCTAGTGGTGACTCAAACATATCATCTGGTTTCAAAGAAGATCAATGCTTATTTTTAATATCTTCATTCATCTTTGAGTGTTCTCTTATTTGTAAAGCTGGAATGATTGAGATCATCCTTAAAAGGTGACTCATCAAAGCATCTTATCTCACCCTTAAGTGTTTATCAATGATGAATGAGATAAGTTTGGAGGATAATAGAAAGACAAAGTTTAGTAGCAAAGGAGTGTTTGGACTATCAAGATTCTGGTACACCTAAACTTTTATTTTTTTAAATTATTATTATTAAAGATTATCATAGTTCTCTTAATAATTTAGAACCTTATAGTCCAATTTATTACCCAATGCCTTCTTAACCAAATAAATCTCCTCCTAAGGTTGATCCACCAAGTCCACCTCACTCACTCTCTGACAACCCCTTGTCATCTGATCTTGAACCCACCATTGACCTAATCATGACGTATAGGGATCAAGATGAGAATGAATATCCTACATTCTATATTCTTAGATTTAGACCTATCAATTTTTATGAAATGGAAGGTTACCCAAATGAAATTCCAAATGCATTAAGGAACTGCCTTCCTAAGTTTCAAGGGAATAATGCCGTGACTGGTGATCAACATTTGAGGGCTTTCCACATTATCATTGAGGATTATGAGGTTGAAAATGACAATGTTTGCATTAAGTTATTTGTTCACACACTAGAAGAAGATGCTTATGAATGGTTCAATCTCCTTCCTCATGGATGCAATGATTCATGGGAAGAAATGAAGAATGCTTTCAAAATTTAGTATGGTGATAGGATTGATCCCAGGATGCTCTTGGCATAATTTGAAAAAATCAAAAATAATCCTAATAAGTCTGTGAAGTATTTAATACCAGGTTCAATAAGACCATGATGAGGCTACCTAAAAACATTAGCCCTAGTGATAAAACTTTCTTGATTAAATATTATGATGCATTTGACAAGAAGGTTGCCTACTATTTGAGGGACAAGGCTCCCACAAACTTGAGATTGGCATTCAATATGGTCATACAAATTGAAAACAAAACAAAGGTAGTGGGTAAACCTTTGAACAAGCAAGCTAATGTGAAGTTAGTCAATCCTAAGAAAATGTAGACCACTAAGACAACCAACCTTGAAGAAATAATTAAGACTTTGGCCTCAACTATCAAATAGATGTTCTACAAGTTGGCTAGAACTAAGAAGGGATAGCCTCATGGGTCTAAAAGTAAGGAAAGAACTCAAAATTGTAATCAAGCACAAGGGAGATCTGATTTACACATTTAATAAAATTACAGAGGGAAGAGGCCTACCCATGATGATAAAAATTATAAAAATCATAATAGGGGAGCTAGAAAGGAAGTGTTTGATATATTGAACACCAATGTAAATGATGTAGGTTGTGATTTTGACATTGATTGGTGTGATAAATTCTTCCTCCCACATCTTCCTTGTGATACTACTGAAAATGTTGATGAACATGAAAAGGAACATGAGTTTGCATATGATAATGATGATGATGATGAGATTTTGATGTTGGATTGACAAATATCTCATAGTAATATGCCTACCTCCAAGGAATTGCTATGTGATACTACTATTGATTAGTTTTGGAGTGTAGTATAAAAGGTATGTGTCCCAAATCTTGAATTTGTTTATGATTTTAATATGCCATAAGCATATGAATTACCTAATCATGATTTTGAGTTTTTAAGGTTTATGATGATTAAGAAATATGATGGGGGTAATTATTTCATTTTAGGACAAACAACTACTAATTAATTCAATAGTTTCCTAATAGAAAGAATATAGATTGAGAAATAGGCAACAAGGTGTTGCTCCTCAAGACACCACCCTTGCAAATCCAAGGGTAGGGGATGCAAGTAAGGAAATTAAGAAAACTAAAATAATCCCTAATTATTCTAAGCTAACACCTATTTCCCAAATTTTCAAACAAATAGGTTCCCTAGATAATAATAGAGTAACTTTGTTCTATAGTATTCCTAAGAGTGTGAGTGATGTTATAGATAACCCACCCTTGAAGACTACTATAAAAAATGCAAAATTAATCCCAGCCTATTCTACCTTGATGTTAAATGATTATATTCCAGCTAAAGGTGTTGTCACCCTTCTTCCTAATACTCCCCTTCCTCATTATAACATGTGTGATATGGCCCAAGTTTTGAGTCAACTAAAAATCATCATGCCACTTATTGAATTGATACAAATACTTGAACATAGGAAGAGGGCATTTGAATATTTGGAATTTGGTGAAAGTATAACTAAAAATGAAATGAATTCATCCTAAATACTTCAAAAAAATGATGAAGAATAAGATGAGGTTTTTGAACTAGCCTCGGAGTTCTATTTGGGAATTACATTGGTAGACAATTAGCTGAATGTGGATCCATTTTACACAACCTTGTTGATTAATGGCTTGATTGTTCATAACTACATGTTTTATTCCAAAGATTCTTGAAATTTTATGCCCTTAGGTGTCCTAAATGATCTTGAAGTAAAGATCACATTAGCTTTTGGTAAAGTGTTATGTCACGGATTCATGAGAGGTGCCAGTTTTTGGAAAAGTTAAAGTGTTGGTAATGTAGTTGGTAGTTCATCTAGGTAAGTTCTTGAACATGGAAATGGTAGTCATGGATGCCCACCTAAGTGGGGGATGCTACTATCATGAAAATGGTATGATATTATGGGTGAAAGTTTTCAAATTGACCTTTCTTACACCACCATTCCATTTCAAGGTAAGATGGTCAATCTTCATAAAGAGCCGAAGATGCTACATGTACTTGAAGATCCAAAATGTTCCATGAATGAAGTGTTATACATGGATGTTGAATTGGGTAGATTCATTGGGAATGTAGATGTTGTTAAACAAAAAACTATTCTTGATGCTTGGTTTGACAAATAAGGTGTTGTTTGGAAAATGTATTTTGATGGGGATTGCTCCAATCTCGGAAATGGAGATGGGGTTGTGTTTTATGCCCCTAATGGGAAATCATTAAAGTTTTTTTTTCAATCTATCCTTTGAGTTCACAAATAATACTACTAAGTATGAGGCACTCTTGCTTAGTTTTTGAATTTCCCGTGAACATAGAATTAAAATTTTGATTATAAAGGGTGATTCTGAGATTGTGGTATTAAAATTACTTGATATATTCAATATATATTATCATGATAGGATTTTCAACAAAGAATCTAACATAATTGTAGGGTTAGGTCCTTAGTTTGATATTGCAAATATGAACCCTCATTATCAGTATCAAATGGAGGTGCTTGTTAGGCCTTCAATCCCCAAAAAAATATTTATCATTGGATATTTTTTGATTATGATGAACATATTAGAAGGTTTCTAAAGTGTGAAGCTAAGTTTAAATATCAACTCATAGAATTGGAATCCATGGTTCAGGTTTGTGATGGAAAAGAAATCATGTTTAAGAAAGACATAATTCAACTGATGATAAAAACTCTCCCTAGGGGATTGGTAAGTTTAGAAGCATATTTTTATGGAGTGGATAGAATTAAAACTAGAGACTCATTTATCTTAAAATATGTGAGTGAGTATAACTTGGAGATAGTTTGGTTGGGTACTCACCTAAGTAAAATATAGAAGCAATCTAATGTGCAATTGCTAAATAAGTACCAACACTGTTTAGCTTGGTCTTATTTTGAATTCAAATCATATAGGGAAGATTTGTTTCAACATGTCATCTCATTACAAATAGACAACAATAATTTTAGGTAGAATCAAAGACCTATCAACCCCATCTTGGCCACCAAGATGTGGGATGAGTTAAAGAAGTTAAGGGATGGTGGAATAATTTAGCCCATTAGGTATTCATCATGGGTGGAAAACTTAGTCCTTTTATGAAATAAAAATGGTAACATTCACTTGTGTGTGGATTTATGGAATTTGAATAAAGCTTCTTTGAAGGATAATTACCCATTGCCTAATATGAATAACTTGCTACAAAGTGTTAATAAAAAATGTTGTTCAATTTTGATGGTTTCTTAGGGTATAACTAGGTTGTGGTGAAAGAATTTGAGAGACCCAAGAACAAATTTATAATGCCTTGGGGAATTTATGTTTATATGAGGATGCTTTTTGGGTTAATGAATGATGGTGTAATGTTTTAATGAGCTATGGATGTTGCATTTGAAGGGGTAATTAACAAGTTTATAGTTTTTTATCAAGATGACATTAATGTGTACTCCAAGAATAGAAATGAACATTTGGAACATCTAGAGAAAGTGCTCATTAGAATCAGGGAGTTCAACATTTCTCTTAATCCTAAGAAGTATCACTTTGGAGTATAAAATGGCAAGTTACCAGGACATATAGTGTCTAAGGATGGTTTCATGATTGATCTCGAGAAGGTAGAAGCCATTGACAAAGTGCTTATCATGTAGTTTAAGAAGGGAATTCAATCCTTCTTTAGACAAATCAGCTTCATAAGGAGGTTTGTGTCCAACTTTGCATAGATTACTTTGCCTATTATATCCATGTTGAAGAAGGACCAAACCATTAAGTCAGAGGAAAAGGTCATGCAAGTATTCAGTGACATCAAAGGAGATTTAAATTCTTCCCCTATATTGGATAGTACTAATTACACTAAAGCATTTCAAATTTTCTCTTTCATATCCCATAATACTGTTGTTGTTATCTTATTTTAAAAGAATGAATAAGGTCACTAGAAACCTATATCTTTCTTTATAAAATCTATTCAAGGTTCTGAACTAAATTAGACCATCATGTAAAAATAAGATTTCAATCTCTTAAAGGTTGTTAAGACATTCAAACCTTACATTCTAAATTTGATGATTGTTTTATACGTCCTGCTTACAATGGTGAAGGCATCATTGAATTAGATTGAAGCTTCTAGCAAGATATGTAGGTGGGTCAATAAGTTGAAAGAATACAACATGGATATTCAGACCACCAAATTAGTGAGAGGTATGGGTCTAACCAAGCTCATGGATGAGACCAATTTGAAAGCCATTGAGGTAAAAACTCTTGTTCTTAATGTTGATGATTCTTTGATTAAAATTAGCAGATCTCTATGGTATGAATATATTATTTACTACTTACAAAATATGAACTATCCCCCTGACTTGGATAAGAACCAAAGGAAAACTCTCAAACTTTTTTACCAAAAACACCTCTTGACTAAAAGTGGACTAGCATGAAGAATCCTTATGGGGTTCTCCTAAGATGCTTAGTAGAAGAAAAAATTGCTGATTTGATTGAGGACTTCCATAATGGAGTATGTGGTGTCCACTTTGCACCTAAATTCATGGCTCATAAAATATTGAGACCTAGTTATTGGTGGCCATCACTATTTAAGGATGTTTCTCAGAAACTTATAAAATGTGATAAATGTCAACACTTTGTGGGCAGGTGAAAAGATTATGATTCTCTTCCCTTATAGCTTGTGATGGTTGAAGGCCCATTTAGACAATGGGGAATGTATTTCATTGGGGAAATCATAGATTCATCACATGCTAGACATAGAAGGATATTGGTTGTAGTTGAATACTTCATGAAATGGGTTGAGGCAGTCCCTACAAATAAATATACACACCGAGTGGTTATGGATTTTTTTATCAAATCAAATTATTTATAGATTTGGTGTGCAAATAAGAAGTGGGGTAAATAGCTAAAGTTTTCCTTGTGGGTTGATAAGATCATGCCTAAGAGAGATATAGCCAAAAGCTCTTTTGAGCTTGTTTATGGAGCTCAGGTTATTTTACTTATGAATTTATAGTTACCAACCTATCATTTCATGCAATAGATAAAGCAAGATGAGAAAATCAACCACTATAAAATCAAAATGAACCAGATTATTAAGCTTGATGAAAATATAAGACAAGCTCATGAAAGATACCTCAAGTTCAAGGAAATACTTAAAAGGATATTTGATAGAAAGGGTGCTCCAAGAAATTTTTAGGTAGGTGATCTGGTTTTACTTTGGGATAATAGGCATGAATAAAAAGGCAAAGCATGGTAAATTTTATGCCTTGTGTATGGACCCTTATTCCATTAACTATAGGATTGGGGAACACACTTTCTTCTTGAGAAACCTGGACGGTGAAATACTTGAGCTGCCAGTTAACAACATACATCTGAAACATTTCCTTGATTGAGTATATAATTATGGAAAGTATTGTGTAGTGTATAGTTTTATTGCTTTTTTGTTTTGTTTCCCTTCTATGTTAGGCTTTGTTTGTATAGTTCCTTTTTTTTTTTTTCATGTGTTCATTTTCATATCCTCCTGATCTATTTTTCTTATTCTACCCTTGTCTCATTGAGTTTTCATGAGTATTTGTTAATAAGTTGCTGAAGAGTTAACTCCATGGTCCAATGGATTGGCACCTAGTATTGTGTTTTGGGGTTCTTTACACACCTACAAGGGGTGTACATCCCCAAGTGAGAACCAGTGTTAGTACCCAAAATTACACTAAGCATTTATGCCCTATTTTCAAGATATTAATGCCTAATTATCTAATTGACTACCCCCAATTTTAAAGCATGTTAACTCAAATTAACATAAACCCCACTCTTATGTTCATATTATAAAAAAAACATGTGAAATACTAGTTCTAGCTAACCTTTAATATATTTGTGTTTTAATAAGTTTATAGGGTGTATGATGAAAAAGGGATCCCTTCAAAAGTTTCAAAGTTAAATGTAAGTTTTGAAATTTTTTAAAGTATATGAAAAGTTCCTACAGAGATCTTGATGGGAGAAACAGGTTGTAAAAATCACTTATTAAATATACAAGTTACAAACTATATTTCAACTCCCAAACCCACAACATGTGCTTGGAAAAAAGGAGAGTCAAATGGTCAACATGTGGGAAGTATCAAGATGCTACATAGATATTAAAAATGACAATTTTTCAAAGGATCTTGTAATGAGATACAATTTTTTCCCACATTTAAGAGGTCCACATAAGAGTTAAAGGGTTTAGATAATTCCAAAGAAGTAAAAGGCCCACACCATTGGAGAACTTCACATGGAAGGTAACAAGAATAAAACAAATTTTAATATGGTGAATCAATATTCCATAAAAATAAGGACTAAACAAAGATTTTACAAGAAATTGTAACTTTTCATATTACAAGGTTGAAATATGCTTCCAAAGCTCCCATTCCTGGTGGGCACTTGTGAAGAAAAATGACATGTAAAAAACAAGTTTTAAATTTACAATGTGTGAATTATGGTCTGAGCCTCAAAAATTGTAGAAAGGTATGTGATTACATGGATAAGAGGAAAATAACACTAATTGTACACCATTAGACCCCTACCACATGGAAAGATAAAAGGAATAAAACAAAGTTATAATTTGTTAATGCTTGGGGGATATGAGGCATAAAATGATGGAGTTTTAAGTTCAATATACAACTTTGACCTTTGAATATATTTTAAAATATCAGTGGGGATTTTAGTGGAAATTACAACATCACTTTGCACTTACATATTAAAAAGTGTGTGTTGACCTCTGAATCCCAACATAAAAGAATAGGTGAGAAAATCAATGGGGAAAATAACTTGTAAAATGTAATTCTTAAAATTACAACTTATAAAATGTAAATAGACTTATAAAACCCATGACATGATAGGATAGAAAGTGAAAGATAGATAACTACAGTGAAAAAGCAAAAAATCAAGTTTGCTAACTTGCAAAGTGCATATAGATTTCCTAGGCTCATGGATTTTTAAAGATGATTCAATATACAAGAATATATCCATGTGTCTCTTGTAGATTATGTTGCATTAAACAAACATTCAAAATGTTATGTCCTCTATTTGAATCATGCAAAAGGAAATAATTTATTGTTCAAAATAAGGGTTTTATTGATTTAAACTTCTAAGGTGAAATAGAGAAATCAAAAGAGTAGAGAGTGCATGGTCAAAAGAAGCAGTAGCTTTAGAGCATAAGTGTGTAAGGAAATCTAGTTGGTGTTCTTTTTGATTTGGGATTGAAACAATAGATTCAAACCCATATATTAATTTAAAAGAGTCTTAAGATGCACATGAAAGGTAAGTTCAACACTTCTAACAAAAGAGGTCAACAAAAGAAGTTAGTCAAACATCTCAGGCATGGTGAGAGGAAGAGCAGGATCAAGCTATGAATATGCTTGAGAAATTACTTATTCCTATATATGAAGGCATAAATGAGCACAAATAGGCCCAAATAAGATATTTGGATGCATTGAATAACACAAATATGTAGGTAGTATGGTGAGCCAGGCTATACAAGATATGCATGTCCAAATCGTGATTCAACATTTGAGAGTGATGTTTTGTGTTAGAAATGTGGTGATGGTAGACATCCAACCATTGATTTCCCAATGAAAGGATCATCAAAAGGGGTCTAAAGTTTGAAACTATGGATGTCAAAGACCAGATAATGAGTAGAGTGTGATTTTAAATGGAAGAGCGGTGGTTGAGAATGCATCTCCCAATAAAGATATTACATCTAAGAAAGTGGATACTATAAATTAATGTGTATCAAATAAATAGTGTGATCTTCCAAATAATGAATAACTAGATTTATTAGCTCATACTTGTGTTTGTAGATTCATGTGGTGTTAATAAGTTGTATAATTGTATTGTACTATATGATGCATGTGAAGCAGGTTATCATACATATTATGTTTTACCTTCCCTCAAGAACATTCCAAGTGGCTTCTGGTATTGTGATTCTTGTGTTGCATCTAGGAAGGGAAATAAATCTATGCCAATAAATAATTAAAAGGACAAACATCATTTTATAGTTTGTGAACGACTGAGCAAGGAGTTATAACTAGAGAATAGCAATGGAATTATTGAATCTCATACCAGTGGAGGGTGGATGGGAACTTACTATGATGTAAATATGGGTGATAAGCATAACAATAAATAAGGGCTTGAAATAATTCAATATAAAGGTATAGGCAGAGAAGATATGGAATTCCAAAATTTGAGAAGAGATCATTGAAAGATATTCTACAGGTTACTTTTCAAACCAAGTTGGAATGGAGTTATATGGAAAGTCAAGAAGGACAAAGGGACACACAAAAGGAATGGTTGGTGGAGTTTGTAATAGGAAATGCAATTTTCACAAAATGCAAACTTGAATTTTTTTTCCTTAGATCTGAAGCCTATAGAGATCTCGATGGGAGAAGTAATATGAAAAAGTAATTTGTGAAAATTGCAAGTTGTAATATGTATTCCAACTTCCTAATCCCATTAGTCAACTTAGCATAGGAAAAGTCAAACCAAATAGAGGTTCATGGGAGATTTCAAGGAGGAATGCAATTTTTCACTTTTACAAATGTGCAAATTGCAAAGTGCACTCAGATATCCCAAACCCACCAGTCAACATAAACTTAACATGAGGTCCCAAGTCAAACAAGAACTTTCAATGTCAATGTCAATTTTTCATTTTTGAAAATTTAAAATTGCACTTGAAGTTTCTAAATCCACTGGGAAAATTTTGAGGGAAACTACAACTCCAAATTAAAGTTATGAAATTGTAAATTAAAAATTACACTTGATGTTCCCAAATCCATAAGGGAACTTTTGAGGGGAACTGTAACTCCAAATTGTAAGTTACAAATGTAGTATTAAGCTTTGGATTCTTGCCATACAAATGAGATACAAAATTGTAAATGGGACCCAAAGCTCCCCATAAGGATAAAAAGTGAAAAATAATACAATTATACTTGAAAGGTTTGGTGGAAACCCTAGAAAGTCAAACTAAAAAATGGCAAAGTGTGGAAAAGCACATTGAAGTCCAAAAGTGAAAAAGGTAAAATGATTTGAGTCTTGCATTTTTTCATGTTTTTCTTGCTTTGAATACCTACATGGAATGAATATTGTAGGGTTTGTAAGGACAAAGTGGGCCATTTAAACTACATCATTCAAATGGCCATGGATTTGGAGTATTATAATATCATCATTACAAGGTAAGGGTTGATCTTTAGAATGGATAGGAGGAAGGGCAGTTGTCTAGGAGATTCCAGCTATGCAAATGAGTGGTCAAAGCAAAGCCAGGTAGTTACACAAGAAGACAAAGATTTTTTTTGTCTTCCAAATGAATATTATCCTTTAAGATTGAATGAAATGCATTTTCAGCTAATCATATCAAGCATTTACTTCAAATATTCATCATTACATGGAGAAGCACTTACTAGAATCATTTTCCATGCAAAGGCATGTAGATTCCAAGCATGATAAAGAGAATATTCTAGTTGGAGCATCTTGTTAGAATATTGAGACATAATTTCAAGTTTGCAATATTGGAAATTGCACAACATATTCTTCAATCAAATGGGGTGATAAATTTGTATAAAAAGAGGGCTTGTCCTTTTTTCAAAGGTTGTTGTTGGTTGTTCTTTCTAGGTTTTCGGCTCTTTTAAATTTTAAGATCCTTGATGTGTGTACATTTTGTCTCCCTTGCTAAGGTGGTTAAATATTTAAAACCATTATTAAGATTTGAGAGCATTGTGTTTGTCTCCTTTGTCAAAATATTAAACTCACCATGCTTTTCCCCATACTAATATTCTAAAATAATGATGTATTTAATATTTACTTGCAAGATAATGGAAAATAGCTATGATTTTCACACTTTCCTATTAATTAAATGTATAATATGTTTTACATGATATTCTAATTGGATATATGATTTTGTGCTTATGAATGGTTTTCATCTTGGGCATAGATCTAGGTTATAAACCCCTTCTACATTGTGATTTGGAAATGTGTTGTTGATAACCTCTTAAGGTCAGCCTGGTTTTATGGATTTAATAATAAAAAGTATTTGAATCTATAGTTTTAGTGTATAATTTAGGGTTTAAAATATAATTTGAACATTTGTATTCTATTAGCACCAATAAATGCAAACTATTCTTGATACTTTCCATAGCTTGTATTTCAATCTTCTGCATCTTTGTAAATGAATGATGTCATGTTTATTGAAAGACATCATGATATTTAAAAAACCACACCACCACAACAGTATGTTATATTGACTCAACTTGTCCTACCCTGTTCTACCCTACAAATGATACACTTTGTTGCATATTTTAAGTATTATTTGCCTATAGATGCATAGAAATTTCCTATAAAAAATGTATCTATGTTTTATTTTTAAAATACTAACATTGTTGTCTTCCATTTAGCTATCTGTTGTTGAAATTTTATTTATAAATAAAGTTTGCAATCAATTTACTATCTATCTTCTAGCTTGTGTCTTCCCTATAGTACATTTGTTCATTCCATGTGACAACCCTTCTTAGTTGGAGTGAGCAAGTTTGGTTATACCCTTGTTAGATTTGTGTTTTTGTGTGCCAATAATCCCCATAGAGATTAAATTTTAGTATCCCTCCATGTCAAAAATATACCCTTTAGGTCATCTCATCTTGGCTCAAGCAAAGCCAAAAATATTAGGGAGCTAACCATGCCCTCTGTTAGTGTTTTCTACTCATCGTCTATGTTTAATCCATCCTAATGCAAAACCCTTCCCTTGTTATAATGACATATTTATAGGTTTTTAATATTCATTTGCTACACTACCCAAGTGTGTAAGGATGAGTGCACAAGGTGTAAAACTAGGACCCAATAGGTCCAATCACATCTTATCAACCTAAAAATAGATACACACTCCACAAACTAAAAACCCAGTGGAACCAAACAAACATGGGTATAACATTGTAGATTAATTAAAATAAATTAAGGTTGATATAAAAATATTTTATTTGCTTCAAATTTCTAACCAAAAGGACATGTTATTAATGGAATTATCTACATTTAAAGGAAAATAACCAAATAAGATAGTTGATGTGCATGTAGAAATTTACAAATAAAATATTAAAACCCTTCTTTTCCTCATAAAAGTGTGTATTTTGAGTAAAAAATTACACAATTATTTGGTGGGTTCATGTGCTTCTGGCAACGTGATGCCATATACATTTTCCCAGCAATTTGGTTTGACTCATGCAAAGTCAAATTGAAAAGTTTTTCATTTGGACAAATTAGAGGTTAAGGTTTTTGGTGAGTTGAACCAAATCCACATTTGGTTGAATTTAATCCTAGGATGCAACAATTTATTGATATTTAGGTAAAGGATATACTTAACGATTATGGTATACTCCTAAGTCAATATTGGTTGAGAACATTGAATGGTTACATGGAAACTGACTTCTCTCATATGTGGCTCTCATGACAAGGCATACCCAATCAAATTTGAATCAAGAATGAGCTGAAAATGACTCACATGATTAAGAAGTATAAAAAATGAATGAAATCTTATACAAAGAGTCTAAATTCGAGGTCTATGCAATTGAAAAGGATTCATAAACTTATAAGAAACTCTCCATTAACATGCTATATGTGCAAGAAAAATTAGAATTTGAAGAGTTATATCATCTAGATGAGGATGATATCCTTTATGCATGTGAGATACCTTCATTCCATAGTATTTTCATAATGTATGAGGAGGTGAAATAGGTTGATCCATGTGAAAAAATGGTTTACAAGCTCATGTAATGAGAAAATAACCATTCTAGATAGTCATATACCTACTTTTACTACTAAGGATATAACTAGAAGGTCCTTATCAACTAAAAAATGAAGTGTGTACCCACTATAGGTTGAGAAAACTAATGGAGAGGTCAATATGGAAGGAATACCTATTCATTAGAATCCTACACTCACAACTAAAAATCAATTGTGGGTTTTGAAATGTGATGGATGTAAATCCAAGAGAAGGTGTGGTTTCATTGTTGAGATTATTAATCCATGAGGAAAGTCATACTTGACTACATTTTACCTAAATTTTTATTTCATGAACAACATACCTAAATATGAGGTACTAGTTCACATTCTACAATTTTTTTCAAGGAATAAAGTCCAAAATCTCAAGGTACTTGGAGACTCAAAATTAGTTGTCAAGTAGGTAGAAATCTAGTATGCTTGTAAAGACAAGCATTTATCTAGATATCATAGTCGAGTATGGAACTTGATAGAATATTTCTATGCATTCAACATTAAAACATTTCCTTGTATACAAAACTATATGGTGGATGTATTAGTAACAACTATGAGCACTCTAAAACCTATAGCTAAATCCAAGTTGAGAAGGTTATCAATGGAGTTAGTATTTACTCCTATTCCTAATAATATAAATAAATTCCAATTCTTTAATGATGATCAACATATCATCAAATTTATCAAAAACATAGATGTATTTGAGTCCCAGATCATTGATGAGGATCGTAAAGAAGAGTTTGAAATAGATGAGGAAGGGGTGATAAATTTAAAAACCAACAGTATACCCAAGGGAGTGATTTTACTAAAACTATTTTTTGACATGAATTACCATGGTGAAATCGAAAAATCAACCCCTGCCAAAGGTATGTTGCACTAGCATTATAATTTGGGCAATGTTAATGAATCAAAAAAGTGTTTTTAGGTAAAACATGTACAGAAAAGGAAAAATACGAGTTTGTTCAATCTTTAAAGTAATTCAAAGAGGTTATATCATGGATTTATGAAGACCTAAAAGTGCTCAAAACTTCTATTCTCACACATATTATCCCTCTCAAGCTGGGAGTTGTGATCATAGGAATATAAGAGGGGAGTTAGTATAATTTTAGTATGATAAAAACTAATAAAAAAAGAACTATTTCAAATAATCTAGACTTATGTCCCTAATTGGATGGGAGATAATCTTTGAAAATGAATAGTTTTTGTGTTTGCACAAGTTTCATGTAAAGATTATGGTAATAATTTGGATCTATTCCCCATTTATTAGATTAAAGAGAATTTAAAATTATAAAATCTTGAATAATGTAGGTGTATTATTTATATTTTTTCAATTGGATTATAGATAAGTCCAAATGATCTAAAATAGTCCCTAAAACACACTAAGAAATCTAACACCTCAAGCTTAGACACTCAAGGAGCAAGAGAATAATACAAGTAAATAATAATAGAATACAAAAAAAAATTATTTAACTTCCTTGAGAGTAAGAGTTGCATGTTGGTCATGGAGGAATGTGCTCAGTTGTGTGCTCAAAGAGTCTTTGATAATGGTACTCCTTACATCATTCTTCCTTGTCACTCTAGCAATGTTTTTGCATTATAACACTACAAGAATGCTTTGTCTCACAATAATTGAACATTATAACTTTGGATTAAGAGCTTGTTTTAGAATGGTCTTAGCACTTCTATTTATATCCTTTCAAACTAACTCTAACCCAAATGTAATTAGGTTTAGTTTAACCCTAGCTGAGTTAAGGAGGGGATAAACAATTAATATTTGGGATAGAGATCCCATTTATTAAGCATGGCTCTCCATTTCTTAATTTAAGGCTTTAAAGGAGATATTTTCAATTTATTTATTTTGAGGATGATGACATCATCATGACCTCAATTTTATTAGAATTTCCTTTTTACAAAATTTATTTTCACTAATTACACATAGAAATTCACTTAAGTATTTTCACTTTAGGAATTGTTTAAGTGCCCCCACTTAATGGGTCTGAAGGCCAAACTATCAATTTTCTAGGTCACAAGTTGACTGGAGATGAATCCATGAGAGGTTATTATTGAATGCATGATAATACCCCAAATAGGGATGCCTCAACATGATTTTGAGAAATAATGTTTGATGTGTGGATGAAATTGAGACATTTATTGATTCCTAGGCTTGATTTGCACTATTTGGTAGAAATTAATGTGAAGTCTAGTTGGAACATAGTTATGGCCAAAATGGGGTGTCTATAAGAGTCACACCATTCAATTAGAAGCAAAGACTGGTGAATTTATTTCTATATCCATTGATATTCAATGAAGTGAATATTTTACTCTCAACAAGGATAATATTTCTTATCAAGCATTCAACATGGGTGGCTAATTTGGCATTAGTTTGTAAGGGAAAAAAAAGAAGAGATACAACATTGTGTAGACTTCCATACCCTAAACAAAACATCAAAAAAGGATAACTACCCATTGCCTTCACTATATGAAGTGTTATAGATAATGAAAAACTTTCAAATGATGTCATTTATTTATGGTTATTTAGGATATAATCAAGTAAAGTTCAAGTATGAGGACTAGATTAAGGTAGTGTTCACAATAAAGTAGGGTATATTTTCATACAAAAAGATTCCATTCAACCTAATCAATGCGGGTGCTACCTTATAATGCACCTTGGATATTGAGTTTAAGGATCTCATTGGAAAATGCATTGTCATATACATGGATAACCTAACTATATTTTTCAAGAATCGAGAAGACCATGGAAAAGGATTGAGAGAAATAATGTAGAGGTGAAAAGATCATGGAATCTCCTTGAATTCAAATAATTGCATATTTGGGGTCACAAAAGGTAAGTTATTGGGTCATGTCATCTCAAAATGAGGCATATCCATAGACCCAAAGATAGTGGAAGCAATTCTAAAAATTCCATCACCTAGTAGTAAGAAGGACTAAATCCATTCTTTGGCAAAATTAACTTTATCAGGAAGTCCATTTTAGGATTTTTAGAGATATTTTGATCGTTAAACATGTTAAATAAGGATGATAAGATTGAATGGATGATTGAAGCACAAACACAAAAATAATAAATACACTTATGCTTATCAGCCCTAACTATACACAACCTATCTAAATATATTCATTCTCTTTATAACACTTGAGTGCTACTATCCTAACATAGAAGAAACAACATATAGATAAGAGACCTATCTCATTCATGAATTCTATACTACATAATGTTGAACTAAGGTATTCAATGATTGAAAAATAATATTTTGCCTTAATCAAAATAGTTAAGAAGTTAATGTATTACATATTACATGGTTAGGTGTTTTCCATTTTGCTTGACCTAATAGTAAAATCTATGTTAATGAAAAAAGAGTTAGGTGAGTGAAGAGGCAAGTGAATGAACATTCTCAAAAAGTTTGGCCTAGACCTCCAACTAATGAAGAATTTATGAGGTAAAGGACTCAACAAGGCAATGGTTGAAGTAGACCCAAAAATAATTTTCCAATAAGTACATATTGTAGAATATCACAAATAATTATTAGAACTAAGATGTGATGTACTTATTATCCAAAATTGGCTATCATAGGTGGGGACAATTCAAAACTTTGCTTCTAGTTTAGTTTAACTTTGTTGATAGCCTTTGAGAGTCTTGGTATTGGTCCATTGGTCAGAATTTGTCAAAAAATTGTGTCCTATCAAATTCTTGGTCATCTTAGGGTCCCTTACAAGGTCTAGAAGAGTGAACCAATATCTCCTTGTTTTGTCATTAATTCTTTTCATTAGAGTTCAATGACATGTTTTGGAGAAATTAAGATACTTTTGAAAAAGTTAAGGTAATTGTTTAATTTTATTTTGTGCTTGTCCAAGCTATTCCATGTTATGTCCAAGTTAATTAAAGGGTGATACAGGTTTAGAGGGTATTTTTAGGTCATGGACACATGTTAATATCATATTATCAACTCTCTTAATCTATACAACTAAAAAAATGATTCTAAACTCACTCTTTTAACATTATAAACAAATGATAAATGTTTTCTTGCTCATTTTATAACATGAAAGGAAGGAATACTATAATATATCTAGTAGGTAAATATTTTTAATATTCCCTTGGTATGTTGCTCCAAATCTTTATAGGTAATGAATAGTCCATCAACACCTAATTCATTGCTTTAGTAGGAAAATAAGGCAGAATCTAGGAATTTCTTGCTTGTAGAGGAGACTATAGGAGTCTCATTATAGGTTTCTAAGTTGATAATTTATTTTCAAGATCTAAAAGGTTCCTTATACCTTCCCCAGACTCAAACTAGGCATTTTTGAGGAGTTACAGGTCCAAAAATGGCAAGAAGCTTATCCATTCCTCCATTGAGATCCTTGTAAGTAAAAGAATGTAGTTTTATTAACAACATTTCATGAATTAAGAGGTGAGTTGGTTAAAGAAATATTATAATTATATAGGGGCCCTTATGCCTTCAATATTCTACGCATTATTTTTAGGTTATAGGTTCCATGCTTTATGAATCATTATTAACAATAAAAGTGCTCCAAAACCCTCCTAAAACCCCACTATCTTAGTTTTAGGAAATTTCATGACTTTTTAGAGATCATTTTTAAAGGTTAAGGATGGTTAAAGGTCTTATAGGATCCCATTGATTTCCATACATCATTTCCAACACTTATTTGACATGTGTGAGCATTTAATGGCAATAAAAGGGATGCATTTATTGATTTGTGAAGATGGTGTGTTTTTGGTATGTTTTTTCCTTAAGTTACCTTCAATCAGAATATAAAAACCTCTAATTTATTATTTCACTCTCTTCAGGTGGAATAAGTCAAGCATCAAGGGCAAATAATGAATTATGAGAAGCTTTGGTCTTAGTGTTTTTAAAAGCCCTACAAGTAAGAGAGAGTGAACATAGAAATACATGGATTATGAATGAAATGAGGGTTTAAATGCATTGGATAATTCCACGTCAAAATTAATATCTCAATAAATTTCAAACTAACTTCCATGGTGATGTGTCATTATTTAAGGATTCATATAGTAGGGCCTTGTGTCCTTCAATAGATCTACCCTTAAGAATACCAAAAGGTAATAAGAGTCTTGATGTTGTTCATGAAATTTAAAAGGTTAGGTAACATTAAATTACCTTGATATGGTTGAAAATTATGGTTATAATTCTTGATGATAGGAAGAGATCACCTGATGAAGTAAATATCCTTGAGGAAAGCAAATTAGGCCTAGATGCATACACCTATAAGTCTGCTTGCAGGGAAATGAAGTAGAATAAGCAGGTAACAGAAACAAAAAAATAAAGGAGTGGTAATTAGGATATATATAAATAAAATATTCACTCATAAAACTCCCAAAATAATCTAATTGATACACTCAGTACATATACAACCCAGATCTGAATCTATAGCCTTGAAAGATAAGAGGGTTTCTTGAGAAAACACCATGGAGCTTTTGGAAAACTAGTTCAAGTGAGATGAGAATTGATGCACTTCAAGTAATATGATATAATAATATAATGGATATCCATCAAGGAACCAAACTCTTAATATCACACTTTACTGAACCAACATACATAGACTTAATAAATTAGCCCAGTGTTTGCAAATAAGACTAGGTGTTTGAAGACAACTTGAGGTGTTTCAAAGAGAAGTTTGATATTGAAAATTATTATAAAGGATCAAAGAGAGGAATACAGGGTTTTTAATACCAATAAACATGCCATTAGTGGCTTAAATAGGGGCGAATGTAGACCTATAGGTCCACATTCTCAAGCAAGAAAAGCACAACTCGCATGAAGTATGTGATTTAAAGAACAAATGTGATATATCCATGATGATATGTTGAGAGAGTACATGAAGGTATAAAAGGGATAATAATTTAATAAAAAAAAAAAATTGGTCCCTAACAATCATCAAACCTAAAGAAGCATTTACAAACCTGTTAAGCAACTCCTTTTGCAACCCTATTTTTAAGAATCCAAGAGAATATGCATTGGAATTGGTGATTTGAATAGATAATGAGATATTATAGATCCATAATAGGAATTTTAAAGTGATAAAATGTTTATAGGTTGATCAAAAACCATAAGGACACCTACAACCTACTTGATAGTCCAAAATCCCTATAAAATTGTGGAAATTAGCATGTGGGAAGGATTTGAAGGTTGATCATGCATAGCCAGTGATTGGAAAAGGTGTATCAAGTTAGTACAGACCCAATACAGGTTTTAATTTTGTTTGAAACACATTAAATTAATAATATTCTTTTTTCTTTACTCTCAACCTCTTCAAGCTTGTGTTAAAACCAACTAGGGCTAGAAAGTTATATTTTGGCATATTTGGAGTTATAACTCATGAAAATTCATGAAAATTTTCCATATGACATAATTTTATATACCCTAAACTATTTTAGATGTTTTGGATCAATAATTTATGTCCTTGTAAGATATATATTATTGTAGGCTTGTTTTAGGCCTAATTAAGACTAATTTAGAAGATGGGTGTTGAGAATGTGGGTCTACATTAGGATTTGAGACCTAAAATTTTGAGTGAATATGGAAGGAGATAGAGGGTACTTAAATATAATTTCAATATTCATATAAGTGTTTCATATATCTTAGACCTTGGATCTTTATGTCTAAATAGGGTTACAAAGAATAAGCTTCAAGAGAGAGAAACATGAAAATTATGAGAGAGGTTGTAGAAAAAGGATGGAAATATGATTGGATAGGAGAATTAAACATATTTAAAATGAAATTAAATTATTTAAGCTATAATAATATTACTTAACACTTCATAATCACTCCTAATGGGTGTTTCAAGGAAGATGAATGAGTCATAGAGGATAATGATGATCTCTTATACCACCTTGATGAAGAAGAAGATCATTCCAAGATGACACATATTTAGGAGAGTCTCATGACTATCCCTTTGTAGTTTTATTATTTTTAACTTGCTTCTTCACGAGTTGACACTTTTCATAGGCCTCTCCTACTCCCGTCTTCTCTCTCCTTTTCATGCTTTTCTATAGGTATGGCCTAATTTAGATGGTAAATAGATGCTTCCACCAAGATTATGGTGTAGTGATGCTATTTTTATGCCTATTTATTAATAAGATGATTGGTTTTACCTCTTATTATGTTTTTATGTAGTGTATACCTTGAATGGTTTATATGATCAAACATAGATTAAGTTCATCTTGGTTGTTGTCTCATTATCTTTACCTTCAAGTAGTTTAAATCATTGTTGTAGGTTGTGAAGATTGTCATCAGGGGTTTAATGGGGTTAGAACTGGAAAATATCTTCCCTCTTATTCTCACTTGACCTTACCTCCTTGTAAATCATTGATGTGATATCTCTTTAAGAGAAGTGTATGTTTATTGTAGTATTATAGGTCTTGGTGCACATGCAAATCAGTGGTAGTAGTCCTATAATTTGGTGTATCAACTCCATTTTAGTTTATACTTTTAATTCTCCCTTTTCCTAGAATTTGGTAGGTTAGTGATTGATCTTAAGTGATATATCAATGGAGCTATCCCTTATCTATAGGTTATCTTAAGCTATAAGGTCACCCATAACCTTTGAAAGTTCCAATGCTATCACTTAAGTGATGAGGATTGAACACCATCCTCAAGGGTGAAACTTTTTATTGATAATAGTATTATTTTATCAACTATGAGGTCCAAGTCACTTGAATTTGACTTAGAGAAGAGCCTTATGACTAAAAATTAACAATTTCATGATCAAATGAGACAAACTATATAAAAATAATCATGAAGTCATATATCAAAGATGCCTTTGCAAAAAATAAGTAGCTAAAGTACTTAGATATTTATATATGAAATATGGAATAAGTTATGGATCAAGGAGAGCTATAACTCATTAGATAATTAGGGTGGGGTATTACTGGTTGCATGTTTTTAATTATTTTTATTCTCACATATGGATATGTCATACCTGCCAATTTTCTATGCATAGAGAATGTACCCCTGCCATGACATTGCAGCTAATTATTGAGGTCTAGCCATTCTAAAATAGGGATTGGACTTTGTTAGATCAATCAATTCTAATTCCTCTACAAGACGCAAGTTCATTCTTATGTCAATTGATTATTGTACCCATTGGATCTAAGCTTAAGCATTCAAGAATAACACAATTAAAGTGATAATCAACTTTAAAGAAGAGCATATCATCACTAATTTTGGGATGCCTACCACTCTAGTATATGATAATGGTCCTTATTTATCTTTTCTTTAATTAACTAAATGAGCTTATAAAAATTAGGTAATCCTCAAGTTATCTTTCAATTATTACCCACAAGGTAATAAGGTACCTGAATCAACTAATAAGAACTTGATGTAATTAGGAAAGTCTTGGCAAAAAACCCTAGGGACTAGCATAGTGTCTTTAAATTCACATTGTGGTTAGATATGACTATAATTAAGTCAGCCCTAGGAATATCATAATATCTTATTACCTACGGCCAAGACCTTATCTTTCTGGTAAACCTAATAATCCACATGTTGTAGTTCATGAGGGACTACTTAGAAATACATGAAAAGATAAAATATTATCTCCTTAACCTGATTCAACTAAAATAAAAATGTGATACAACCCTATTACACTTTATAAAATCCCAAAGATTGGTTTGACAAATGAGAAAAAGTGAAATCCTTTTAGATCTTTGATCTAGTCCTTCTTTATGACAAGGCTCACAAGAACAAAGGACAACATGAAAAATTTGATGCCCTATGGTTGGGTCATTACCAAATCTTTGAAATCCTAGGTAAGAATGCATTCTACCTAAGCTGTCTAACTGGTGAGGATGTTCTATTACTTTTTAATAGAAAATTCCTCAAGCACTACTTCTAGAGTTGAACTAGCCTAGCAAGTCCCATAAATACTTTAACCCCTTTCATGATTTGTTTCCTACTTTGTTGATATTTTAGTTTAGTTTTCTTACTTTTATATTTTTTTTATTACCAATTCAACCTCATTACTTGTCTCTTCTTGGTCTAGCCCATCTATTTCTCCCTATAGGTTTCCATGTTGGTCAAATAATGAACACAAGGCTTTCACATAGGTAGCTCAAAGGATATTTTTGTGCGTAATTACACTGAGTAATGTATAACATTAGATTTTATTTTTAAATGAGTTTAAAAATCTTGAGCTATTATATGTGTTCTCAATTTATTTGTGTTAGGTTAAGTTTAGTAAACTATTCATTTGATGAATATATCCTCTAAAAACTAAGCACAACAATCACATCTTAATAGCTTATGGGGTCACTTAGATGAACTTGTTATGGTGAAGATCTAGGGTGAAAAATATATAATTCTACCTTTAATTCACCATGGTGGTCTCCAATAAGGAATTGAGATGCTAAGAAAATAAAGTGAAAAGATAAAACAAGAAAAAAATCAATATTGAGAAAACTCAATTCTAGGTGATTTAGGCAACCTCTACTAGAGCTATGGATGCCCATATAACAATAGATCAAGGCCTAAAGTGGGATCACAAACAACTCTATCATGGATATGGTTTCTTGGATAGGAGTGCAACAATGTTTAAAAGAGTGTTCTCAATGTAGGATTCACTATCTTGATGATTGGCTCTATAGTAGTTAGTCTTTGCAAATTTTGAGAAGTGGTAATTTATCTCATTTACACACACAAGGTCAATCAGAATGTCTAATTTAGTCCTTTATCCACTCTCATCTTGTCCTCTCAAATTCATTCACATTCTATGCTTAGTCTTGGCTAGATATTCTAGGTTTATAGGCATGTTTCTATTATTCCAAAATACTCAATAGCATTTTTGAGTAGAGTTGCCATTGTTATTACTTTTACAACTTGCCCTAATTCTTCTAAGAATCAGGGAACATATTTTTTTGATTTTGTGGCTACTCCCACTTGTGCTCATGGCTTGTTGGTTTCATCACTCTTAAGTTTCCTTGGTGGTCTGTGTTAGTTTTCATACCAAAATAGGTCATAAAACCATCACCATTAGAAAGACCATGTCTGTGTGAGAAAACATCATATATAACACTTAGTGTGAAAGTAAAATCTTGACCTCCCAATTTTCATTTGAAGTTTGGCTCTCTAAGCTCTCTGAGCCTACTTTAGGAGTTCACATTAATTTTTATGCCATTCTAACTCCTAAAACCTATACCATTATGATGACCAAGTCTAAATAGTAAATTTTCATATAAATCACTTGGCCGTGAAATGGAGTCTAACTACACTTACGCTCGATTGGTCATCTTGCCTATAAGCTCTCTCATCCCAAAATAGCTACTTTAGAGAATAATTTCAGTTTACATCTATATTAGGACTTTAGGACCTATTCCATCTTGTCAACCATGCTCTTGCAGATAAGTTTCATGTTTTACTCTTTGATCAAAAACACATCTTTGAGGCACTTATCCCACTTATGGGGTCTCTAGTACAATAATTCTCTTTCTGGCTCAAGCCTCTTGGTTCACTCTATGGGTTCATTTTGATTTTCATAATTTTCCATCCCCTAAAACCTATTTTGATGAGAAAAAAATATTGTATGAGTCATTTTCATATTTTAAACTTGGTCTCTAGTCCCCATCTTTATTGACTTTTGCTTCATTAAAAATTTATAAGAAACAAATTATTCTTGACCTTTCATAGTACTTGGGTTTACCTCTAGTATTAAATGTGGAAACTCTAAAGCATTAATTCCATCCTATTATTCAACTAAAAATAACTCAAAATCCTCCATATTTTTATAGGTACAATCATTGAGAGGGGGGACATGAATCAGTGAGCCTAGATATTTTAATTTCAGTTGCAGTCCTTTAAACTATTAACCAGTAAACATATATCAATTTGATCAAGCAATATTAACAAGATATCTCATTCATTCAATGCATGCACAAGATAAAACACATACCACATAATTCCTATGGGAAACCCTCATGGGGAATAAAACCCACTCTCAATCTTGCAACACAAATGGACTATTATCCTATAAGAAATTACAAACAAGATATTGATCAACTCCTTTAGACCAGCAAACCTTGATCATATCCTCCTGATAAAAGGTATTTAGTGAAACACCTATTTCACAAGGAACAACTACCCCTAAGGAAGACCAAGTACTTTAGACCCTTATTTGAAAAAATTCACCTTAGAAATGATGTCTTAAACACCTCATGATGGATCTCTACTTTTTGAACTTCATATAAGCTCTCTCTTTATCTCAAACAGGCCTCTCACATAGGCATGCCATAAACTCTTTCCTTCTTCACTCAAACTGTTCTCATATACACACTTGGACCTCTTCACCTATCCTCAAACTACAAGTGCACTATAATAGCATTAGGAACATGACCTATAGGTTATACACATAGTCAAAAAACTTTTATTCTAATTAACTCAACCAATAGGCACACTACCTATCCTTTAGTTTATAATTCTCACATCCACCTTGCACAAGTATCTCTCACATACAAGTCTTTCACAAGCCTATAAACCATATCATTTTATCTCACTATATATAAGGAAATCATGAATTATCAAGACCACAATAATAATAATTTTTAGACACAATACATGCCTTCACCCTTAAGGCATCTCACATGGGTCACACTTAAGCATAAACCACTTTCAAATAGGCCTAAATGACTTTTAGGTTCTATGGAGACCTATTAAGATATTTGAAATTTCTCCAAGAAAAATAATAACATAGTAACACTTTAAAAATGTATGGACCCATTCAACATGATCTATTTGTCATTTTTAAGTTCCAACAACCATCATAGTACCCACTTTCTTAAGCACAATTTTCTAAAAATGACTCTTTGTACACATTGTCATTATGAGCAAACACACAGTCACCTTATAAGCATTTGTTCATACTACATACAATTTTTAAAACCTTCATAATGCACAAACATCATCCTCATGGAGTCTAAAATACTTACGAATATCCAATTCATTAATATATATTGAAACAATATCAAAATAAGCTCAACAATCTTCTCAAGTTACTTGCTAAACATGCATGAACACACAATCAAATTGGGAGCTCAATATCTTTGTCTATGCACACTCATAGATATTAAAATAAATATTTTCTGGTGTGCCTTGGATTCCTCTACGAATTTTATTTTTAATTCATGGTCAAATTCATTTTGGATCGAAAGATATGACTCAAAAACTAGACACTAGTTTTTCCCTTTGTAAAATTCAAATATTTAAATGTCAACGGTCATAGTTAAACATCAAACACTATACTCACATCTTGTGTCCTCTTAAATTTATATCAATCTTGTAATAATTATATTTTTTTATAAATTTAATGCATATGCACCAATTCTAAAATTTTAAACCTTAGTCACTTTGACCTCATCTTGTGCACCCTTGCAATGTTGAGTCAATATGCACCGTCGATCTCTACAGATCAGTGAGGTCTTTATTATACAACATGAACCATTCAATAAATATATACAAACACCCACTTTAAATTATATACTTATATAGTATATTTTTTTATTTTTTAAACTTTTAACACTTATTACCATCTCACTCAATATGCACCATTAGATCATGATATGTATGATCACCCATGCACTTATGGATCTTTATTTGGTCCTGATCTTTAACTATGTTAACTAGAAAACACTTTGAAATATTTGAATATATGCACACTATTGGATCTATAAGTATGAACTCCCACGAAATGTTAGATATCCATTAGGTCTAGATCATTAACATCATGCAAATTGACTATGGGGACTAACTGCAATATTCCTAGAAATCCTACTTTACACAGATATATCTTTTGCCTTGATCAATATCATGACCTTGTATTTGCACCATATGAACATATTTCATAGGTGAATCCAACCATATAATAAAATTATCTTGAAACCTTCATGTATTCAAGATATATTTCTATTAATTTACTCACTCAAATTTTTCTACCACAAAGCTAGCTATGTCAAAACCTGTTTGGAAGGCCAACTTTGAACATGCACATCTTTTGACGCACTTTTATGCATGATCTAAAATTTATCTCAAATAAACTATGATCAAAAACAAACAAACCCATATGATTACCTTATTTTTATAAGTCTACATGTGTGAGATAAGACACTATCAAACTAATTACTTGGCTCTTTCTTGCCCCATGCAAATTTGGCTAAGTATGGGAAAACATAGTCAAACTACTTAGGAGCCTAAGTTTTCACTTTCATATATTTTTATGTGATTAGGTGCATGACCTAGGATTTATCACATAATAACAAGGCACAATATTGAATAAACCCATGTGACCATTTCCTCTTGAAACCTCCATACATGTGAATTCTAACATCATCAACATGCTTACTGGACTTTATTTGAACATAGAAAACATTGTCAAAATGCTTGAGAGCCCAGATTTGCACCCACATATCTTTGATTTCATTTAGGAACATGACCTAAGATTTAGTTCATATCAACTAGGGACTAATTTTATCACAACCATATGACCAACTCCCCCTAACTCACTTTCATGTGGTAATGGTGATGTCATCAAACTACCTACTCAGATTTTCTACCACTAGACCCAAATTGTCTAGATGAAAATTATGGACAACCAAATGAGTTATACTTATGAAAATAAGCACTCAAAATAAATAAAACATCTTAGAGATTTTTTTCATATGCTCAATACTCCATACTCATCCCTAAACATCTCTAACGATGCTAACTTTGATGATCAACCAAGCCTTCTTCAAGCATACTAGGACAATCACATTACACACTTTGTCATTATCACATAGACTATCAAGGATCTTCATCCACTCACTAGGACACCTCCATGACATCACCATGAAATAATTACAAAATCTCTAACAATATCCCCCATTGTCATTGATGTCAACAACCATCATAGATAACAATATAAAACTCACCTTCTCTCTATTCAAGAACTCCCACAATAGGAGCTTTCTACCCCTTTGAAACATTGATAAAGTGGGCACCAACTAATCTTAATGAATTTAAAATACCACCAATAGGAGAGGACCACCTTATAAATATGATACAAAATCCCCCTTACCTTGACCGTACCTCTTCTTAGATTAAAAACATCCTTATTTCTCTGTGCCAACACTCTCTTCAACCAAGCACTAAAACTAATGAAAAAAGGACACACAAAGCCAATATAATATAATGGAACTCACCAAGAAACATCTAAGAGAAACTCCCCCTAATAACTCTGAGTAATTACACCTTTTGAGTATCTTTAGATCTCCATACACCATAAAGAACCATCACATATGCTAACTAGCCTTCTCTCTCAAGCTACCACAAAGAACACTAAAAAAGCATCATGCTACTCAAAAAATAGGAAACATGCTCTAAACCAACTTGAGAAATCACATTTAAATACTCATGCTTTTCTCTTTTGGATAATTTTATTAAAAGGCACTCTTCTTCACACTAGGCCTGTCTAGCTTCCTTGTATCCCTATTTGAAACTTGTAGACCCCAAAATTTTTAGTAGATACATCTTAAAGACCTTAAAATTCATATCTAGAGAACTCTCATATGCCCCCTCAAACACACCAATTTTCAACAACTATATCATCTTATGAAATATACTTTATTCACATACTAACTACCCAATTAGGCCTCCAACTTGACAAATATTTGAATAACTTAAGAACCACAAAATTTCAAGTCTCTATGAAGCTTGATTTGATAACTAATTTGGCCTATTCAAAATATTAAGAATCATCAAATGTCAAATTCATAAGGTGGACCACTTTCTATCAGATCCCAAAACCCAATAATCTTAAAACAAATAAGGTTAACACAACACCTTCCAATCAATGTCCACCTCTAAAACTTCTTTTAAACATATAGAAAACTTTTACATACTTCTAGACCAAGATTTGAGATTCCACACCATTGGGAAACTTGACTTCATATAACCCATTTTAGGACTTGTAAGATCTTAAGCACAAATTGGGAAACCTGAGAGTTAAAAATAATCTCCAAATTGACTTCAACATACCTTCAGACCATGAAACCACTTGGAACATGCCAGAATAAGGTCAACACAACTTTTTATGCAAAACTATCATTTTGACAAATCACAAATCCTCCTTTTCCATCTAGGAACCTTTAATTTGACCCTACAGACTGCTCCATAAATAGTTATCAACATCATGACATTATCTCAACATATTTTCCACTTGGACATACTTGCTCTGACTAAAAACACTCAAGTCTAGTATTCTAGGACTATCTCAAGAATACCACACCAAAACTTGATTCTCCACTGAAAAGAGTCTCTTAAGAAGCATATATAGAGACATCATTTTCACAATAATTCTCTAAAACAAAGTGAATCTAGGAGTGGCCCACATCTCCTTAGCAACCACTAGAATCCTCTTATAGCTATAAGACTTCTTAACCTTGTTCTTCTTCTTAGTCTGGACTATGGCAACTAGTTATTTTTATATATCACTCTCCTTCTCTTTTAAGATAGAATAGACAACACCTGGAGCAACTATGGAATCTTGACATACATTTTCATTTCAAGAATCAACCTTATAGCTTGGAATCTCATCATTAAGCATAGACAATTGATTTTATTTGAATAAAACTTGATTAACAATAGCAATATGTTCACTTGGATCCATACTTACCTTAGAACTAGCCTCAACTCTCACCTTGGTCTTCTCCTTGGGTTTGGTATCTTCATTCTCAACATGAGCAGACAATGAGATCCATTATAACTTTTCTCCTTTTATAGCATTATCCCCCATAACAAATATATCACTTATACCTACATACTCATCATAATTCCTACTGACCATCTTTGGTCTCCATGAGTTTAATTACCTTCTATCTTGCACTCTAGGATCCTAACCAAATCTATTCTAACTTAATGCCCTTTGCTTGCAGAATTTAGAAATGTGACCTCTTTATTCATAGTTGTAGTAAACCATACTCCTTGATGGAAACTCAACTTGTCTTATCTTTTTTGGAAAACAACTATCAATGTGTTCAATGTCATGACAACTGAAACAAACTAATCTTTTTGAATAAGACTTACCTTGCCTTTCCTTATTTGGACTATGCTTACTAAAGTGTCCTTCATTAATATAATTGAAGAACTTAACCTTGCTTACTCCTTTTGACTGACAATCCCCATAATATTCCCATGTAAAATCATTTTTAATAGGTCTTCTACATTTTCTATCTCTATGCCCAAACTGATTACAATTATAGTAGTAACCATTACAATTTGCATACCTAATGGCATTTGGTTATCTGATCTAATTTGTCTTTATTATGATAACACCTTCATTCATTGTTTGATGATTTGTCTTTAAAGACTAATCCACCTTGATCTTAATGACATTCATGTCAACTTGAGAACTAAATTTTAGCTCTTCATTAAAACCCAATCCAGATCTGTCACTAGATAAATTTTGACTATTTATGAGATTATCTAGATCATTAGAAATTTTATAAAGTTTGACAAATGATTTCACCTTTCTTATAGAATTATCTAACTCATCTTTCAAAGCAACAATATCATAAGCATACCTTTATCACACATCTTCTTTAGTTTTCAGGATTTTAAATATGAATTCTAATTGACAATTGAGATGTTTGACCATATCTTCATGCTCTTAGGCATCTTCATCCATTCTTTCCTAAAAAAAAACTAAAATTGATCCTCAAAGTCCTTAAGTTTATATTTCATCTTCTTATTGATCTTCTTCTCAATCTTTAGTTCTTCATGAGCATTTGTCAATGTAGTCTCATAGTCTACCTCATTTCATCATCATCTGAATCACTCCAAGTAGGATCCTTTTTATGTGAACAAATTCCTTCCTAAACCATGAATAAATATTCATCTTCATTAGGACCATCTATTCATGATCATATTTTGAATCACTGACTCTCTCATCTAATGAGATGCAATCTTCTTTGGTGTATAGACTCTTCTTGCATTTGAAGTACTTCTTGTCATCAAACCTTCTGAATCCCTTTTTGATTTTATCATATCTAAAATATCTCTTTTAATTATAATGACTTTTGATTATTCTCATAATCATCATCCTTCTTATACTTATGAGGGAACTTATTAGCAAAATGTCCCATCTCACCAAAATTGAATCATTTGAGGGGTAACTTACCTTTATACTTGCTTGAACATGTTCTTAATTTCCTTTAAACCAAAGTAATTAGTTCATCCTCATCTATATTAGGAATATCATCCTCCTTGAGTTTATTACCTTTTAACTTCTTCTTTGTCTTCATTTTAGTCTTGAAAGTTGTGTCTTTCTTTGGTGGTATATCATCATTCTTCCTCATATCATAGGCAATAAGGGTGTCATGCAATTGATAAATATTCAACTGAGTAAGGTCATGAATATCTTCTATAGCAGATAATTTTAGATTGAAATTAAGGGATAGGGACCTTAATACCTTTTAAAAAATAGTATCCTCTTCAAGGTTCTCTCCAAGAGCTCTGATGATGTTCACAATCTCATCAACTCTCTGCAAAAAGGATGCCATAGTATCTTCTTAATTCATCTTGAGACTTTCAAATTGCCTTCTGTGAGTTTGCAACTTAGAAATCTTGACCTTTGAATCTCCTTCAAAAATAATCTTTAATTTATCCCATATTTCCTTGGTAGATGTGTAATGGATTAATTTTGTGAACTCAGTCTTTGTAAGACCATAATTAATAGCATTCATTGCCTTATAATTGTTCTCAAATAACTTCTTATCTACAACACTAGATAGAGGAATAACAGGATCAACATAACCATCCAAAATATATTTCCATATATCAAACCCTAATGACATAATGTATGTCCTCATCCTAGCACTCCAAAAATCATAACTGGATCCATTGAACATTGATGCTTTCTTAGTAAAGAAACCACCTTGCAAATTTTGAATAGACATTGTACCTTGGATCACCTTTAAGTTATTAAGCCTTTACCAAAGGACCTTCTCTAATACCAATTTTTAGAGGTACAATCACTAAGAGGGGGGGTGAATCAGTGAGCCCAAATATTTATTTCAATTATAATCCTTTAAATTATTAACTAATCAACATATATCAATTTGATCAAGCAATTTTAACAAGAGAACTCATCCATTCAATGCATACACAAGATCAAACACATAACACATAGTTCCTATGGGAAACCCTCATGAGGAATAAAACCCACTCTCAAGCTTGAAACACAAATGGACTACTATCCTATAAGAAATTACAAACAATAGAATGATCAACTCTTTTAGACCGTCAAACCTTGATCATATCCTCCTGACCAAAGGTATTTAGTGAAACACCTATTTCACAAAGAGAAACTAACCCTAAGGAAGACCAAGTCTTCTAGACCATCCTTTGAACAACTAAATCTTGTAAATGATGTCTTTAACACATAATTATGGATATTTATTTTCTAACCTCTGAACAAACTCTCTCTTTATCTCAAATAGGCCTCTCACATAGGCATGTCACAAACTCTTTTCTTCTTCACTCAAACTATCCTCATATGTATACTCAAACCTCTTTAAATATCCTTAAATTACAAGAGCACTATACTAAAATTAAGAACATGACCTATAGGTCATAAAAACATTCAAAAAAATATTCTACTCGTTAACTTAACCAATAGGCACACTACCTATCCTTCCATTTATAATTTTCACATCCACCTTGCACAAGTCTCTCTCACATACAAGTCTTCCACAAGCCTAGAAACCATCTCAGTTTATTTCACTATATATAGAGAAATCATGAATTATCAATAAAAAAATTGTCTTTGTCATGTATAGTACATGCCTTCATCCTTAAGGCATCTCACATGGGTCACACTTAAGCATAAACCACTTTTAAATAGGTCTGAGTCACTTTGAGGTCCTATGGAGACCCATTCACCTCTTTGACACTTCTCCAAGAAAAATAAGAACACTTTAAAAATTCATGAATCCATTAAACATGATCTATAAGTCCTCGATAAGTGCCAATAACCATCACTATAACTACTTAAGCATAATTTTCTCAAATAACTCTCTGTACACACAGTCATTATGAGTAAATACATAGTCAAATTATAATCCTTTATTCATACCACATATGATTTTTAAAACCTACATAATACACAAAAATCATCCTCATGGAGTATAAAACACTCCCCAATATCCAATTAATCAAGATATATCAAAACAATATAAAAAACAACTCAAACAATCTTCTCGGGTTACTTGTACATATATGTATGAACACACATTCAAATATGGAGATCAATATATTTGTTTGTAAACACTTCCAAATATTCAAATAAATATTTTAAGATTCACCTTGGATTTTTCTACCAATTTAATTTTTATTTCATGGTCAAATTCATTCTGGATCGAAATATATGACTCAAAAAATAGACACTAGTTTTTCCCTTTGTAAAATTTAAATATTTAAATGTGAACGGTCATAGTTAAACAACAAACACTATACTCACATCTCGTGTCCTATTATATTTAGATAAATCTCATAATTTTGATGTTCTCCAATATTTAATGCATATATGTCAATGCTCAAACCTTAAAACTTAGTCATTTTGACTTCATCTCATTCACCCTTATAATGTTGACATAATACGCACCATAGATCTCTACGGATCAACCATGTCTTTATTATGAAATGTACACCATTCACTCAATATATACAAACACATAATCACCATTATATCCTTAGCATTTAATTTTAATTATTTTTTAAACCTAAAATACTTCATACCATATTGTTCAATATGCACTGTTAGATCATGATATATACGATCACCCACACATCATTAAATCTTCATTTGGTCTTGATCTTTAACTATATTAACTAGAGAATGCTTTGAACTCTTTGAATCTACACACTATTGGATTTGTAAGTATAAAATCTTGTGAACTATTATATCTCTACTAGGTTTGGATCATTAACATCATGCAAATTGACTAAGTATGGGGACCAACTATAATATGCCTGAAAAGCCTAATTTACATAGATATATCTTTTACCTCGATCAATCTCATGACCTCGCATTTTTACCATATGAAAATATTTCATATGGGAATCCAAAAATGTCATAAAATTATCTTGAAACCTTTGTGTGTGAGATATAATTCCATTAATTTGCTCACTCAGATTTTTCTACCATAGAGCTAGCTATGTCAAAACCTGTATGGAAGGACAACTTTAAACATGTATATCTTTTGACGCACTTCAACACATGATCTAAAATTTATAAAAAATAGACTAATATTAAAATTAAACAAAACCATATGATCAATTTCTCGTAGAATGTCCACATGTGCAAGATAATCCACCATCAAACTGCTTACTTAGTGCTTTCTTTCCTCATGCAAATTTGGCTAAGTATGGGAAAATACAGTCAAACTACCTAGGAGCCCAAATTTGCACTTGCATAGATTTTGATGTGATTAGGTGCATGACCTAGGGTTTAGCACATAAGAAATAGGTATACTACTAAACAAACCCATGTGACAATTTCCTCTTGAAACCTCCATACATGTAAATGCTGACATCATTAACATGCTTACTCGGCTCTATTTGATCATAGAAAACACTATTAAAATTCCTAAGAGACCAAATTTACACACACATATATTTAATTGAATTTAGGTGCATGACCTAATATTTAGTTCATATAAAATAGGGACTAATGTGATCACAACCATATGACCAACTCCCCTTGACTCACTTCCACATGACAATAGCGACATAATCAAACTACCTAATCATATTTTGTACCACTGGACCCAAAGTGTCTAGATGAAAAATATGGATAACCAAATGAATTATACTTATCACATAAGTAATCAAAGAATATAAAACATCTTAGGGACCTTTTTCACATGCTCAATACTCCATACTCATCCTTGAACATCTCTAACCATGCCAAATTTGATGATCAACTAAGCCTTCTTTAAGCATACTAAGACAATCACATTGCACACTTTATCATTGTCACATATAATATCAAGGATATTCATCCACTCACCAAGAAACATCCATGAAATCACCATGAACTCACTAATAACTCTACAACACATATTAATATCTTGAACACTTATGCTTGACACTGATAGATCAAATTATTGATATGACAAGAACATACACCTATTAAGGCACATATCAATTGTTTTGAGTGGTCAAGGTTGGTAAATACATTAAATGGGTTAGTGGTATAACCTCAAAAAATTTAGGTTCAAATTAAATATAAAACTAAAGATTAAATGGAGACTATTGCTCCTCAATAAAAGGTGAATAATCCATGCAAAACTTCTATTTGGGACTTACAAGGACTTTGAGTTTTTAAATATTACAAAATATTATGAAAAACACTAAATATTGTAGTACCTCCTTACTTTGGTGCATTGTGTTATGGTATAACACAAAAAAATATAGTACCATGTAATTTATTATGAAACCACCCCCTACAATCTACCTTCCATCATCTTACAGAAATTTTGAAAGCCTTGTAATTTTGTGTGGTTAAAGTGCAATATTGTTTATGACCCTTGTGTTAGAGGTATAACCACTGAGAGGGGGGTGAATTAGTGATCCAAAATATTACAAATTTAATTATAATATTTACAAACACTTAAATAGTTACCACAAACATTCATGAAGCATACACATCATTCATAATAAAGAAAAAAAGAGACACTGCAAGATAAATCACATAACATATGATATATGTGGGTAACCCTCTTGGGGGAATAAACCCACTGGAACATGAAATTAAAATACTATCCTATAAAATCAATAACCAATTTAGACCATCTACAAATGATCAAGGAACAACCATCCCTTATTTAGTGAGACTATAATCCCATAAGGTGCTACTACACCTATCTAGTTGAGCTGCAATAACAACTAGACCTATTTCACCTTGAAAGGAGGATGAAACCAAATTATATGCTGAGTTGATACAAAAACACATATAAACACATCCAAATTTTCACTAATGACTTCAACACCTAATGATGGACCTCTGATTATCACTCTTTACCTTTGCTCATACTCAAACAATAAGAGCACAATTCTTCCAACAGAATTATGACCAATAGGTCATACAAATAGTCCTCAAAATAATATATTAATTAACTCATACTCAAGGAAATATACCCTTCCTTCACTCAAAAAAACATACATAATCGTCTCTCAAAATCTCTCCCAAGTCTCTTTCTCCAAGTCTAGAAATCACCATCTTTGATTTCATTATTTATAAACCAATCTTGATAATCACTACCTTGGTCAGCCATTAGGCATAAATTAGATATTAAGGCATCTCTCCTTAAATACATGGATAAAAAAAATATTCATAGGTTGGCCATAACATCTATGGGTCACCCTTAAGGAACTACACTTTTTAATAAGACCCTTGTAGCCCTTATAGGTCTCATGTGAACCCATTCCCCCATTTAGCATAACATCGAGTAAAAAAAGAACATAAGACCAATTTTAGATACATGAATCTACTCCTTATGTCCCCTTTGACATCTTCAAATGATCACAATAATCTTAGCTTAGCTTTGCATATGCTCAATCAACTCAAACACAAACTTTATACATAGGAACACCAATTCTGAATATACAATCAACTTCCTAAGCATTGTTCATACTCAAGATAGATTTATCACACCTCCAAAATATTGATAGTGGTCCTCATAGAGTCTATAACACTCACCAATATTCAATTAATCATGAAACATCTAAATAACATCTACATGAGCTCAAATATTATTCTCATGTCACTTATAAAATAAACACAAACATAGTCAACTTATACGCTCAATATCTTTGACTATACTCACTTCCAAATATTTAAATATATATTTATAGATGTACCTTGGAGTCCTCTATAACTTTCATTTTTACAACATGAGTAAATTCATATTCTATCTAAAGTTATAGCCCAAAAACTAAACACTAGTTTTTCCTTTGCAAATTCAAATATTCAAATACAAACGGTCACAGTTAAGCTTTTAACATAATGCTTGCATCTTGTGTCCTCTCAAATTTGGATCAATATCACATCATAGATCGAGTCTAAACTTTAATAGATAATCCACCAAATCCAAATGTTAAACCTCAGTCACTTTGACCTCATCTTGTACAATCTTTAAATGTTGACCCCACATGCTTCGTCAATTTCCACAGATCAACCAAGTCTTTAAAGATCAATGCTCATCGCTTGATCAATCTATATGAACACCCAATCACCATTGGATCCTTATCTTATACCTTTTCTTAGTTGTTAAACATCATGAAACTATCCTCATCTCACTATTTCCTGACTTTTTAGAGAAATGAGCACCATAGATCTTGCTCGATCTTTAAATCTTTCAAAAATGACCAAGTATGGGAACCTCACTTATCTACCTAATTAGCCATTTTTTAACCTCAATATCTTCTTCTTTACTTAGATGCATGATCTTAAATTTAGAATAGATGATATCCTCACATAGGAGAATCCAACCATGTGACACACTACTCCTGGAACCCTCACACATGCAAGATATAATGTCATTAAGATTCCTTCTCAAAATCTTCTATCACAGAGCTAACTATGTCAAAATTTGTCTGGGAGACCAAATTTTCTTCTGCATTACTTTTACCACACTTCAATGCCTGATCTCAAATTTAACACAAATCATCTATGCTCACAACTAAACAAACCCATATAATCAGTTTCTCTTGACATCTTCACATGTGTAAGATATAACACCATCAAAATGATCATTTAGATCTTCTTTCCATATTTCAAAATTGTCTAAGTATGAAAAAACACAATCAAATTGCCTAGGAGCCCAACTTTTCATAAACATATATTTTGACGTGCTTCATCACATGATCTAAAATTAATTGCAAATAAACTAGGTAAAAAATTGAACAAAACCATATGATCACCTTATCTTGAAACATCCACATGTGTGATATATTCCACCATCAAATTTATTACTCAGCTCTTTCTGAACCCTTTGCAAATTTGGCTAAGCATGGGAAAATAGTGAATTCTATTTGAGTAGCCAACTTTGGATCCTCATATCTTTATCTGCACTTTGATTCATGACCTAAGATTGGGTGCATGACAACTATGTACTAGTATGATCACAACCATATGACCAACTCCCCTTGAGTCATTCACATGTGGCAATAGTGACATCATAAAACTGCCTACTCAAATTTTTTTAAAGTGGATCCAAAGTGTCTAGATAAGAACAATGTTGAACTGGGTAAATTCCACTCATGCACACAAGAACTCAAAGAATTATTTACTTCTAATAGGACCCCTTACACATTATCAAATCACCATACTCATCCCTAAACCTTTCTAACCAGTCAAACTTTGGAGATCAACCAAACATACTTCAAGCACACTAGGACAACCGCATTGCACACTTTGTCATTATTAAATAGGATATAAAAGAAATTCATCCACTCACCAAGAAACTTCCATGAAATTACTAAAAAAATAAAAAAAAATATCCCCCTTTGTCATTCATGTCAATAAACATCATATATAACAATATACAACTCACCTTCTCTCTCTTCAAGCACTCCCACAATAGGAACTTCCCCCCCTTTGACATAATGAAAAAGTGGGAACTGACTGATCTTGATGATTTGAAAAGAATTTCAAATAGGAAAATACCATCTTAGAAAGATGATACAAACTCCCCCTTACCTTGAGCCTACTTCAGCTTGCCTTTAAAACATCCTCTTGCTCCATGCCAACACTCTCTTCAATCAATCAATGTAACCAAATGAATAAAAAACACATAAAACTATAAGAATATGATGGAATACATCAATAAACATATAAGAGGGACCCCCCCTAGGAAATTTGAATAATTTCACCTTCTAAGCATCTTCAAATCTCCACACACCATGAAGAATCACCACATATGCTTACTAGCCTTCTCTCTCAAGATACCATAAAGATCACCAATAGAAATTCATGCCACTCACCAAATAGAAAACATGCACTAAACCAACTTGAGAAATCACATTGAAACACACATATTTTTCTCCTTTTGGATAAATTAAGCAAAAACCACTCTTCTTCAAACTAGGCCTGTCTAGCCTCTTTATAGCCCTACCTAAAACTTTCAGAGCCCACACCTTTCAGTAGACACAACTTCAAGACTTGAAACTTCATATTTAGATAATTCTCATATACCCCCTTGAGCACACAAATTTAAAATAGAAATCTCATCATATAAATCATACTTCATTTAAATCTCTGTGAAGCTTTATTTGACCACACATTTGGCCCATTCAACATATTAAGAAGCCTCATACCTCAACTCATAAGGCAAACTAATTTTATAGGAGAACCTAAAACCTTAAAATCTAAAAGTAAACAAAGTCAGCACAACACCTTCCAATCAACATCCACCTCTAAAATTTCTTATACACTTAGAGATACTTATTACAACTTCTAGACCAAGATTTGAGCTTCCACATTATTGGGAACCTTGACTACCTATAACCCATTTTAGGACCTACAACATCCTAAACATAAATGGGGAAACCCAAGGTCTAACAAAAATATCTAAATAGATTAAAACATACCTTAAAATCACGAAAACATCTGGAGTAAGCTTGAATAAGGTCAACATACCTTTCTATGCAAAAAGATCATCTTGATAAATCACAAATCCTCCTTTGTCATCTAAGAACCTTCAATATAACCCTATAGACTATTAAAACTACAAAAGCACTTGCTTCTCTTCTTTAAATGAGTCTCTTAAGAAGCATAGATAAAGACATCCTCTATACCTCAATGCTCTATAACAAAAACAACTCCTCATATTTCTTCTGCTCCTTGATTAATTGATACTTATAGTTCTTCTTCTTCTTCTTCTTCTTCTTATTTGGCTTAGGAGAAATAACTTCCTCATCCACTACAACATTCTCCTTTTATTCTATAATCGAATTGATAATATATGGGGACAAAATAGATCTATTACATACCTTTTTTTTTGAAGGATCCATCTTGTAGTTTGGAACCTCATTACTAGGCACATATAATTGATGTTATTTTCATGATACATGCTCTATAGAAACATGTTCACTTGGATCCATACATATCTCAAGACTAGCTTTAATCAACACCTTGGTTTTCTCCTTGAGTTTGATCTCTTTATTTTCAATATGATTAGATAATGAGACCTCTTGGTACTCTTCAAATTCTAAAGTATTCTCCACCATGGAAAATAGATTACTTGGACCTATAGTCTCATCATGACTCACACTTATCATCTTTGGCTTCCATGTGTTAACTTGCCTTCTTCTTTGAACTCTAGGAGCCTGATTAAATCTATTTTTTCTTGTAGGAATTTGATTTCATAACCTAGTAATATGACCTCTCTATTCACAATTATAGCACGCCATATACCTTTTACAAGAAATGTATCTTGCCTTACCTTATTTGGACAAAAATTTACAATTTGTCCTATGTCATGAGAAACAAAACAACCTCCCTTATTTTAAAAAGACTCACCTTGTCTAATATTATGTGGACAATGGTTTACAAAGTATCCCACATAAAGATAGTTGAAGCACTTAATTTTATTCACTCTTTTTGATTGATGACCCCCATCATAATTCCATGTAGACTCATTTCTAATAGGTCTCTTGCATTCTCTAGCCCTATGACTAAATTGGCTATATATATAATAATAACCATTGAATCTTTCATACCTCATAGAATTTGGCTTCTTGATCTGATTTGTCTTTATTCTTCTATCACCTTCATCCCTTGTCAAATGATTTGTCTTCAAAGTATGATTGTCTTGGTTCACATTAGTCGTCTTCTTGTCTTGAGTTACATTCTTTAGTTCTTCTTCATATCCAAGACTAGTTCTATCACTAGCATGATTTTGACCACTAATAAAATAGTCTAGATCACATGAGCTCTTTTCAAATCTCATAGATTTCTTCACCTTATTGGCTATCTTTTCTAGCTCATATTTAAAAGACTCATTTTTATAAACATACCTTGAACATTCATCTTATTTAGCTTTTAGGCTTGTACATAGAATTTATAATTAACAACTGAGATGCTTGATCATATATTCATTCTCCTTGGTGTCTTCATTCAATCTTTCCTCATAAAAACTAAATTGCTCCTCATATTTATTGAGTTTAGATTTCATATTCTTATTGATCTTTTTCTCAATCTTCAGTTTTTCAAGAGCATTCATCAAAATAGTCTCACAATCCACCTCATCTTCATCATTATCTGAATCACTCCAAGTAGACTCCTTCTGATGTGATAAAATTCCTTCATCAACCATGAAAAAGGCTTCATCCTCAGTAGGACCATCATCTTCATGATCGTATTCTGAGTCACTATCTTCATTCTCATTTGATGAGATGCAATCTTCTTTGGTATAAAGACTCTTCTTACTGTTGAAGGACTTCTTTTTGTTGTTACACTTTCTAAATCCTTTCTTCCTATATGTATTCTTATCTTCATCTTGGCCTTCACCATGCTCTTAATCATCATTATTATCATGATTATGAGGGCACTTCCAAGCAAAATTTCCTATCTCTCCATAGTTGAAACATTTGAAGGGTAGTTTACCCTTATACTTCCCTAAGCCAGTGCTCAATTTCCTAGTAATCAAATCAATTAGTTCATCATCATCAATATCAAATATGTCATCCTCTTTAAATTTATTACCTTGGAACTTATTCTTAGGCTTCATCTTTATCTTGAATTAAACTTCCTTCTTTGGTGGTATATCATCATTTATTCTCATCTCATATGCAGTAAGGGTGCCATGTAATTGATCCATATTTAACTGAGTAAGATCATAAATCTCTTATATATTAGATAATTTTGGATCAAACTTAAGAGATAGAGACCTTAATACCTCTTAGACTAAATTTCCTCTTCAAGATTCTCTCTAAGACCTTTGATGATGTTCACAGTCTCATAAACTCTCTGCAAAATGGATGCCATAAAATCTTCTTCCTTCATCTTGAGACTTTCAAATCACCTTCAGTGAGTCTAAAACTTAGCTAGCTTGATCTTTAAATCTCCTCCAAAAATGATCTTCATTTTTTTCCATATCTCTTTAGTATATATACAATGGATTACCTTGGTGTATTTAGTATTTGAAAGACCATAAGTGATAGCATTCATTGCCTTGATTATTCTCAAACAAATTCTTATCTATAGCACTAAATGGAGGAGTAATAGGAGAAACATAACCATCCAGAATAGATTTCCATACATCAAAACCTAGGTACATAATACATGTCCTCATCCTTGCACTCCAAAAAGCATAGTTGGATCCATTGAACATCGATGCTTGATTAGTAGAGAAACCTCCTTAATGACTACCCATATAGTACCTTGGATCATATTTACACTATTAAGCCTTTACCATAATAATTTATTTGATACAAATTATTAGAGGTACAATCATTGATCCCAAATAATCTAACTTCAATGTTGATCTTTAAAAACACTTAACTAGTTACCACAAACATTCATGAATCATACACATCATTCAAAGCAAAGAGAAAGAGAGATAATGCAAGATCAATCACATAACACATGACATATGAGGAAAATGCTCTTGGGGTAAAAAACCCACTGGAACTTATAATTTGACTTCAATCCTATAAAGAAAAGAACCAATTTAGATCAACTATGACTGATCAAGGAACTACAATCCCTTATTTAGTAAGACTATAATCCCATAAGGTGCTACTACACCTATCTAGCTGAGTTGCAATAACAAATATATCTTTTAGAAAATTTCATGTTAGAAGGAGGATAAAACCACTTTAGATGCTAATTTACTAAAATAACAACTATAAACACATTCACCTTTGCACTGATGACTTCAACACCTGATGATTGACCTCTAATTATCACTCTTCACCTTCGATCATACTCAAACAACAAGAGCACAATTCTTCCAATAGAATTATGACCAATAGGTCATACAAATAGTGCTAAAATTAATATTCTCTTCAACTCATCCTCAAGGAACTCTACCCTTCCTTTTCTCCATAAAACACACATAAGCCTCTCTCAAAAACTCTCCCAAGTCTCTTTCTCCAAGTCTATAAATCACCATATTTAATTTCACTATTTATAGAGCAATATTGATAATCACTACCTTGGTCAGCCATTAGGAACACATTAGAATTTAAGGCATCTCTTTCCAAAAGACATGGCTAAAAACAATCTTCACAGGTCATCTATAACATCTATGGGTCACCCTTAGGGAACTACACCTTTTTAATAAGGCCCTTGTAGCCCTTATATTTCTCATGTGAACCCATTCCCCCATTTAGTACACCATCAAGCAAAAAAGGAACATAGGACCAATTTAAAATACATGTTTCCAATCCTTATGTTCCCTTCAACATCCTCAAATGATCACAGTCATCTTATCTCAGCTCTACATATGCTTAATCAACTCAAACATAGATCTTATACACAGGAATACCAATTCCAAATATATAGTCAACTTTGTAATCATTGTTCATACTCAAGATAGATTTATAACACCTCTAAAATACTCAAAAAATTGTCCTCATGGATTATACAACACTACAAAATAGTCAATTAATCTTGAAACATCGAAATAACATCTACATGAGCTCAAATATTCTTCTCGAGTCACTTGTAGAACAAACATGAACATATAATCAAATTCTAGGATAAATATCTTTATTTTTAATCACTTATATAACTTAAAATCCATATTTATATATGTTCCTTGTATTCCTCTACCACTTTTATTTTTACATCATGAGCAAATTCATCTTCTATCAAAAGTTATATCCCAAAAACCAAACACTAGTTTTTTCCTTTACAAATTCAAATATTCAAATACAAATAGTCACAATTAACCTTCGAGCACAATTCTTACATCTTGTGTCCTCTTAGATTTGGATCAATATTTTACCATCGATCAAGTTCAAAATTTAACACATAATCTGCCAAAGCCAAACATTAAACCTTAGTCACTTTGACCTCATCTCATGAAATATTGAAATGTTGACTCCATGTGCTCCATCGATTTTTGTGGATCAAACAGGTCTTTAAAAATCAACACTCACCATTTGATCAATTTATATGAACATCCACACACCATTGAATCCTTATCTTATACCTTTGCTCAGTCATTAAACATTGTGCATCTCTCCTCATCTCACTGATTCTTAACTTCTTAGATCAACATGCATCATCAGTGTTGATCAAGCTTTAACTCTTTAAAAAATGACCAAGTATGGGAACCTTGCCTATCTACCTAAGTATCCATTTTAAAACCTTAATAGCTTCATCTGTGCTTAGATGCATGATCTTAAATATGGACTAGATGATCTTCTCATATAGGAGAATCCAACCATGTGACACACTGCTCTTGGAACCTTCACATGTGTGAGATATAACATCATTAAGATTTCTTCTCAAAATATTTTATCACAGAGCCAACTATGCCAATTTTTTTTTGGGAGACCACAACTTTTATCCTGCATAACTTTTGTCATGCTTTTGTGCTTGATCTCAAATTTAGTGCAAATCATCTATGATCAAAACTGAACAAACCCATATGATCATTTTCTCTTGAAAACTTCACACCTGTAAGATATAAAACCATCAAAATCCTCACTTAGATCTTCTTTCAATATTTCAAAATTGGATAAGTATGGAAAAACACAATCAAAATGCCTTGGAGCCTAACTTTGCATAATAATATCTTTTAATGTGCTTCATCACATGATCTAAAATTAAGTGTAAATAAACTAGGTACAAAACTGAATAAATCCATATGATCACCTTTTCCTAAAACATCCACATGTGTGAGATATTCCATCATTAAATTACTTACTCAGCTATTTCTGGAACCTTTGCAAATTTGGATAAGTATGGGAAAATAGTGAATTATGTCTGAGTAGCCAAATTTACATCCTCATATCTTTGACCATAATTTGATGCATGACCTGAGATCTGACACATAACAACTACGTACTACTATGATCATAACCATATGACCAAATCCCCTTGACTCATTCACTTGTGGTAATGGTAACATCATCAAACTTCCTACTTAGAATTTATGCCACTGGACCCAAAGTGTCTACATGAGAATAATGTTGAACCTAGTGAACTCTAATCATGCACACAATCACTCAAAACATTCTTGACTTTTGATAAGACCCCTTACACATGATCAAATCACCAAGCTCATCCCTAAACCTTTCTAAATAGTCAAACTCTAGAGATCAACCAAGCATACTTCAAGCACACTATGACAAACACATTGCATGCTTTGTCATTATTACATAGTCTATCAAAGCAATTCATCCACTCACCAAAAAACCTCCATGACATCATTGACAACTTTCCAATACCTTGCAACACACTAGAACATTCACACTTAAAATTCATATGTTAACTCATTATTTTCACAAAACATGAGAAGTGGAACTCTTTACATTTACTCTATGTTAGAGAACCTCTCAAAAATACTACATATCTAGAGGTCTAACTAACACACCTTGAAGAAAATGAACCATCACTTAGCTCAAATATGAACCATCACCTATTTTTTAACCATCCTTTGTTATAAATATCTTCTTGTAGTGATGTATATATTTTAATCTTCTGACCTATAGGGGATCATATATGAAAGAGATCACATAGAAATATAGGATATTGTTAGCATGTTTTGAGTATATATCATATCACACACATATGTAGCTCACATGTATTCTAGGTAAATTAACATGGAATTATTTCACCTTTTGAGGTAAATGAAGTCTGATAAAATTCTAGTTTAATTTAGATTTGAATTTTTATTTATTTAATATTTATAGAGTGTCTCAAAGGATGGGTATAATGATAGGTTGAGAAAGCAAGTGACATTATGTAAAAATGGGATCTGTATACACTTATGTGTGGTTGCATGAAAAATATATGCATCATGTGAATGAGAAGTAATTTTAGTGGGCATATAAGATCTTCCTTAAAGGAGAAGTCTAAAATCAGACCTACATGACACCCTTAAACATCTTTGGATGTGTCCCTATCACATGATCTCAAGTTTCCAATCAAATCTTGATCTACTAGAAAAATGATTGTGATCACTCCTGACAACCTTATATGCTCTTGTGCATGTAGAAAATTTGATTTTCATCATGTGTATATTAGTCCCATCATGTATAATGTGAAAGTTCAAATTCATCCAACTTTGTTCATCATGCCTCCTTTCATAAATCCCATTCGTATAGTCTACTCATTTGAAGCTTATTAAGATACCTTGAGTGTAACCAAAAATACAACATGGATCTATTGATAACCACCTCATGTACTATTCTCACCTCATGTATTCTAGGTAAATCAATAAGGAAGTATTTCCCTCAAATCCATTAGCCAACTCATTAATCCTCAACTTCCTCATTAAATGCATTTAACCGATGGAAAATCTCATCCATCAAAAAACAATATATCCAAATAAACATAGATTTATTCTAATTGTCCATTCCCCCATCCAAAAACCTATAATAACGTGCATTATCCTCCATTTTCACAATGTTTGGCATCCATAAACATCTCTCTGAATTTTAAATATACAAAAATATGGAGAAATCCTTGCCATCAATTAACCAATCAATCAAGAAATCATGGGTACATGTTGCTAGAATTATTGCACAAAGGTTCTTGAGAAACCAACGATTTAACAATCATGAGAAAATCCATTTCAATGCAAGAGAGCTTCACATGTTTGGTAAGTTAACGTAAGTTATTTATCTCTTTCATTTGGCTTAATTGGAGGTTATGTTAAATTTAGAGTAAGAACCTGGATCATTCTTAGTTTTTATCAAATATTTAAATATTAACATATTATATTTTTGGCATGCTTGGTGGGAGATTCCCATTTCAATTTATTACAATTTTTGATTTATTTTGAAGAAGTTTTTATAACTTGTTTATTGTCTAGAAAGTTTTTACATAATTTTAGTTTAGGTTGCAGTCTATTTGGGAAGGAATTTAGAGTTTATTTTCTATATTTAGTTCTCTATTTATGTTTTTTGTGTATTTATATTTACATTCTATGTTGTAGTATTTTTATTCTCTGGAATCATGTTTCTATGTCATGTATTGGTGTTTTTTTTGTATTGTGCAACCATCTTACATCACACCTAAGGCTCAGCATTTCCACTATAGGATCACATTTTCTACTATGAGGATCGATATTTCTACCATATGAATCAATGTTCACATATTTTGTAATATCCTTTCTATGTTTTCCATCCATTTTGGCTATCAACATTTACATTTTGAGATTTAACATTTACATTCTTAGCTTTAGTGTTTATGTTCTAAGGTTTCACATTTTCATTCTAAGATTTAATGTTTATGCTCTATAGATTAGAGTTTGTGTTCTATAGATTAGCATTTATGTTATAAGTATTAACATTTATAATCTGAATATAAACTTTTTACTCTAACTAATAACATTTTATTTCTAATCTCTAGTGTTTGCATTATGAGTATTATCATTTATGGTTTTTATGTTAAATTATAGGGATACACATGACAAAGATCAAAACCATTCAAATTAATAACTTGTGTAACACATGTTCACTAAAATAAGGTCACAAAATTAGTCAAATTTAATACTTAATCTTAAGTTTTAAATTTATTTCTTTGTATTTTTATTTTTATTTGTTTGTGTAACTAAGTCATGAATGTTCTTATCTTATGCTGAAAGGTGTTCTTGATAATTACAAATAATTTGGTTACTTGTGTCTTCCCACCCAAAACTAATTCATGTGTGTTATTTCCTTGCACTGAAAATCAATTTTAGAAACCATAAATGATTAGGATTTTTATTTTATTTTTCTTAGGGGTTTAAGACTTAGATTTTATCACTAAGTGTTAGCTAAACTTTGTGTTCTGGTGGACTCTAAGAATTAATTGGTATGGAGGTTTTAAGTGGTTAAGGTTGATTAAAACTCAAGTGAAGTGAGGTGGATTTGACCACCAATACCCAAGCCTTAGGTGACACCCTTATTTCATAGACTTGGGCCTCACATACCAAAAGGTATAATAAGAAATTCCATAAATAATATTATATAAACATAGCATAATAACCATTTATCCATAATCACATATTGGTGTCAGGAAAATAACATTCCCCAAGATTAACAATAACATACCCTTGAGGTATTATATGTGGGCCACTATTTGATTACATTCCCACTTGATTAACATAGGATTATGATTATGTGTGTGTTGTCAAATTCCCTTTGTGAGAACCAGTTTTCAAACCAAAACCAAAAACACCTAAAAAATATTATATCTAATCTATGGCACCTACAACAAGGTTTCAAACAAGGTTGAATCAAGAAATTAACATGAAAACCCCTCTTTCTCAAAACCCATTTCATTTTGATGAACCTTATAGTCAATAAGACCAATCTCATCAAAAATGCATTAACTATGATGATAATGTTAGCCTCTCCAACCATATTGACTATAATGATGAATCCATCGATATGTTTACATCTGACCAAGTTCATGTCCAAGTTGATTAATTTTTATACAAAAATAAGGATGAAAGTCTTCTGCAATTAGTAGAAATAGGATCCAAACTCCCTTTGGATTTTAATCCTTAAAATCTTGTGACACCCAATGTATATGGTTACACTTTAGTGAGCCACATTTGGTGGTTCCACCCCTTCTCCTACCACATTTGATTCTAGTGGCATTCAACATCTATGGTTGCATTGTATTAAGTCACATTTGGTGCTTCCGCCCCTTCAATTATAAATAGAACTTTACACCTTCAAAAGATATTTGGAGTATTTACTATTTCCAACTCAATGGCTTTGGATAGTTTCCAAATTGAGACTTGATTACTATAAATTCCCCATAGGTTTAACATGTCTCCAAATGCCTCAATAAAGGGACACACACCTATGCACTTTCAAGTTTAAAGGAAAATTTATTACATACTCTTTCAGAAGTATTCTTTTTATTTATCTCTTTTCAAATTTCAATTTTCATATTTTCAATTTTCAAATGTAGATAGTAACTAATTTCAGTGACATTTTTGTATGTTTTGCATTAAGGCACCTTGCAAAATCAAGATTCACATCAAAAATAAGAAGTGTGTATACACACCTAGGTACACATGTTATTTATTCTATTAATTTCATTTTATTTCATCCCTAGAATTGGGGTGGGGGAAGGTCAAGGGTGGGGGCAAAATGTAGACATTTAAATTTAATCAGGGGTGGGGTGAAAATGTAGGCCCTCAAATTTAATCATTAAGTGATTTATAATGTTTAATCTTGACATCCTTACCTTACTTGACCTATTCGCCATTTTGTTAAATTTAAATCTCTATGAGATCCTTCAATATTTTAAAATTAGCTTGAAAATAATAGAACATCATTCAAACATTCCTATTCTTCTTATAAATTCATGTGAGCTGAATCCCAATAGCCTCCATCCTTCTATGACAATATTCCACTATGTTGGAGAGACCCACAACCTAACCTTGTACACTAGTGTGGATTTTTCTCCCATACTCTAATGGTTAATTTTAAAATTTTATATTATTGATGTCATCCCTTACACACTTTTCATAAAGTCATTTAACAAAAATATTTCAAATATACCACTATATAAACACATTGAAGCCACTTAAGGCATCATCTGACAACCACTTATAAATTATACAACATATTATGCAAAATGACAATAATATTTACAATTAAAGTTATGATATATTAAAAAAATCACAGGTTAAGTCTAAAGATATTTTATTATAGGTCAAGGGTATTCATTATTAGTCATTCAAGTAAATTTACCATTTTCATCCATATAGTGAAAATATCAATATTCACACATTCACTTTAGGAGGGTGAACTACATCAACCTAAGGACCTTTGACTTGATGCCAAGTCATGTTTGACCAAATCTAATAGTTAAGGAAACATTTGGAAAACCTATCTTTTCATAATTAATTCTTATATACTTAATCCTTCACAACATCAACAACAATCTAATAATTAACCATCCAACAATCGACAATCCAATGTTAATTAGGCCTCTGGGTAACCACAATATAGTTTTATCTTACCACCATCCTCACCACTCAAATGCAAAATGTTTAACCAATAATGGAAATCCATGAAGGATAACATCCAAGGATTACAAGATGGGAACCAAAATCAATACAAGATGTACAAATTTGATGGCATATGCCCTTATCCCTTTGATTGAGGCATGCTAAGAATACCCTTTCCTCCTTACTTAAAACCAAAAAAGTTCAAAAATTATAAAGTAAAATGTCATCCTATTAAAGATGTTAAGAATTTTCATGTCATGCCAACAGGTAGTTTATAGTGACATCTACTTGCTTAGACTATTACCCTAGATCCCAGTTGGCCAAGCCTTATAATGGTTTATTAAATCTCCTTGAGGGATATATTACGACATTTACATATCTCTCTAAGATATTTTTTAAATTCAATTATCCTATAACATGGAGCATGAACTCACAATGATGGACTTTTGCAACACCAAACAAATAAATAGGGAAAGTTTCTCTTCCTTCTTGTAATGATGGATAAGCTTTGTAGGTAGATTCCCTTGGTTTATTATTAAAAAATAATTGGTTACCATATTCATCACCAAATTAAACAAAATATTTATATTTTTATTTACAAGGCCATTGTGAAAACACCATTGATGAAATTATCAAGAAAGTTTTTAGATTGAAAAGGTCCTTCTAGATAAAGGAATGGTGAAAATTTTCCACAAGGACCACCAAAATTAAAAAAAAATCCTAAGTTCTTTAGTAAAAATAAAAACCTAGTGCATGATGGAATTATTTATTCTAAGACAAATAATAATGTCCAAGTACCCCTAGCATTAACATTCATATGGGCCAACCCAAACATGGAATAATAATAAAGAGCCTATTATGGTAGAATCATTGAAAGCATTTTTTTCATAAACTGGTCACAATAAACATGATTGTGTTTCCATAAAATAAACCCTTTGATGAGACCAAGTCAAAACCCACATGGTATAAATACCATGAATATTGTGAGTTTCACAAGATTAAAGCAAATTATACCAATATATGCATAGAGTTAAAGAACTAAGTCTAGGGATCTAATTGGTCATGGAGATATAGATGTATAAATAAGTGCATCTACATTGAAAAATCAACAATTATGGATATACCAAGATCCCTTTCCAAAAAATAACAAGTCTCTTGCATAATTGAGTCAAAATAAAAAAAACTAATCTAATAACATTAATAAACAAAATATCTCCTCATCTATATGATGTAGTTATTGGTCATGTCGTACCACACTAATAACCATATTGCCACCAATAATATTAAAACCCTATATTCTGTTGTTACAACTAAGAGAAATAAATTCACTATCCAAAGGCCTCCTTTACCTACCCTTGAAGGCTATCGATTATGTTGATAAAATACATACCTAGATATCTATTCTATACCTTCTCAAAACACTAACCAACTTTTACACAATGATTGTCTTTACCCTACACCCCTCCCCATTTTTACCACTAACCCCCTTCAATTCATCCTCTTTATTATTTAGAGATCTCCTTTACATCTTTCATCATTGGATGCCCTCTTAAGGGGGAAAAATTTTACCAACGATACTACAAAGAAAATTTACTATTCTCTCCTTTACACATGTCCTTCTTTTATTATTATCTATACTTTGAAAATTTGATGTTTCTTCCTAATTGTAATGCCTTTTCAAAAAGGAAGAAATGTAGATACCCCTATTTTTCCACCTTAGTCTCATTGTCATCATTCATCCTAATTAATCCATATTAATGCCAAAAATCCCTAACATCACAATGTCAAATAATTAAATCATCACCATGACCTTATATCAAATCCACTAATATCATTTCATGATTAATTAATTAATTAATCATTATTATTTAATTGATTAATCACTAATTAAAATCCATGCACACATATTTAAAATAAATAAATAAATAAAATAAAACCCACTCATTGAAACATTCAACTAACTCATTAATCATTTAACTAACTATATAAATTAGTCAAAAACCTCACCTCAAATTCCTTAATGAACTCATTAATCATTTGTCCAACTAATTAAACCAATTGACCAATTCCCTAAACCAACTATTAATCCTCAACTACCTCATTCAATGAATTTGACCCATGGATTAGATCTCATCCATAAGAAATCAATATAACCAAATAAATATGGATTTATCCCAATCATCAACTCCTCCATCCAAATACCTATAAGAATATCATAATTCTTGAAATCCATGAACATCTCTCTTAAGATGAAATATATGAAATAATATAGATAAATCATTGTGATCAAGAAATTGAGTGATCAAGCAATCATATATACATGTTTCTAGAATTCTTGGATATAGGTCCTTGAACAACCACAAATATATCAATTGTGAGAAAATCCATATCAACGTAAAGAGAGCTTCACATGTTTGGTAAGTGTAGGTAATTTTTTGTCTCTTTCATTTGGATAAATTAGAATTTATGCTATATTTAGAGTATGAACTTAGATCATTCTTATTTTATATCCAAGTTTTAAATCTTAGTATATTACAACAATAATATTTTTTAGTAATTAAGAAAACTCTTTTTCATAGCTTCATTATTAAAAATAACATAGTTTATAGATTTTCATATATGAAAAATTATGTCAACATGAAAAACTTGCCAATTTTTTGATATTGTAGGTAACATGGATGATTCCCCAAGAAGAACCATTTTCTAGGTAAATAACTCAGGAATAAAGGGTTGAAAAAGGGTATGAATCCATTTATAGGATGATTAATCAAGTGGAAAATCTAGAATAAATGCCTTAAAGTCTCAACTTAATTAAAGTAAGACATAAGGGAATTGTGACCCCCAAATGTTTAAATTGGTCACCGAATGATAGACCTTGGTAAACAATTTACCATAAAAAATGAGTTTTTTTAGGGATCATTATGGAATTTTCACAAATTTACAAACCTTATAGTCTAAATAAGATCTAGATACCTTAACTTACATTTGTGTTTGAGGGTTTTAATTTGAACATGTTATAGATCCAAGAGATGATACCAAATTTGGGGTTTGTAATGACAAAAATGAGTAATTATAGACCCATTTCCAGTGTCTCCATCAAGGAACTATAGGTAAAACACCAATTTTTTGGAGGCAATCATCAGGTATGGAGTTTCTAAAGTTTTTAATAGATTCAACATACTTAGGCTTAAAATTTTATTTGATTATTAGCATGCCCCATGGGAGCCATCATCTAGAGATTTTGTATATAATGTCCCTAATGGCCTTGATTCCATTTTTGAAAAATCCTAATACTCTCAATCTAGGGAACCATAGTAAAAGGAATGTTGTGAAAGTTAAGGATGGGAGACCACCCTATTGAATGGGAAATTAACTAAGAAACTAGTTCATAATCAATCCTCAACCTAGATGAGGTTAGGTTTGAGAATATTCCAAGGTTTGCATATGATTTTATCCATAAAGGTGTCACCCACCTAAAATAGAACATGAGATAGAAGAAGAGACTTTGTAACTCAAGGACATTCTAAGTCTTTCGGCCAAGAGACATTCCTTGGGTTATGTAGTTCTTATTCTCACCTTCCATTCCTAACCTTAAGATCTCTTTAAGTTTTATTTCATTCAAAAATTATTGTGTAAGCCACTTAAGTGGCCCCCTTTGATTCAAAACTAGGATGGATTGGTAGATCCAATTTTTTACCATGTTATAAAGTAATTCTTAGATATTTTGTTGTTGAATTTTATGTGCTTGGGACCAATAGGAATGTTGGAGAGTCTTTCTATGAGATTTATAGGACTTTTTAGGTAGCCCATGTGTTATATATGACATGGGATAATGGGTTCATTTATGAGGTATGTACTTGATTGCTTGCCCACATGGGCTTGTAAGTGGATTTATGGAGAGAGAAGGAACTTTTTACCATGATTCAAGGGATGGGAAGGGGAGATTTTACCTTCCCATTAGATTATAGACAATGGAGTTGAGCCTATATGATGAAGGAAACTCTTCTTTATGAGGAATTTTTGGTTCATTTAAAATTTTAAGAAATGGGAAGGGAAGAAGATAAGGAGAAAGAGGAGGATGAGCTTGAGGAAGATCTTAGAAAAGGAGAAGCTTATCCATTTCCCAAATATTTTAAGAAGTGATCTTTAGTGGATACAAAAATGAACTAAGGGAGGCTTCCATGTGATTTTTTTTCATGTTTTTTTATTTTAATCAATTGAGAAGCTTTTCCCTTATTATTTTTATAATTTTCAAGAGATGTAAGACCACTTGGCCTAACCTATTTTTATCATAAGTTATCATGGTTATGCCTATGACCACCATATTTGTCTTATTGTCCATGTGGGTCTTAGAGATGCATAAATCCCTCCTAATATTATTAACTATTTTAAAAATCCATTTATAGTTTAAATTTAATGTTGTTAGGTTGTCCAAATAGGCATGAAATTTCCTTGCCTTTTAGTTTTATTATTTTGTAACGATAGTGGATACTTTGGATCCAAGTTCCTATGACCTTTTGTGTGGTTATCCCTTATGTAGTGATAGTGGATACTATGGAACAAAGTTCATATGCCCTTCTATGATGCCACTTTAGTGCTAATTAATTTTACCCCAAAAATACAAAATCTTATATTTAAGGCTTCACTCATAATTTTATGTGTCACATATATAAAAAATTCTATATTATTATCATCTTATTTTATTGTGTGCTATAAATAAAAATGTATATCTTATTTCATCCTTATCATACTCAAAAGTATAAATAATTATTTCAATTATATTATATTTTCAATATAAAAGACTTCCACACAAAGTTAAACAACATATTAACATAACTAATAGTTTTATTTTGTATCCATAGAAAACATGAACAATAACCATGTAATATAATCATAGAAGATACATATAATCTCATGATTAATCATCATTATATCTCAATCCTCAACAAACATTACTACATCTCAAATCAAGTCATACCTCTGTGTGTGTGTGTGTGTGTGTGTGTGTGTGTGTGTGTGTGTGTGTGTGTGTGTGTGTGTGTGTGTGAGAGAGAGAGAGAGAGAGAGAGAGAGATGAGAGAGAGAGAGAGTGAGATGAGAGAGAGAGAGAGAGGAGAGAGAGGAGAGAGAGATGAGAGAGAGAGAGAGAGAGAGAGAGAGAGAGAGGAGAAGAGAGAGAGAGAGAGAGAGAGAGAGAGAGAGAGAGAGAGAGAGAGAGAGATTAAAAACTTTAATGCAGTCAAATAAATTGATATAATCCCTAATTATATCATGAAAACTTCCAAGCTGCTTATATCAAAATAATCAAAATGATTACAATATACATGTATATTTACCAAGATTAACATGTCTACCTCTCAAATGTCAAACAACCATATATATTGATACAGATAAGGATTTGTCTTGATTCACACCATAAAACCTCCTCATCACAAATATATCAATACAAATACCAAACTTAGAGTAAATACAAGTAATCACAATAGTGTAAAATCTCTTGGTGACAAAAAAGTATTACCTAATAAACACATATCAAGATTATCACCATGTAAAAAAACCTATTTATACATTACAAGGTATATGAGGACGTATAAAATAGGAATTGATAAAGTCAAGCATGCACCTAGATCGATAAATCTTCTCTTTCTAGTCAAGTATATTGAGTTTTTCACTCCTAACTCTTTTGTTTATTCACTTTGTCTTTTCATAATGTTATTGTAACTTAAAATTTATTATGTTTCAAATATAAGTGAACATATATTTAAAAATTACAAGTTGATATAGAAATATTACCTCATGAGGTGGTTATACACTCTTGCTATAAATAATAGGTGTACTTATTATAAAAATAAAATTTGACACTATAATAAAATTGAGATAGAAAATTTAAAAGTAAAGGTTTTATGCTTTCTTTAAAATACAATTTCAAGACAATTTTATAGAAACTATGTCTCTTAATTTTTATTTGTATTTTCATGTATTGTCCTCTTGTCTAATGCATTATATTGAGTTTTTCACTCTAACTCTTTTGTTTATTCACTTTGTATTTTCATAATGTTATTGTAACTTAAAAATTTATTATGTTTCAAATATAAGTGAACATATATTTAAAAATTACAAGTTGATATAGAAATATTCCCTCATGAGGTGGTTATGAGGTAGTTATACACTCTTGCTATAAATAATAGGTGTACTTATTATAAAACTAAAATTTGACACTATAATAAATTGAGATAGAAAATTTAAAAGTAAAGATTTTATGCTTTCTTTAAAATACAATTTCAAGACAATTTATAGAAACTATGTCTCTTAATTTTTATTTGTATTTTCATGTATTGTCCTCTTGTCTAATGCATGCTACTTTTTGTCTTTTATTAATCATGAAATTTTAAATAGTCAATTTTATCTTTTTTTCTTCTATTACATGTAGGGTAAATTTTTAAATATATTTTGTCTGTGAATGTGTATTTCACATTTTTTTTTCTAATAATTGATGTTCACTTTTTTACTTTTTCTCTCTTTCCTCACTATTTTTTTTTTTGAAATCCTCCTGAATTAAACTTTCTTATAAATATTGTAAATAATGTATTTTAAGTTCTTTATTGTTTTTAGAAAATGGAGCCCCTCCTAATAATAGGCCTCATACCTTAACTAAATTCATCTATTTTATACTCCATACAAAATATTCATTCAATATAAACTATTAATAGTTTAAATAGTAAAATGACCTAAGAGAGTAATGAAACATAAAATAATTCCCATAGTCAACAAAATGTAAATAAACCAAAGGTTGGGTAGGAAATTATATATGATTTAACTTTTAAGGGGATTATGAAATATTAACTCCTAGGTTGTTAAAGTTCTGTGCTCATAAATCAGGGAATAATATAGTAATATCAACAACCTCTAATTTATACTATAATTGATCTACCTGATAATTTGATAGATAACAATAAACTAGAAAGGAATGTCTTTAGCTAGAAATTTACTGAGATGGATGAGTAACAGGTTAAAATTTAGTACCAAAGTTATATAGAGTGTCATGAACTAGAAATATGAGTCAAAAACCCTTTTGGATAGTAGCATGGTCCTCTAAACAATAATGAATTATGCTAGTGTCTTTGGGGGAATGATATTGTCCTCTTGAAATAAAGGTAGTGATCTTCTGGGTATACCTTCACTTGGTCCTAAGATGAATGTGCCTATGTGGATGGATGTTGGTTCACTATATATTCATTATTTTTACTAATTTGAATGTGAAACCATAGGCCTCCATGTTTGTTAGGATATTTGAGGATCACACGTATGAAATAGTGGTTTCATTAGGGTGGACTAGATATGACCTTAATACCCCATGTGTTGAGCATTGCCTACAACCCAATACCTTGAAAGTGGATCGATCTTAATGTATTTCTCCCAATCTAACTAATGATGCAATTACAAGTGAATGCTAATATGAGTTCTAGTTTGAGTGCTTTAAGTCTAACTAGAGATTGGAAATTTGAGTAATATGAGATATGGGATACTATAGATGGGTTTATGTAGAATTAAGGTAGAATAGAGATCAATGACCTTGATTTACACAACTATTTTTGAGTTTATTTGTGACTTTTCACATCTATTTTCCATCTAGGGGATAAAGGAATGAAATCAGTCTATATATAGAAATATGTTGTATGCCAAGATATGAAATAGGTCTAGGTTAACCCTAAGTTTGCATTGGGGAATAGAAAGATTAATGTTGGGTGAGTAAGGGACCAAGGGATAGTAGCACTATCCCTAGCTCAATAGACCAAAGTGCTAGTGTTCAAAGGGCCACACTAATGTCTAGGTGGTAGAATATGGTGAAAAAGCAACCTAAGTGCCTAAGGGGTGGCTTTATTTTTATTTTGGTATATCTAAAAATGGGTTGGACTTGCACAAAATCCATAAAAATATCAAAAAAGGCCCTAAGATAAGTCTAAGAATAAGTTAGAATAAGGTGGTGTCAATTAACATTCATTGCACTCAAATTACATTTTAGATAACCAAATTTCCCTCCCTTTTAATTTAGAAATACAACAAACCAAATGACTAGGATAAAGGAAAAACAACGTACCTATACTTACCTAAGAGGTGGAGCCCATGAATCTAGGTCTAAGTTTGGAAGGCTTGCTCTATTGTATGACCTGTAAATGAAACATGAATAGATCAATTCTTAATTAAAAGATATCAAAATGAAAGATAAAATTAAGTAAAGAGATAAGATAAAGAGGAAAGGAATGAATACACCTTATTGGGTAGAAAAAAAATGAAAAAACCTATTAACATCTTGTGCATGTGTGTAACTAGTGACACAATGGTGAATAACTTAGACTGGGTTGATGGCTTCCTCAATTCCCATGTGTGGGTGGCTTAATAACTCAATATGGCTTTAAATCCATCATTTCCCACCCCTACTCGGTGCATCATTAAATTATGAATACTTTAGATCGGAATGATGTATTGTCTAACACTTTATGTAGGTGGCTCAAGAACTCAAGCAATCCATGAATTCATCATTACCAACCCATCTATAGTAGATGCATCTGAAACTAAAATTTCACAATGTAACTAAAATTATGTAGGATGGATCTAGGTCCACTCATAAACTCTCAAATCTAAAATGACTCAAGGGCCACTCAAGAACTCGAGAATGTAGTTCTAGGACTACTTCGTAATGCTAACCATTTTAGAAAGAATAAGGTATCAATATGGTGTGAACCTCATGAAAATGGTGTCTGGAGTAAAAACATGGATAATGACATAAAGTTTCCCTTCCATATGAGAGTACTAGTGTCAAATTGAACATATGAGAACAATGTGCTACACACACTCCCCCACATATGATATATGTGCATATAGATTTTGGATTGAGACATAATAATTTCTATCTATATATCTAAAATTGAAACATGAGTGATCATACTGCAAAGTATTCCCCTAGTCTAATTAAACATGTGTAATTTATGTATAATTGAGCATAAATTGAGGATATTTAATCATTTATGATTGAGACTATGCAAATATTAACTATAACTATTGTACCTTTCTATAAAGTTTATAATTTTTTATTTTTGGGGCTACTGGGTAATAACATGGTTCCTTGGTCAATAATGCATTGTGATAGTGTCCTCTATACTACACTATTACCCAAATGTGTTATTTCTATGTAAAACTAAGACTGATATATGTCTGATTATTTTCACTATGTTTTCTTGGATCTGAGCTCTATAATCTATGTTTATATGATAAAAACTATGTTGTGAGTGCATTAGGATGGTCTGATATTTATGATAAGCCCCTATGAATTTCCCTTCTTTTGAGGGGTGTTGTTGAATATCTACAATAAATGTCCTCAAAATAAAAGCTATGCATCATGTGTGTTAGACTGAAAAATGTGATATCTACATGATAAACTAATATAATGTGTATACATGACATCAAAATGCTAGATAATCTAAACATAAATTATTAATATATGATGTATGTTAGATCTAACATTCACAAGGTTGTCAAGATAGATATAACAATGTAAGTATGTATATGAAAATAAAAATTGAGTATAATCTTAGTAATACCTTGGGCGATGGGGCATGATGTCCATCAAGGAACCCAAGGAGGAAGGGGAGTTGTATAAGGTCCCTCATGACATAAAACATTTGATGTGAGTGTAATAAGATAGAGATAAGTGTGATGTCCATGACATATACATGAAAGCATACATAAAAACACATGATAAACATAAAGTAGGCAAAGAGCCCATAATACACGGGACATGGGCACATGTCCCTAAATACAAAAAAGAGCATATATACAAAGACATGTTTAAATGTCCACATAGACAAAGAGAAATCAAGCTTGGCTTAGAGACACATAGAAGGACATGCTCAAACATTCACATTCACAATCATGAAGGCACACATAAGGACATGGGAACATGTCCAAAACATACACATAATGAAAATAATTGGCTTAGAGTCATATAATAATGACATATTTAAATGCCCTCGAATATATGTAGAATAAAAGAGACACAATCAAATATAAACTACGAAAACTAGAAATGAAAGTATGCATGAACATGTGGTATAAATCCATATAAGAGCAAAAATGTACACAAGTTAAGTCTATAGTAGTATTAGTTGGGAAAATATTCTAGTAGTATAGGATGATGAATATCAAGATATAATTAATGTTAAATTTGTGATATGGAGTATAGAAAGATATAACATGGCAAAATGGAAGCTGTATAGTATGATGCCCCCAATGGGTGAATGTATCAATGTTGAATCTATGTATCTATGTATGTGCCCCCAATGCGTACATAGTAAAAAATCTAGATTTGTGTAGAGGAAATGAGTCCTATAATGATGCATATAAAACTCAAAGAGAATAAGTGAAGAATGTATTTATGATAAAACTAAATATACTAGCATAGATAGCATATGTAGTACTTGGAAATTTAAAGGAATGTAAACATGGAAATGGATAAAAGCTAAAATTTGTGTTTTATGAAAAAATATTTGAATATTTTTGTATTTTTGAATATGATATATTATTTTTGTGTTTTTAAAGTATAAGTTATGTATAATCAACATGAATGTGAAACTATATACAAAGTATAAGGTAAGAGAAACTATGTAAAAGTAGATTGTGAGTTATTTAGATATATAATATCCTTATATGCGTAATGTTTAGTGGATTATTCACTTCCTTACCATCAAGTGAGGCTATAGGGTATACCTTGAGGATAAAATTTTCTATGATTAAGTAGGGGCCAAACTAATTTAGTTTGAGCTTTCCTTTTGTTTCTTCTTTGGCATTGACGTCTCTAAGGTTCTCTTTGAGAAAGAGATCTTTGAATTAAAATTCTCTTTTATAAAAACGGATATTATATGACCATTAGATTCATTTATGGTATGTTCTAAGGTGCTTTTCATCTTGGATGCATGTGTAATAAAACTATTCTAACTCATGTAGATGTTTTTATATTTATTGGTCATCTGTGATAAACCCTTTTAGAGAAATTCATAGGGATGGGATTTCTAATTCCAATAGAATAACTAATTTAGTTATATAAAAAAGTGAATAAGGAGTGGCTCTTATCGATGTGAAAATATTGGTTTGGTAAGGCCATAGTGCATAGACAATTTAATTATGCCAATCATCCCTAAATTTGGTAAATTTTTTTGCTCAGGATACTATTGTTTGTATTTTTTATAGCTTCTTCTTTACCATTATCTTGTGGGTAATATGGAGTAGAGACATGTGTCATATCTTATATTTTAGATCAAATTTATCTATTATTTTATTCTTTGTTCCATTATATATAATGATGGCCATTTGTAGGTCGAAATAGGGATGATGTTCTTCATGAGAAAATGACATATATATTTTCCTTTTGTAGATTGTAATGGGACTGCTTCCACCCACTTAGTAAAGTAATTTATATTTGTGATGAGAAGTTTGTGTACTATACTAATTTTTGGTTGATTTTACCAATTAGATAAAATCCCCATAGCATGGATGGCCATGGAAAGATAATAGGTTGTAATTAATGTGAAGAAACATGGCATAAATTGCCATGTCATTAAAATTTATCACACAGCTTAGCATATTATTGGAATTATTATTCTATGGTGGGCTAATAATATCCTTAATAGAGTAATTTATGTGACATTGGTTTCCTACTAAATTGGCCACCACATTCATTGTTGTATACTTGATGGATGTACAACTTAATTTATTTAGATGTCAAACATCATATTAGTTGTCTGTCAAAAGGTCATTTAAATAGGTCCCTACAGATGATGACATAACATAGGGTATGCATGTATAATTTGTAATTATCATTCACGATGAAAGTATCTGGAATAATAGATTTATGTAAAAAATTATATATATCAAGAAACCATTCAGATGCTATTGTATTGTGTGTGGTAGATAAAACTAATAGAGATATGAGGTTGGCTTAGGATATTGATGGTGACTATAGTTATTTTATAGTAAATATATCCTTGTCATCATTGATGTCAATGAAGATCAATGATGTCTCACTTACCACTGCATTAGTGTGATGATTTTCTTTTTAAGAGTTATTTTCAATAGAGAAATATTCAAATTGAGCTAGTAGACATTGAGCCATATTTATTTAGTGAATTAAACATTCTTCCTTGGTTCAGTAAACATATGTAACTTGATTGACAACTAACTAAAAATATCCATAGACCTTAATAGTATTTATTTGGAGAGCCTGAGCTACTTGGAGATCGAGGATAAGTTCCTTGTATTCCATGATGTTATTTATGTATGAAAAACTTAACTGATATGTAAGTGGTGTTATGTTCCCAAGTGTATTGATAAGTGCAATTTCAGCTCCTGTGCCTAATGCACATCTATAACCATCAAAAAAATTATCCATGTGTCAAAATTGGTGTTGTAAGCTATGAAATCATCACATAGATTATCATTGATAGGATTGGTATCTAACAATGGTGATATTTCCAATTGACATAAAATTATCCATCCCTTTATCATTTTTTAAGCTATATTTTCAATCAAATTCTATGAGTAACATTACCCATTTATAGATACAAAGAAAAAGATGTCATTTGGACATGAGAATTTTTAAAGGATATACTTTTGTAATAACCCTTGTCTCATTATTGATCATATAGTGTCAAATATTTTATGTATCAAATACGAGTGCTAACTAGAGTTTTTATATTTATGAACACTTTTGTTTATAATCAACAAGTGTGTGATTTATGTAGTAAATAGCTCTCTCTTTGTGATGGTCACCATTTTATGCCAAGAATACACTGAGTTCATGATCAATCACTTAAATGTAAAGGAGAAGAGACATATTAGGTATGGGTGGTATCAATACATATGGATTCAATAAGTATTATTTGAGTATATCAAATCTTTCTTGACATGTAATATCCCATTTGAATTTGGTATCTTCTTGAGTAATCTTTGAATTACTGAGTATTATCTACTAGATGTGCCATAAAATGATGTATGTCTTGGATTTTTCCTTGTAAAAATCAAGTTTCATTAATTTTGTAGGAAGAGACATATTCATTATAGCCTTGAATTTTTTTAGATCTACCTCAATACCACGTTGGGATATTATAAACCCCAATAATTTACTAGTTGTGACACCAAAGAACCATTTTTTGGGATTGAGGTGTACATTGTATTGTCTGAACCATTCCAAAATTTATCGTAAAATAATTTCATGATCTTGTCTCTCTTTTGATTTATCTAATAAGTAATCAATGTAGTATTCAAATATTTTATGAATTAGATCATAAAAAATGTGGGTCATAGTTCATTAGTATGTTACTCCAACATTATTTAATCCAAAATGCATGATTATATAGCAAAAGGTACCCCATTGTATCGTAAATGAAGTTTTCTCTTGATCTTCTTTAGCTATCTTGATTTGATTATCATCGATAAAATTATCTATGAAAGATAGCATCTCATATCTTGATACTAACCTTTTCACTAAGCAATAATAAAGAAATGCCTTTATCTTAGCATGTGTAATTAGTGCCACACCAAACAAATTTGCATACATTACTTAATGGTTCCTCTACATTTTTGAGATTATGTCATGATCATAACGAGTTTGTAGGAGCCATTAACACATGCAAGTCATGCATAATGCCATGTTTGAGATATCTTAGGTTCATGAACTTGTAAATGTAGGTCCTCACCAAAATATTGAATTGAGGTTCTTGGAAAGGTACTTATAATTTATGGATACCAATATGTAGTGACCAAATAATAGGCTTTGATACCAATAAGTGGGGGCCGAAAACATAGATGCTGTGATACCAATATCTAAGGCACAAAAGGTAGGAAACTTATCCTAAACACACACACACACACACACACACACACACACACACACACACACACACACACACACACACACACACACACACACACACACACATTACATTTAGTGTTTGTCTATGAATATAACTTAGGTATCTTTTACTAATAAGGCAAGCATCTAACCATATGGGTCAGGTAATTTTTTACCAACCAGGCAATCATCCAACCATATGGGTTAGGTAATTTTTTGCCAATGGGCAAGCATCCAACCATACGGGTTAGGCATCTACATATGTGTAGGATATGTTGTGGATAGAGAATTAACTCAAAGGGATTAATCAGATCTTGAGTCTCTCACTGCTCATAACTCATCCCTACTAGATAAGCATCGAGGTCATCATGATAGGAGAATATAACAATGGTCACATTTTACCTCAAAATTTGGTCTAAAGCCTCGAGAATAACAATGATCCAACTGGAATCCTTCTGAGTATATCATAAGTATTTCTTATCTTTGTTGTGTTTGTCTAAACTAGGCTCTTATTAGAAATGGTCTTGTTTTTTATTAATTATTTTTATCTTGTTTAGTGTACAACCCAAAACCCATCCTATTCACCTATGTACTGGAAGCCTTCTTCACTTCTCAGACTAGCTACATACTTGCTTCCAAATAAGATGAAGGTGTAATATTTATGTAGTTCTATCTTCTGATCTAAGTTTCATGTGAACTGTTGATCTGGGTATACAGCCCTATCTAGGGCTCAGTTTCTCAAATAGTTAATTTTGTGATTGTTAGCCATTGGGAGTGCAAAAGCATCAGTTACATAACTAGTTGCTTGTTTAATTGACCACCCTTAAATCCTTAACAAGTAAAGCCATAGAAATAAAATTTGCAACTACATTCCCTTCCCACTTTTGATTACATCAACACTTTTTTATTCTTCTTTTTAGACAGTCTAATTCATACAATTGTTGTTGCTAGTGTTTTGTTATCTGAGACCCAAATGGATGGTAGTTTCCTGATAATGATCAGTTTAACGTTATCTATCCATGTTTTTGTTGCTCTTTTATGGTGGTACCGAGTTTTGAATAAGAAGTGTATTTTCCTATTTTATTTCAATAAGTTTACAAGTTAGATTCGTCTAAGGTAAAATGAGTTATTACTTTATATTTATTAGTGTTTACTGATCAAGAGGGATTATCCCACCCCTTGATCTTTAAGACATGACATGTCCCTTATTTCTCCCTGACAATTTATAGGGATGGTGTCGAGCTGTCGTTACTGCAGCTATATTAGGCTATGGATGCAATAGCTCAAGTGCAACGGCATTACTAGTAAACGTGAGCTAGAGGCACTGCTTGTACCCTAACTTCTTGATCTAAGTTTTGAGACTTAATAGGTAAATAATACTTGAAAGTAAATTAATTGCATTGTATTTCAAAGGCAAATTCTTTGGTAGAAAAGTAGAATCAATTTTGTAACATACATTCCTACTTTAGTCATCATGTTGATATACAACAACAATCATACCTTTAGTCTACTTAGGTAACCTTTTCTATGAGATAACCTATACACATGAAGTTTGAGAATGCTATATCAAATTTCAATTTAACGTTAAATAGTTCCTTTACTAAGAGTATATTATTTTGCTATTCTCAATGATAATAACAAGAATTTTAGTTCCAATAAAAAAACGTACTAATAATAGATTTTTTTTTCAACTATACAATATAATTTTTAATTGATATTTATCTCTTTACGTAACATATTATAGAATTAATTTTGACAACTTCTAATCATAAATATAAAATTTAAACTTATTCTAAGTAACATGATAAGAGTTTTTAAATAAATTACCGTTCCAAATATAGATATGAATTTTGTAAATTGCTTCCTTATAATATTTGTAAATTAGATCAAATATTGAAACTTGAAAATGTGGATAAAGTTTAATAAAGAATATTCCCGCTACCAAAAATAAAATATTTGACCTATTATTTAAATAAACCAATAAATCATACCCGTTGGAATCCTTGCCTGAGATGGATGGTGCTTCCGCTTGGATTGAAATAATTGAGACAAATGGTACGGTGGTTGCGCTAACCTTGGGCTGAGAAAAATAAAGAAAACAACAAAATTTGATATGGCAGCAATGTTAATGCTTATTGGTCGAACTGGCTGTTGATCTGCCTTCCTCCCCAGGCATCAAACCCCTCCTAAGCGTCCACCTTACCAGATCGTTGTATATCTTTTAGCACTGCATTATTCTCTGCTTTAAATTTTTTTCTCCTTCTGCTGTAATGCGTTGATCTCCCCTTATAATCTCTTCCTCGGCTCTTCTATTGCGTCCTTCTATTCTGTTCTATTCCGTCCCTTCTATCTTCGCTGGTCACCCTTTTATAAGCTAAAAAACATGCAAAGCCTCACTTTAAACAGGGGTTCGATCTTTTAAACTCAGAGCTGAACTTCCATAATTCCACCAATCTCCTTTCATTTATGGTTTTTAAATTCAATGTTATTATGTGGCAGTCAATCTGTTGAATCATCCTAAGCGCCAACTTTATATCTTTTCCCATGCTAAAAATTCTCCATAAGCGTCCTCTTTTCTTTTTTTCTAGCAAATCTCGTCCATGATTTATGCTTCGACTTCCGGTTATGTGACGTCAAACTAATAAAATGTGGTAGTTAATCGTTAATACGTTGCATGAGAAAAGAGAGGTGGATTATTATTATTATTATTATTATTATTATTATTATTATTATTATTATTATTATTATTATTATTATTATTATTATTATTATTATTTATTTATTTGAAGTAAATAAACTAATTAAAATAACAAAAATAAAAGTAATTTTTTTTCTTTTTTTACTAAAAATAAAAACTCAGACATATTTCAATAAAAATTAATTTGCTAGATTTGCATGACTTAATGTATGTATGAATTTTTGGAAAAATTTGGAAAAAATGAAATTAAGTTCATACCTTGATTTCATGATTCCCCGTCGATCTACCTGATATACTTTGAAAATAATACAAGAGCTATATTATTTGTCACATCAACTTAATTCGACAATAAAATATAAAATGAGGTCCAGAACCAAAGTACGCGTCACAAGTTTATGGTGTAGAAAGGGAGGTTGTGACATGCTCCCTCCCTTAAATTATGCATTGTCCCAATGCACTACAAAATTTTGATTAAGTTCACAAATTTAAAATAATTATGGAAACATGTTTTTCATTTCTGCAGTGTCTTCCCAAGTTGCACTTCCTTTGTCATATTGATCCCACTACACCTTGCACTGATCAATTTATCTATTGCATAGCTAGTACTGGTGCCTCTTCAGTACCCTGTATGAATCAATTGTTATTCTACCAGACTCTTAGACCTGCAAGGCATTCCAATTCAAAATATGTTTATTATCAGGTACATACTTCTTAAGAAGTGACACATGGAAGACATCATGACTGCGACTCAGTTGTGGGGGCAAGGCCAATCAATAAGCTACTGGGTTGATTCTCTCTAATATCTCAAAAGGTCCTACAAAGCGAGGAGCTAACTTCACCTTCTTGCCAAAAGTTATGGAACTTTTGTGTGGTGTGACCCTCAAAAACACTTTGTCACCAACCAAGAATTCTCTTTGAACTCTCTTTCTATCTGCATAGCTCTTTTGTCTATTTGATGCTTCCTTTAACCTCTACCTTATAAGTTTCCCCTGTTCCTCCATGTCTTTCAACATGTCAAGATCGATTACTATTATGTCCTCAAGGTTATCCCAACTAAGGGATGTTCGACAAATTCTCCCATAAAGAGCTTCAAATGGAGCCATACCTAAAGATGCTTTAAATGAATTATTATAGTAAAATTTTACCAATGGAAGATAAGTTTCCCATTTAGTTTGTTGATCCATAAAATACATCCTTACGAGGTCTTATACAACCTGATTTGTCCTTTTTATTTGTCCATCTGTCTCAGGATGAAATGTAGAACTAAAGTTCAATTGTGTACCTAAAACTGACTATAGGGTGATCCAAAACCTTTAAGTAAATCTAGAATCTCTATCGAATATGATATTTTCTAGAACTCCATGTAATCTAATTGCTTCCTTGACAAAATGGTTGGCCAATTTTGGTGCATCATCAGTCAAGCTTCTGGGTATGAGATGTGCCACCTTAGTAAGCATGTTGATTACCTCCATAATAGCATCATGCCTGTAGGGTGTCATAGGTAGTTCTTGTATGAAATCTATACTGACAACTTACCATTTATACTATGGAATGTCATGTGGGTATAAAAGTCCTACAGGATGATGTTGTTTCACTTTAACCCTTTGACATTCCAAACATCGTGATACAATACAATACTATATCTCTTTTCATTCATTACCAAAATTATAGCTTCTTAAGATCATCATACAACTTGTTTACCCTTGGATGGCCTGAGTATGGTACATCATGAGTTTTAGTTAAAATTATCCTTCTTAAGTCTTCTACATCTGGAACATAGATCCTATTCTTATACTGAAGCAAACCCTCACCATCCAAGGTATATCCTCCAGTTCTTGGTCCTTATGAATTTCCATCTTTCACTACCCTTACTTGATTATACCAAGGATACTTTTTTTGCCCTTCTAGTATTGATCTTTGAAATTAAATCTATGATTTTTTATATTCATCAGGTGCCTTCTCCTACTCAAAGCATTAGCAACCCTATTTTCATTTCCCTTAATATACTCAATTTTAAAATCATACTCACTTAAGAACTTCAACCACCTTCTTTTCCTAGCATTTAGATTGGGTTGGGTGAATATGTACTTTAGCCCTTGATGATCAGTTTTTAGTTCAAAAATCTTTCCAATAAGAAAATGCCTCCACTTTTGTAAGGTGTGAAAAATTGCTTCCAATTCTAAGTCATGAGGGGCATAATTTACTTCATGGGTCTTGAATTTCCTAGACTCATATGCTATTACACCATCATTATGAATGAATACTCCACCCAATCCTTTGATTGACACATATGTTACAACCATAAATGGTTCATTTAGATCAGGTACCTTTAAGATGGGTGCCGTCATCAACTTTTCCTTTAGAATCTAGAAAGCTTTATCACACTGCTCCGTCCATATAAACTTCTTACCTTTTGTTTGCAATGATGTAATCAGGATGGTTATCATATAATAGGCTTCAACAAATCTCCTATAATAACCTGCTAACCCCATGAAACTCCATACTTCTGATACATTCTTGGGAATTGGCCATTCCATTATTGCTTTTATCTTGTCTAGATCTACTACAATTCCTTCCTTCGATATAATGTCGCCTAGATAGTGGATTTACTTCTTAAAGAACGCACATTTAGACAACTTACCATATAGTTTAATTTATCTTAACCTTTGAATAACCAACCAAAGATGTGCTAAGTTTTCTTCCTCATTTTTGGATTAAATTAAAATGTCATATATGAACACTAAGATGAACTTATCCAGGTAATTATGGAACACACTATTCATTAAGTTCATAAATGCTAAAGGAGCATTTATTACCCCAAATGGTACTACAATAAACTCATAGTGTCCATATTTGGTCCTAAATGCAATTTTTGGAATATCCTCCTCCGTAATCCTTAGTTGATGATACCCTAATCGAAGATCTATCTTTGAGAAAATCATTTTTCCTTTCATCTGCTCAAAAAGGTCTTCTATTCAAGGTAGGAGTTATCTATTTTTAACTATGACATTATTCAAAATTCTATATTCAATGCATAACCTTAGAGTTCCATCTTTCTTTTTGACTAACAAGACTGGTGCTCCCCAAGGAGACACACTTGGCCTAATAAATCCTTTACTTAAGATTTCCTCTAGTTTCATTTGAAGTTCCATCAACTCCATAGTGTTCATTATGTATCCCTATGATTTTGATTTGGTGGGGGTGCTCTGCCTATTAGATTTATTCTTGGGTTCTTATCCACAACTTACTCTCTGTTGAAATCTGGGTTCTTTTTGAAGGCTTTGTTTTTGTCATTGTTAAAAAAAAATTCTTGTCACAACTAAGGCATGCAACTATCATTCTTGTTTAAGGAATATTTCCATCACTTTACTCATGTTCCCAGGGCCATGCATATCTAATTATTTTCCTATGTTTGTATTTAGTCCTAGGATGAACTTCCGAGTTTGACCTTTTTCATCCCTTTGGTACATGGGAACCTTCTTCAGTAATTTGGAGAACCTATCCTAATACTATTAGACTAACATGACTCCCTACTTTAGGTTATGAAATTTATTCATATTTTCATCAAAGAACAATTGGGGTAACCATCTTTTCTTGAAATGGTGGTCAAATTGATCCTAGGTCAAATTTATTTCCTTGGGGTAACTAGCTTCCTCTCCTTTCAGTTGGTAGGATCCCCACAACACATTAGTTACATCATTTTAGATCCTCAAGTCAAATTATTTTTCCATCTCATTTAGCCAATTCTCAGCTCCTTCACCTAACTACTTCCCATCAAACTTACGGGGTAAAATCTTCTTCAAGTCCTTGCTTATATTAGAAAATGGATTTTCCACTCTAGGAAATACAATCTCCACCTCATTAACTAGTTGTGGATCTTCCTCTTCAATGTGATGAACCTATAAATGTAAGTCCTCACCAAAATACTAAACTAGGTTGTTTGGTAGGGCACTTATAACTTATTGACTTATTATAGCCTATCTCAAATGGAGGTTTTTAACTTTCTTGGCATAGTTAATAACATTCATGTGTTTTGATCTTAGGCAAATCAACATGTAAATGTAATTCCTCACCAAAACACCAAACTTGATGGTTAGTTTTTAGTTCAAAAGGCTTTCCAATAAGTAAATGCCTATACTTTTATAAGGTATGAAAATTTACTACTAATTCTAAGTCATGAGGGGCTTAATTTACTTCATGGGTCTTAAATTTCCTAGACTCATATGTTATTACACCATCATTATGAATGAGTAATCCACCCAATCTTTAGATTGACACATCTGTTACAACCACAAATGGTTCATTTAGATCAGGTACCTTCAAGATGGGTACCGTCGTCAACTTTTCCTTCAGAATCTAGAAAGCTTTATCACACTGCTCCATCCATATAAACTTCTTATCTTTTATTTTCAATGACGTAATCGGGTTGGTTATCCTATAAAATCCTTCAACAAATCTCCTATAATAACCTACTAACCCCTTGAAACTCCTTACTTTTGATACATTCTTGGGAATAGGCCATTCCATTATTGATTTTATCTTGTATGGATCTACTATAATTCCTTCCTTGGATATAATGTAGCCTAGATAGTGGATTTCCTTCTTAAAGAATACAAATTTAGACAACTTACCATATAGTTTAATTTTTATTAACCTTTGAAGAACCAACCAAAGATGTGTTAAGTGTTCTTCCTCATTTTTGGAGTAAATTAGAATGTCATCTATGAACACTAAGATGAACTTATCCAAGTAATTATGGAACACACTGTTCATTAAGTTCATAAATGCTAAAGGAGCATTTATTACCCCAAATGGTACTACATTAAACTCATAGTGTCCATATTTGGTCCTAAAAGTAGTTTTTAGAATATCCTCCTCCCTAATCCTTAGATGATGATACCCTGATTGAAGATCTATCTTTGAGAAAATTTTTGCTCCTTTCATCTACTCAAAAATGTCTTCTATTCGAGGTAGGGGATATCCATTTTTTATTATGACCATATTCAACATTCTATAGTCAATGCATAACCTTAGAGTTCCATCTTTCTTTTTAACAAACAAGACTAGTGCTCCCTAAGGAGACACACTTGGCCTAATCAATTATTTACTTAAGAGTTCCTCTATTTGCATTTTAAGTTCCATCAACTCCATAGTGTTTATTCTGTATCCCTCTGATCTTGATTTGGTAGGGGTTCTCTGCCTGTTAGATTTGTTCTTGGGTTCTTATCCATAACTTGATTTCTTTTGAAATCTGGGTTCATTTTGAAGGATTTGTTTTTGTCGTTATTAATTTTTTTCTTATCATAACTAAGGCATGCAGCTTTTATTCTTGTTTAAGGGATATTTCTAGAACTTTATTCATTTTCCTAGGGCCACACATATCTACTTCTGATCTTATGTTTGTATTCAGTCCTAAGATGAACTTCTTAGTCTGACCTCTTTCATCCCTTTGGTACATGGGCACCTACTTCAGTAATTTGGAGAACCTATCCCAATACTATTGGACTGACATGCTTCCCTACTTTAGGTTATGAAATTCAGTCATCTTTTCATCAAAGAATAACTAGGGTAACCATCTTTTCTTGAAATGGTGGACAAATTGATCCTAGGTGAAATTTTCCTTGGTTATTCCATTTAATTCCTTTGTGTTAGTCAACCAGCTACCTGCCTCTCATATTAGTTGGTAGGATCCCCAAAACACTTTAGTTGCATCATTTTATTTCCACAAGTCAAAGTATTTTTCCATCTCATTTAACCAATTCTCAGCTCCTTCACCTAACTAATTCCCATCAAACTTATGGGGTAAAATCTTCTTCAAGTCGTTGCTTATATTAGAAAATGGATTTTCTACTCTAGGAGCTATAATCTCCACCTCATTAACTGGTTGTGGATCTTCCTCTTCAGCATGATGAACCTATAAATGGAGGTTTTTAGCTTTCTTGGCATAGTTAATACCATTCATGTGTTTTGATCTTAGGGCAATCAACATGTAAATGTAAGTCCACACCAAAACACCAAACTCATGTGCTTGTCAAGGTACTTAAAACTTATTGACTTATTGTAACCTCTCTCAAGTGGACATTTTTAACTTTCTTGGCATAGAATATGCTATTTGTGGATTTTGATCTCATGTCAATTAACATGTAAATATAAGTCCTCACAAAAACACTAAACCAAGGTGTTTAGTAAGGCACTTAAAACTTATTGACTTATTTTTTCCTCTCTCAATTAGAATTTTTTTTATCTTACTTAGCATAGAGCATACCATTTGTCGATTTTGATCTCAAATCAATAAACTTGTAAATGTAATTGCTCACTAGAACACCAAACCTGAGTGATTTGGAAGGTGCTTATATGTTTTCTAGGAAGAAAAATAATAATGTTTTAAAAACAAAAACTTAAGGGTCAAATCAAAACTCTATAAATATATCAATAAAGAGTCTCTTAGGATGTCAGAGCACATGATGACAAAATATGGGATGTCATAGCATGAAAATTCATAATGAAAAATGTGATAAGAGTGTGGGACATTAGATTGTGGGATGTCAAAATGTAATAAATCACATTATGGGATGTTAAAGCATGGGAGCATCCCGAGGAAGACTCAAAGGTGAAAACTTTTCAAGGATGCAAACTATGTTCAGGATACCAACTCGACTACCAATTAAGTGATAAAATAGTTAATTTTTGACTTTATAAATATCAAATCCAATACAATCATTATTGAAGAATGAGCATATAAATCATCTACCATGGGGTAGTTGGAATTTATGAAGCACATATTGACCAAAACCTTGATAAAAGTAAGTGTATAATAATACTAGAATTGAGATAATATTAAGGGAACCACAATTGCATGGGTAAAATATTTATATCATCATATATTTAATATTTTTGTAATACTTGAATATTACTTGAATGAGATAATGATGAAATTAAATAATAATGAAGATTAATTAGAAATCAAGGTTCCAAATTTAATTATGTTTTTTTACTTTGACAACACATAAATGTAATCTTATATGGAATATTTTTCTTATTGGATGTTCTACATCTAATGGTGAGATACATTTAAACCTTGGAGAAACCTAAGTGAAGTGTTATTTTGAAACCCTAAACTTAATCCTAGGACCGTAAACTAGCGGGTACTTGTATAGTTATAATGCAACTATCCTACGCATATTCATCTGACAAGATTAATTTTGAATATTTTCATACATTCAATTCGTGAAAACAAGTTAGTGTGAATTCTTATGTAAATTTATAGTCTTGAATTATCACATTTTTTTAATACAAAGAATATTTTGTAGTTGGTCCTAGTGTAGATCTTCAGGGTGATATAGTGTTTATTTTTTTTCTTTGATGAGGTTTCATGATTACCTACCATTTTCTCATAATATTTTTTTTTTATCTTATTGTTATCATTGAAGTGTTAGAGCAACATCACATACATGTAAAATATTTTCATGCTAGTAAAAGTTTTACTTTTCTATAATGACATTCACATGCCTGAAAAACCATCACTCTTCTAAAAAAAAAGATAATGCATTGCAAAAACATCTTAAGAATTGGAAAAGCATAACAAGCTTAGAAAAGAATTGTGGGGTTAGAAAATAATCATAATGATGGAAAAATATCACAATGATGCAAAATAATCATGGTGATGAAAAATAAATATAGTCTTAGAAAATCATCTCTTAGTTGAGCCTAGGTTTTATATACAAAATTTTGGTTCATTTATTACTCCTGTACCTAGCTACTTTGGTAAATAATAGTAGTAGTAGTAGTATGAATAATGAGATTAATAATTGGGATCTAAAACCATCATTATTGATCACCATCCCAAGGTAAATCTAGGAGTACTCTATCCCCACCATTGGCAAATAGTGTAATTATGAAGGCATAACTATTATTAGGCAAACTCATGTGAAATTATGGGATGGAAGATATTCATGATGAGTGGTAATAGTTGATAGAATCATATTATCTCTTGACATGTTTTCTTAATTCTTTAGATTAATAAATCTAATCATTCAGAGGCTTATCATAGTAACCACTTATTTGAAAAGAATTAGAAAGCTACTAGGATAGGAAGAGACCCTTTTAGGTTTGAACTATCATCAATATAGACCTTGGCTATGGACTTAGAGTTATGAAAGATCCTAAAGGTTTGGGGTTTTGGTAATTTTATTCAAAAATTTGAAGGTCATGATCTTCGTGTCTCAAGAATGTTCATGGAAGGGTGGGACGGTAAGATGGTAAAGATGAAGGATATTTAATTTGAAGTCAAAAAGGAACATATAGGGCATGTCACATGTATGTAAACTAGTGGAAAAAAAATCTATAAAATAAATAAGGACATAAATGATGAAGTAAAGAAGTTATTGTTTGAATGTGAGATCCTCATTCCATTCTAACATGGCTTTCTTAGAGACTCAATTCTTCATCCCTTTGATCTAGTCACTAAACAAGTCATGAAATTTATTGCTCTCAATGGTAGGTATAATGTCGTTCAAGTGTTTTATTTTATTTTTATAAATTTATTTAGACACCATTCTCGAGTCAACATCCTCAAATACATTCTATCCTTGATGGATATTTAAATGTTGGAGACCAAAAGAGGGAAAGACATATTCCATCTACACCAAGCTATAATAATATTTTTATGGAGGTATGTTAATTTTGAAAGAATGATGCCAAAAAAACTTCCTCAAATGGATGAATTGGGGCAACAAATCCCCAAATATCCCACTAAACAACTTTGGTGATCACAGAGTAATTCACCAAAAAAGGAGTTGAGAAGGTGTAGGTTAAGTCTATGGATAAAAAGGTAATTACATAGGAGTAAAAATTATGGGATTCTAATGAAGGCATGGAGGAATTAGTTGAAGGACTTAATATCCTAAAGGCATAGGAACCCATTACCACCAACATGGAGAAATTTTGGTCCAATAATAAGAGGAAATTAGGGGATGTTGAGGGAAAAATAGTGACAGATGATAAGAACAAAATCCTTAAATCCATATGGTAAGAAATTGATATTCATAGATCTATCATAAGATAGTCAAAATAGACCATATATTGATCAAAGAATCCATTAGAAAAACTTTTGAGTCTAATGAACTAAATAAGAGTATTCAAGAGATTATTTCCCATGTGAAGGCAATGGTTAAAAGGTTTTGCACTTTAGAAGAAGATAATTTGGAGATAAAATATAATATTAAAATGTTAGTTAAGCATAACAAGGCTTTGGTGAGAAACTATATGGCAAGTATGTGTGCTCTTATTTGGATTCTCAAAGAAACTTGTCATGAACAAGGTACTAGAAAGAAAATTAAAAAAAGAAAAGCTATCTCCAAGATCACAGAGCAAGAGATGAACACTATGGAGTAGATCCTAAAAGAGATGTTGATAAATTGGAATGGTACCCTTCATGGGTATGATTCTTAGTCTTATATTTTTGGTGTTTTCTATTAGTCGTGGGCTCTTCATTTTCTATGAAGATTCTATGAGTTGGCTGTGAATCAGCCTTATTCTAGTTTTATATTTTGTTTCTCAATTAATTATTGCTTTATCTAGTTATTCAGGCCTAGATTATGGACTTTATATTCAAAGGTAGAGTCCCTTTTAGAAAACTCCACTTTTATCCTTAATATAAAATGTAATCTTATAAAATCATTGCAAGTATATGAAAACATTGCATTGATATAAATACATCACACCTAATTATAAAAAAATGTATTAATGTAAAAACATTATAGGATTATAATAATATCGTAGGACAAACAAATCATCTCAGTTGCTTAAAAAAGAATCATAAGCTTAGAAAAGCATCCCATTGATGGAAACTCATCCTGACTATAAAAACATCATAGGGGTGTTAAAAGATCATGGCTTATAATATCATCTCTATCTAACTAAAGTAGGTAAATTTTTAAAAAATCATAAATGATCACAAACTTATTTTATATTGGATCAATAGATTTATCTATTGGCTATAAACTATAAGCTGGAATAGTTTTAAATTGGATCAATAGATATTTTGGTTCATATTCATTAGTGATTTATTTATTTGGATCCTTTTATACTTTCCCAATCATTGAACATCAAAAATTGAGTCACGTTAGGATTAAAAAAAGCATTTAATTTTGAGTATATATACATCACATTAAAAAAAATGGGTTAAATATAACTAGTGAATTCAATTAAATTTAAAAAATTTCTATTAAAATTTTAAGGAGTGTGATCCTAAGGCCCATAGAATGTGTGATAATCCAAACATTGTTTAGAATCCCAAAACTATTGGTTTGTTGTCGGTCTAGGGAAAAATAACCCATTGGAATTAAAAATCATTTGGCTATTCAACCAGGAAATGATATCATGCATGGGTTTTTTTAAGCAACTATTGTGTATCCTAATGTTATCTACATAGCTAATCACGAGTCTACAAATCCCCAATACTCCCCTATCTAAAAAAATTGACTGCTAAAAATTTTCTCTATGGAGGAGTTTTGTTTATACATTATGTTTTTAGGTATTATGAGAGAAATATGAGGTATTATATTTTGAAATCAATAATTTTATTTTAAAGAATTTTATGATAGGTAAGTTTTACATTGAATCATTATATTGGAAACATATTTATTTAAATGTTATTTGATTTTAACAGTGTGGTTTTGTTTTTGTGTGTAGGTGATGAACACAAAATATTTCCAAGACCCCTATTACAAGGTATGCCATCTTCACTATATGTCTGAATATATCTTAACTTGAATTATATATTGATTGTTTTTTTTTTTTTTCAAAATATGTAGGATATATTACACTTTTGAGGGTATTGTCTATTTATTTTAACAATGCAATAATGTTTTAAACATAGTGAAGAGAATATTGGAATTTAATAAGTAAAATAACACCTCCCATAGAGAGAAAAGTTTTTTTTTTTTTTTTTTTTTTGTGTGTGTAAATTATCACCTTAGATGAATATGTCAAGGGTCATAGAATTTTTTTTTGAAATATGGAGCCACCTATATGTCATTCCTTATTAGAACCAAAAGATATTAACAATTTATTTAATTCCATCTATTTGGGCACTAGAGAGAGTGATTACCAACATGACTAACCAACCTACTAAATGTCTAGTCATACATATGATTATAATATAATATTATCATATATACATCAATTTGAAAATGAAATTTATTCCAAAATAAATATGATCATTTTGATTTTGTAAGTTTGTTGTTCATTGAAGATATCAACTATGTGGAAAAATATTTATATTCAATGTACATGTGTTGCATGGAAAGGATATTTGGGTAGAGAACCCATATAACCATTGTGGTAACTAATTAATTGACATGTTATTTGTGTTATAAATAAATAATTTAGGATACCAATTTTTTGGAAATAAACTTAAAGCAGAACAACTTTTATAGAATTTTTTAATAAATAAATCCAAAATAGGGGCAACTCAAATTCATCTTCAAATATAGTTGTATTGTAAAGTAATAAATTATTGAAACACAATAGATACATGCAAAACTAAAATATATTGATATTTCTATATTACTTGTCATAAACATCTATTCAAGAAATTTCCTTTCCAAAATAAAATTGTTGATGTTCTTCTCTCTTATGCATATTTTATTCTAGATGGTTTGTTTTTACTTTGATACCACACTCTATTATGTTGTCCCTCTACTAAACTCCTACTTTATTTTCTCTTTTGGAAAACATCCACTCTATTTTTCTCTACTTTATTATTCTTTTCCAGATTATTATTGTCATTACATTCTCTTTATATGCTATGTTGATTTTTTTCTTCTTCAAAAATATGTTGTACAAAATCTACCTGCTCAACTCTAAATATATGTAGGTTCAAAATAAAAAATGTTGAAATTTTAATTAAATTGTTAATCAACATTGAAGTGATAGATTAAATAGCTAAATTTGTATGATCCCAAAAATATTTCAAAAACGTAATTATTATGTGCAATTAATTCTAGTCCTCTGGTTAAATTATATTTTACCAATCCCTCTTAATCTTGACATCATCACCATTTTCTATAGAACCTTTCTCCACCTATGAATATAGTCTAGGGTTGCCTATTTGAGTTCTACACTATCATGTATATTTCATTATTGGCTATGTGAATATGAGATTGCTTGTGTATTGTTCATAGCTAACTATGTGAGTGTGGCATTGCTTGAATATAACACATAACTAGTTGTATAGAGTTCATAGTTAATTGTGTCAATTTGAATATGCATGAATAAACACTCTGGAGTTATTTTGCATCATTTATGACACCCAAATTATCTCTTATATGTTCACAAAATTATTTTAAAAATACCTTGGTGAAAATATCAACAAGTTATTGATATGACTTACAAAATTTAAGTTCAATCTCTTCATTTTCAACTAGTTATCTTAAGAAATTATATATAATTTTGTAGACCATATTTATGGATTATGTAGAACATTAGTCTTATATACTTGGTAAACTCAAACCTTGGTTTTTACTTTTAGTTCTACACCTTTCCCATTTTCAGAAGTCTCACATTTGCTCGATCTTGTGCCCTTTAGCCTATCTCTTGGTCCAAATAGTCTTATGTTGATGACCTAGATATTTTATCTTATCCATAATGCTTAAAATATGCTTATATGATGCCCCTTCATGTTTTGAGCATGTAGTTATTTTCTAATCGCAAGGATAGAATATTTTATCCTCAACCCCTACATCACTGCTAGTGTCCTACCATGATGTAGGTGTCTAATGCCCTAAAGTCATCTATTTTGAAAATGAAACATACCATAATGGTTGACCTAAGGTCTTTAATGAAAGACATTTATCGATAGGAGTATTATATATTCATAATCACTCTTCATTAATTCCACACTTAGAAAAGACCTAAGGTAACTTATCAAACGATTCAATCAAGCACTCAATAAAACATTATTTCCCTATTTTACCCTATTTTATATCAATCATAGGGATAACACATAAATAGGTCTGAAGTGTTGAAAGAGCATTCTAACAGTGCAATTTCCCAAGTTACAAGCTAGGTCATTATTGTACTTAATTTTCACATATTACGTGATTCACACACAAGATAATATGTGGGGATAAGTACATCAGTCTAAGGCCCTCTTTAGAGAATTATTTATTTAGGTAGTGATCATTAATAGAGGGATCTTTGGGGTCAGTTTGGCACTATGTTAACACTAACACATTTTTCCCAAGGTCACTATAAAGAGGAATAACTAGGGTTTTGTAATTTAATGAGGAGTAATAGTGCATGAAATAGATTCTAATGTAGGTCAAAGTGAAGGTGAATAAAAATTCATAAATATACAAATGGTCAAATTATTTTTAGTACGTATTTGATATATGACACCGTTGTTTGATCTAGATAGTAGCATCGAGTTGACCATCCCAAGCTGATGCTAGTGTTTCTGGCTCTAGAATAATGTAATATATAATTTATAAATTATTCCTAAATTTTATTCTAGTCTAATTCCTACCTATTCTATATCTAGAGTTGTGTTAGCATCAAAACCAATTAAGTACATTATTTCTTTGTCATTTCTATATCTAGTATAGTTGTAGTTACTATTTTTAGGCTATCTCAATTTAATGAATTCAACATATGTTATATATAAGTTTAACATATAATTAGAATTTAGTTGGCATGGTGTAAATATGATCACCATCATTGTGCATTGTCATTTATATATTCTTAACCTTATCTACTTAAGTAGGATCCTTATCTATTTTAGGGTTAAACAGATTGTTGTGTGCTTGCTTTTCCCATAGAAACATGGGTTATTTGATAAAGCAATGGAAGCTAAATTATCACAATATATTTGCATTTATCTTTATTTTTTCTCACAAAAATATAAAAGGATTCTTTTGATCCAAATAACTTGACACAATACTAGTTTATTGTTATACACACAACTTCAGCCATAGAGAGGGAAACAATGGGTTTCTTATTTAAATCCCTTGAAATGTATCCTAACCCAATATTGAACACATATCCAGATATGTTATTTGTATTATCAAGACTACCTTCTTAATTACTATTAATATATCCAACTAACTCAAAGTTATTTCAATCAACACACATAATTCTATGGCATCTTTTGCCATTAACATGTCTCAAGATCTTATTTGCCTTTTTTTTAGTGTGTCTCTTTTAGAGTGTCCATAAATCTAGAAATTAAGCCAACTACATACATGATATTATGACTTGTTATTGTAAGATACATTAAACTTCCTACCATGTGCTTATAAAATATTAGATCTACATTGTTGTATCAATCTTATTTATGTAATTTCAAGCATGTTACTATTGATTTTAATGTTGGTTTATTATTTAACATACTAAATATATCTAAAATTTCATTTTCATACTTGGGTTTGGATATAAAAATTTCATCATCTACCTATTTGACCTCAATGCCAATAAAATACTTAAATAGTCCTAAATTAGTCATTTAAAATACTTTGTTCATTACTAATTTAAAATCTTTTATAGACTTATTTTTATGTGTGATAAAGATTAAATCATCTAATGTATACAAAAAATAATTAGAATGTAACCTTTATTTCTTGCCTCAATGTAGATATTTAGTCTGATATCACTTATACTAAAGGCATTTCTCAGTAAATATGACTCTATGAAGTTGTACCATACCCTTGGTGCTTACTTGAGTCCATAAAGTTCTTTATTTAGCTTGTAAACCTTGTTCTCATGCCATGGAATGTTATAACCAAGTGGTTGTACCACATGCACTTTTTATTCTAACACTCCATTTAAAAGGTTGATTTGACATCCATTTGATGCACCTTCCACTTAAATTGAGTAGTTATTGATATGATAGTTTTAACCATTTCTATCCTTACTATAGGATCAAATGTTTCATTGTAATCATGTTCAGGAATTGTTTGTAGCCTTTGAAAAATAGCCTTACATTGTGTCTCTCAATCTTACCTTCTATTATAGTTTTAGTTTTGGAAATCCACTTAGTACCAAAGACTTCCTTTCCTGCCAGAAGGTTTACTAACACTCACATCTAATTTTTTTGAATTTCATGCTTTTTATCATCCATGGCTTCAAACCATTTGTTGTCCTTAATTGTTACTTTAAAGTGAAAAAGATCTCTTGCTAAAAATAAGGCAAAATGAATGGTGTCATTCTCATATTATTCATACCTTGATTACTCATATATCTCCTACAAGGTACATTTTTTGGATGAGTGTTGCATTGATTTGAAATATGATAAAAAATTCCCTTGAGTTGAATCCTATGCTCCATTATAGATAATACTACTTGAGGAATCAGTCTTTTGTGAAATAAGAATCTAGTTAGGTGTAGAAGTAGTTGTACCACTTGATGTTCTCTCTCAAGTGTGGGTCAAATGACCCTTGTTAGTGCTTGATATTAATCATGATAATTATCCCATGTTGCATCGTTAATGAATTAAACATCTATAGTGATTATTAATTCCTTTGTGATTAGGTTGTACAACCTATAATTTTTTGATTTCTCACTATATTTGATGAAGATTCATGTTTATCCTTTTCCATTCCACTTTTTTCTCATTTTATTATGCACGTGTCCATATGTCACACATAGAAAATCTCTTAGGTGTTAAACCCTTCGATTTCATTTTTTCCATGCCTCTTGTAAAATCATATCATTAACAATTTTTATGGGACATATATTCAACAAATAGAGTGTTTATGATACATCTTTAGCTCAATACTCATTTGTTAATCACTTGGTATTTATCACATTTCTTTCCATCTCTTGAATAGTTTCTCAACTACGCTATGTAGCTATAGTCTGTACCTCATTGTGAATTATTTATTGGTCCCATTTTCCTTACAAAAGTTCAAAAACTTATTTGAAATGTATTCTCTCCCTCTATATTTTCTCAAAATATTTATATAATGTTCACTCTGATTTTTAACCATGACATTAAATTTATTAAAGATATCAAATGCTTAATTTTTATGCTTTAAAAAATGTGCACATGTATTTATGTTGAAATCATATATGAATGTAATGAAAAATTCATTTTTGGAAAGGTAGGGGGTTTTTGTAGGACCAAATAAATATGAATATATCAAATCAAGTGGAGAATTTGATCTTCATGATTTACCTGAGGAAAAACTATTTCTATGTTGCTTCCCTATTATGTGGCCCTCAAAAAATTATTGGATCGTTCAATTAGAGGAAGTCCCACTACCAACTTCTTATAAAGAAGATTTATCCCAATGAAGCTCAAATGACAATATTTGAGTTGAAATAGATTGGATTGACAAATTACAATTATATTGAATGAGGAAAAAACTTATTTTGTACTCTCAATGCAAAACATCATATTCTTTGTCATTTTGAAAGCTCTAATTTGTCTATTTATACCAATTATATCATATATTATGCACTCTCCATCTTCAAATTACATTATATATCCATTTTGGAATAACTACACAATATTGATGAGTTTATGCTTCAACCCTAGGACATAATAGACATCCTAGCTCTACCTCTTGTCACCTTTCTTGGTGTAAATGGAAATACTTTATTTGCCCATAATAACGACTTGTCATTTTTCATTATTTTAACTTCAGAAGTGATTGCTTTATCTATTTTATTAGAAATATATTTCTTTCCACTCGTGGTTTTCATAGCCACTATCTAAATAACATATTTCATTGTTCTTTTTCTCAAGTATGTTGCAAGTGATAAAAAAAATTATCACCATTTTCATTCCTATCAGTTTCAACATCCTTTGTTTTAGAATATATATATATATATATATATATATATATATATATATATATATATATATATATATATATATATATATATATATATATATATATATATATATATATATATATCATATTTTTTTCCCTTACATTCACTTACATAGTACCCATTTTTTTAATAATAATATCATTGGATGTTTGATTTTTCATACCTTTGTGAAAGAAAATCTGAGACACCAAGAAACTCTCCAAAAGCTACAATGTTGATTCCTTCGATGATAGTAAGATCAAATGGGAGGTAGTGAATAGGGAAAATTTTTTCTAATAATTTTTCTTGATAGCTACGAGATAAAAAAAATCCTAAAAAAGGAATGACATTGAAGATATATTGAATGATCGAATTGCGTTGCCACTAGTTTGATCTTCTCATTTTAACAATGTTGATAATCATAAAAGAATCACCTTTCACAAATAATTTCCTATAATTACATTCAATAGCAGTTCTCAAACCTCATAGGAGCACTAATGTTTCAACTGAATTGTTATAATACTAATGTTCATGTCAAAAGCATAACATGATATCACTTATCCTAGATTATCTCTGAAGATACCACTAGCTCTAAAAAGACTTATGTTATGTTTGGATTCTTTGTCAAATTTTATCTTGACATAATTATTACTCAGGATATTCCAATAAGATATTAACCTTTTGTTAATTTGAGAAGTGGGGTCAAAGTTAGTTTTGAATACATTTCATTTTAATAAAATAGGTCATTCCTATGGACAATGATTTTTTTTTCTTAGAAAGTATATTAGAATTTTTTAAGGTTAAATTTTAATTTATTAAAATATATTTATATTAATATTTTTCAAAATAATAATTATATTGAGAGATGTAATGTAAATGGTATACAATACAACACACAAATTAATAGTTAATATTTAATAATCCTTTGCAAGATCATTCTAAAAAAGATCCAAAAATACAAATGTCATATAATACACATCCAACAAAAACACCCCAAGTTGAATAAACCAAAAGGCATCCACATCAAGAATATTTAACAACCACATTATTCATGGGTGGTGCTTATTTATTTCATAACCATGTTTATCCTACATAAACAAAAAACTATTGTAATGTAAGACATTTTATACAAATTCACTTTGATCAATAGGACATAAAAATAAACGAGGTTAGAAAGACTCAGGGAACATCATAATAATAATTTCTTGTGGTTCTAAAGTAATCAAGACAAGGGTTTGGATTATGACAAACACATTAGAATATGCATTTAGTTTGGGAACTCTTTGGTTATACCAGATGGAAGCAAAAGTTGACCAAAATAAATAAGGTATCTCCTCTTCCCATGATGGAAAATTGATCCATATACCACATGATGGCATTTTTCTTCTACTTCATAAGTAAATAGTGAATAAGAGCATATTATGCACCATTTTCACCAGTCCAACCATGATCTAGACAATGAAAATGATGCAACCTAAGGTTGAGGGCATTTAAAAAAATACAAAAACATACAAAGAAATTAGAAAATACAAAATATTCAACATCCCCATATTTTACAAGCTCATTGGCATCTATGTTGTTTGTTTTATGTTTGTAGATAACATATAATTTCATTCCTATATATAGATATGTTTCATTCATCTTTGAGTGTGATAAAGGCATACCCAAACACAAGCTCTATGCATTTATAGATTTTGAAACATTCCTCTACTCATGTCAAATAGTATGTTTGGGGCATCTATTTTTTTGGTCATTTCAACATTATCATGTTTGATCTTATATTTCTTACACATGTATATATACATGTTCACATCCTTCAAACTATATCTGATATGCTACATTACTTAACATTTTGCTAACATGTATATATGCATGGAATAGTACAATATGTTTATGTTGGTCATTTATAATTTATCTATTTATCACTTTCTTGAGTGTATTACATTGTTTGTTATTGTATTTCTTATGTAACATTTGAATATGTTCCTTCCCTATTGACCCATGTGTTATTATATGTTTGTCATTTTAATATGTCATTGTATGTTGATCTTAGACATTTGAATATGTTATTCCTTTTGATTATACTTAATTTGAACATGCCCCTTATATGAAGTATCCTTGGAAAATTTATTTGAATTATATTGAGTGCTCTTATATGTGTGTTTGATTGTTTGTTAAGCTTGTATTATTACCCTCTATACATTGCCATGTTCTATATCATGAATTTTAGGACTTGATTTGATCACATACTGTACTTTTAATTGATATATCTACTTCGACATGTTATCCTTATATTTTACATGACTCATACATAAAATATATATGACTACCTTATCCTTTCGAAGTAATATACATATTAATTTATATCTCCCTCACCTCAAAAGGGGAGGAGCATGTCGTAGAAGCCATGTCCTTCACATTTTTGTAGCTTCTAGATTGCAATGGGGGTATGTTATAACAACATGACCTCAAAAATTATACACTTAATATCTCCATATTTCAATGAGGGCATGTCATAATAACATGGCTTCCACACTTGTACAAAATCTAGTTCAAATTCCATGATTTATATATACACTTAGCTCAGAATCTTGTACATTGGACAAATTTTTCATAGATTTAAAACATAGTTTTTCATATTTATGACACATATATTGCATATCATATATATCATAGGTGTATATTCCATATCAGTGAACCAAAAAATATAAATTTATCAATTAGTCTACTAACCAGAATGCATTGATTACATCATGATGTAATGTTATCCATCTTTTTATGTTGCAACAGTTTGTTCATTTTATAGGTTTAAGTGATTAAATCATTCAAACTCACAAGATTTATATATTAGAGTGATTAAATAATCAAATTTCACCAAAATTATAGGATGAGTTGATTAAATTACTTACCGTCATGAGATCATGTATATTCACACTTGAGTTGTGCAATTGAGAAAATGATGTCAATGGTTATGTCACATCTCATCCTTACACCAATTTGCAGGCATAATACCTTCGAATCCCCTATTCAAATATGAAAGGTTTAGGTTTAATATTTCTCTATCTCCAATGCTTTATAAGGAAGAATATTTACCAAGTCAAAGCATCAAGAGGCAACATGGTTGCATCAACACACAAATGTACTTTTTCTTTGCTTTATTCCTTTTCAAGCATTTTAATTATTTCAAATTTCATATTATATACAATGATTTACACTATAACATGATCTTGGTTTCACGTCATACACCAAAAAAGCAATCACAATGGGCTCAAGAAAAGGCAAGGTGTGTTATACACACCCAGGTACGTATTTTTTCCTGTAAACTAGTAATTTTATTCTTTTGCATTATTATATTAAAAGGTATTGGGAGGAGGGGGAGAGGAGTAGGAGAGCGTAAATACTAAAAGTAAATATTTAAAGAATATAAAACTTATAGAATTGATAAATATGAATCATTGGTCTACCTTTCAGTTTTATACCTCATTGTTATCAGAAGGCTTGCATTTTCCATCTCACTATAACTAAATGCTTATCTTTAGTATAAGTCATATCATTTTGATGATCTAAGTCTCTTAAATTGCATAGAAAGCTTAAAACTTTATAAAAATCATTATCATCAGTTTTAAATCAATATCTATTTTCTATCCCTCTAATCACTACTAGCCATTGAGGGACACTACTACCAATGGTAGTGTCCAGTTGTAAAAATTCATCCAAATTACAAAATGATCAAAACCCATGGGTCAACCTAATTGTCTTATTGAACCATATTGTAAGAAAGTTTACAAATGTGTGATATAAATATAAGTCTAAGCCTTCCAATTAGTCATCTATAAAATACCAAGAAAACACCTACTAAAGCTATATCAATTGCTTGCACAAGTGTTTTACTTTGCCTTATTCATCCCAATTTTCATATCAAGCATAGGGCCAGTCATATCACAGGTCTAAAGCATTCAAAGTTTATCCCATGAGCAATATTTGTTGAATTACACTAAATATCAATGCATGCATTTTCATATAACATATGTCACTCTTCTTCACACACTTATCCACACATAAGGGAGTAATACATAAGACTGAGGCCTTACTTATAGTATTGGCAATGTAGGCACTGCCCATTGACAAAGAGGTGTTTGGAGAAGCTCGACACTGTGATCCCACTAACCCATCCTTAAGAAATTCATTCCAAGGGTGAATAAGGATGAAAATCTCCAGTTTGATCAATCAATGAAAAATGGCAACTTATATCTCACATTCGAATACTTCAATGTAAATACGACAAAAAATACAAAATAACTAAGTTGGTTACATCTATATCAAATCATTATTATATACTAGAAATTTACATCATAGTCAAACATTAGCATCAGTGGTAGTGTCTAAATTTGACGATAGTGTTTGTGACCACAGAAATATAATTAATCTCAGTGTTCTCCATCAATCATAAATTATTGTTTTTGTGCATTGAAAAATTTGAAAGTTTTTAATAGTCAATTTCTACATTTCTTAACAAAAAATGTGAAAAAAAATATTTATCTATATTTTTATTGGTTAAAATTATGTGCATGTTATTAAGGGATAGAGTTTTGATGTCATACCTAATGTATTGAAATAAATGCAGTCAGATTGTTAATATGCTCTGATACCTTTACCACTAAACTTTGTCTGCTAAAATCATTGGAATACACATAAAAATATTAAATTAAATTGAGAGATGTCCCCTCAACTAAGTTGGAATTTTAAACAATTTATAAAAATAAAGAAATTGATATATTAATGATTAAAATGAGGTGGGGCGTAGCAAATGGAATTAAAGTTTATTTTAAAAGATTCATGTTGGCAAACATAATTATTAGTTTCTCCACTAACGTGGGATGCCATGCTTGGTGCAGATGAAGATTTTTTGAATGGAAACATAGGTAAGCTTTCCATTTTAACAAGCAAACAATATTGAGATTGTCTGTGTTGTACAAAGGCAGAAAGGTCAAGCACATCTGCGATGCATCGTCCTTCATCGTCAGCAAAATCCCCACACTGGTCACATCTACATTTGTGTTGTTTTGATAATGGAAGGTAATCGTCGGAATCTTAGCAGTCTTATAGATTGACAAATCATTGCAGGTCTTCAAGAGTGAAAAAGGCTTGGCACTCGGAAGATGTGAAGGCTTGTATAAATTTACACAGATCTTTCATCTTGTGAGTTAAGAGGTAAAAGGAGCATACCCAGCAGGTTTTGAACGAGCATTATTGTGACATTTACCTGAGTGTAAATTTAATTTTTGTTGGTGTGTTTATAATTGGATCGCCCTAGATTAGATAGGGCAAGGTATTATGTTAGGTTATAGATTTTATAAACTTTTATGGAAGAATTTCATGGTTTGCTAAAGCTGAACTATACATACATATAAATTAAAAAGAAAAAAAGATAGCAATATTTACTTGAATGAGAATAGTATTAGATGTAAGCTGAAAGTACCTTGACTGTAAAATCATGGACAGTTTTATGCCCTTCTTATGAACTGCAAGCCATTATCGAAAAAGTACAGATAGAGAATATGCAGAGAACCCAATCCGGAATAGATCGAGTTTTGTATTGGGTATTACTGAACGGATCGAATAATAATATCCTGTAGATAGGTTGGCATTAGACTAAGCTTTCGTGTAGATGTTGTGGGGTTTTGAGGATGGGATTACGGGTTTATATAGAAAAAGTGTGAGTGTCTTTGCCGCGTTAATAAAACAATGTGAAGGAGCGGAGGGGAGGCACGTTACAGTGGTTGGAAGCATCGATTTGGGGTTGTTGGGATGGCGATTTCAGTGATGTTGTAAATTGGAAACCTGTACTAAATCCACAACACATTACCACTTTCTATTTAAGTTTAAATATAATGTTATATATTTTTAAGTACACGTAATACTAAACATGAATGTGAATCAACAAAAGTTATATTTCACAAATTAAATAAGTTTTGATATGCCGAAATGTTGGGCTTAATGTCGGAAGAGATTATCATACGCCGTGTGAAAATAAATTTCAGGATTTGAAGGCAAAGTGAATGGGACGGAGATGTTACTATTGGTTTTCGCTTAAATGAGGTGAGTATTCAAGGAAGGAAACAAGACGCCATGATGTGGGAAACATCAATTTACAGGTCTCTTTTTTGAAGCAAAATTTCAAGTTTTGATACATCCATCTAGAAACAAATGTCTTATTCCCTATTCTCTGCTATAGATTTTATATTTCTTGTATTTCATTTCTTTACTACTGAGATGTGTCGACTGTTGTGAAGGGTACATTTGGCTACCTTCATCCTCAGCAAATTTATTTGAATTCTAATTTTCCATAAATTGTCTTGTTACCATTGAATAAATTTCAGCAGAAATAATGATACCTGTTTTTGTTGAACAGATATACAATGATGAACAATTTAACAAAGAGGTAATTTTCCACCTACCCAAATTGTATTTTTCCAGCTAGAGGAGCTGGCCGTGTCACTGTCATTGCCAACCTTGGGAGACGCTGTAGCACCCAAGTCCCACCTTTTTGCCCACTGTACAATCAAAGGTTAAAATTTGAACAAAAGCTTTAAAAATTACAAATTGAACCAAACACTCGCAGATTTCAAGAGGATAAGTTTGGACGTGCAAGCATTACTAGAACAACTTTTGTCAATGTTTTCAAAATTAGAAATTAGCAAATGAGACTTGTTGTGTAAGGTTATATTTTCTGCTTGAGGCACTTATCTTATGAATTATGACCTATTATTACATTCTACTAATTCATATATAATCAATAAAGCGAGTTATTATTCTTCCCCGGTGTTAAGAAGGGTTAGAGGGACTACTTTGTTCAATAATAATAATATTATTATTATTTTGATAATAATCTTAATAATTAAAAATATAGATTATATGATAATATTATTGGTTTACAATTAAAAAAAACAATGAAAATGTAGGCTTGAAATTTGTTATGTTTCATGAAACTTATTCTTTATGTCTAATTTCATTGTTTGAAGAGAGTTACTTATTTTGATTATGTAAATTTTTTTGTTGTTGTGTTCATTCATAATATTCTTAAGCAGTTTTAGGGCCACCTTCCTATCGGCTCATAATATTATTGTCATCATCTTTGTTTTAGTGAACAGTATCCCAGTTTTAGACAATCTCATTATGATTATCGCTTATTATGCTTACCCTATCATATGTATGTCTAAAAGTTAATAGTCATGTTATAGTTCATTTGAATTGGATGGCATTGCCTTTTGAAAGACAATACAACATTGGGATCAATGAATATTAGAAGTGTTTTACTTTTTTGAATGTGTTGAATTTAAATGATTGATAGAACTATTTTTTCCTCCTTTTTTGAATTCACATAATGTTCATGGATTAGACATGGGATCAATATCCAATATTTTTTGTATTTTTGGAGGTTCTTTATGTAGATTACTTCTCCTTTTATTAGGGATTAAGAAGATGCCATGTTTTAGACTCGTGTAAGGGATATGATGGATTCAAACACAATTATAATTTTAAGTATTGTGATTTCATGGATTTGAAACAAAACAAAACAAAACAAAACACCAAATTTCTTAAGAAAATATGTAATTTTAAAAACCTATTTTCATGAGATATGATCTTACACAAACATTAACAATATAATACAAATGAATTATTATAATACAAATAGAATACTGTTAGAACCTCCAGATATATAGAATCAAACAAAGGTTTAGACAAACATGGATCTGAGTGTTGAAAAAAACAAAAATGTAACGCCATGTTATTAACTCCATGGCTTTGCGATGTCTTTCCTTTATTGACAATATATATACAATATACAAATTTCAATCACTTATGGATTTTTGGGTTAAATTTAAATACATATCCCTCATATACTTTGTTCTTGTTCTACTTACAATGTATATACAAAAACTGGTGACTTGTATAAATAATTATTTACACACATATACTTTAAATTGCTTTCCCCTGTTTCATGCTAACAATTATTTTAAAATAACATAAACATCAACTACAAGATACTATCTAAAATAAAAGTAGGTAACGATCGCTATGCTACCCTTATTCAAAATAATATAACGTTATAATGATTCTTTAACTAAATAACAAACAAAAATAAAATCTACTAACTCTCACAAAAACTTGACACATGACACACTTATTTTAAATTTTATGAAAAATATAATAATAAAAATGTGCATGGATATTTGTTATGGCCCTTACTAGAAATGTGAAGCACCTTAAACAATTTTTAAAAATTATTTTTTCTTTCACGACTACAAAAGCGAAAGGGCTATATTGATATAATGCATACTATATGTTGGGGTATATTTATGCGGTGGAAGAATATTAAGAGGACGCTTTGAAATAGATTAAGCAGCCCGTGAGACCAGCTGTAACACTTTTGATGTTGTTTTCATGTGAGGTGTCACAAACATTCCGTATAATCACCGACACACGTTATTCCCTTGACTACATTACCTCTCTATATTAGTTACTATAAAATTTATTTTGATGTGAGAATAATAATAGCTAAGTAAATAATAAATTATTATTAATGTCTCTATTTTTATTTAGAAAGTATGTTTTCGATAGAGAATAATATGGAAGAAAGGGTTCTTATGGTATAAAAGAATATAACAGCACAATCATATTAAGAACGTTAAAAGATGTTTTTAAGTAAATAAGAGGGGATTGGTAAAAAGATAAAAATTTAAATAGTTACAAAGTAAATTACTCAGAAATAAGAAAGAAGATTAAAAATTAAAAGATCAAAAAATCAATAAAAAGAATTAAAAATCAGTAACAAAAAATACAACCATGTGCAGTCCAATAGTGTAATAAGGAAGGTCTAATGTGGAACACCACTACCAAAATCCTTGGTCACCAACTTCTATAACCTGATTCAAGTTCTAAACTAAGAACATTGCATAGAAGACTTCAACCCTTTATGAACCCAATACAAAAACCATGGATCCACTGAGAACCACAAACACAATTGATCTAAATAGTCAAAACATGAACGAAAACCTGAGACAACAACAAACTCTCCAAAAGCTAGAATGTTTATTCCTTCAATGATAGTAAAATCAAATGGGAAGTAGTAAGCAGGGAAAATATTTTCTAATATTTTATCTTGATAGCTATGGGAGAAATAAATATCCTAAAAAAATGACATGGAAGATATTTTGAATGATTGAATTTCACTATCACTGCTTTGATCTTCTCAATTTAACAATGTTGATAATAAAAAAAAATCACCCTCCATAAATAATTTTCTGCAATTAAATTCAATAGCCATTCTCAAACCTCATAGAAGCAAGATTGTTTCAACTAAATTATTAGAATATTAATGTTCATGTCAAAAGCCTAATAGGGTAGCACTTATCCCAAATTATCTCTACAGATGTTACCACCTCCAAGATGACCTATGTTGCATTTGGATCCTTCGTCAAAATTTATCTTGACATAATTACTGCTCGAGAGCTTCCAAGATTCTATTAATCTTTTGTTAATTTGAGAAGGGGATCAAAGTTAGTTTTCAATAAATTCCATTTTATAAAAATAGGTCATTGCTATGGACAATTATTATTTTTCTTTGAAAGTATGTTATAATTTCATAAATGTTAAATTTTAATTTATTAAAATATATTTATATTAATATTTTTGAAATTAATAATTACATTGAGAAAGATGCAATGCAAATGGCATAAATACAATACATAAATGGAAATACAAGACACAAACTAATAATTAATATTTAACAATCCTTTGCAAGATCAATCTAGAAAAGATCCAAAAATGTAAATGGCATACAATACACATCCAAAACCAACACCTCAATTTGAACAAAGAAAAGGCATCCATGCCAAGAATTTTTATCAATCACATTATTCATATGTGGTGCTTATGTATTGCATAACCATGTTGATCCTATACAAATAAAAAAACTTTGTAATATAAGATATTTTACATGAATTGTATTTGATCAATAAGACTTAAAAAATAAAGGAGGTTGGAAAGACTCATTAGGCAACATCATAATACCAATTTCTTGTGGTTCTAAAATGATCAAAACAAGGTTTTGGGTTATGCCAAACACATCAAAATATGCAGTTACTTTGGGAACTCTTTGGTTATACCAGATGGAATCCAAAATTGACCAAAATCAACAAGTTATCTACTTTTCCCATGATGGAAAGTTGATCTATATACCAGATGATGGCATTTGTTCTTCTACTTCACATGTAAATAGTGAATAAGAGCATACTATGCACCATTTTCACCAATCGAACCATGATCCAAATAATGAAAATGATCCAACCTAAGGTTGAGGGAATCCCAAAAAATATAAAAGCATGCAAATAAATTAGAAAATATAAAACTATTCAACATACCTATATTTTACTAGCTCATTGACATCTATGTCATTTGCTTTCTATTGGTAGATAACATATAATTTCATTCCTATATACACATATATTTCATACATCATTGAGTGTGATAAAGGCATACCCAAAAACCTGATCTACGAATTTGTAGATTTTGAAACTTCCTCTACTCGTGTCAAATAGTATGTTGGGGGAATTTGTTTCTTTGGTTATGATTGATATAGGTTACATACCGTTAATGGTCATTTCAACATTATCATGTTTGAGCTTATATTGCTTACACATGTATATATCCATGCTCACATCCTTCAAAGTGTACTTGATATGTTATGTTACATAACATTTAATTAACACACATATGCATGGACTAGTATAATATGTTTATGTTGGTAATTTATAATTTATCTATTTGTCACTTCATTGTGTGTATTACATTTCTTGATATTGTTTTTTTTTGTGTAATAGTTGAATATGTTCCTTGCCTATTGGCCTTTGTGTCATTGTATGTTTGACATTTTAATATGTTATTCTGTGTTGATTGGATATTTAAATATGTCATTCCTTTCGATTGTGCTTAATTTAAACATACCCCTTATATAAGGTACACTTGGTTCATTTCTTTGTGTTACATTGAGTGCTCTTGTATGTGTGTTTGATTATTTATTGAGCTTGTATTTTTACCCTCTATACATTATCCTACTGTATATCATGAATTTTAGGACTTGATGTGATCACATACCATGATTCTAATTGATATAACTATTTCAACATGTTATCCTTATATGATACATGACTCATACATAAAAAATATATAGCCACCTTATCCTTTTGATGTAATGTACGTACTAATTTCTATCTCCCTCACCTCAAAAAGAGGGACTTGTCATAGAAGCCATGACCTCCACAGTTTTGTAACTTCTAGATTTCAATGGGGGCATGTCATGACAACATGACCTCCAAACTTATACACTTACTTAGTATCTCCATATTTTTGTCGAGGCATATCATCATAACATGACTTCCACACTTGTCCAAACTCCAGTTCAAATTCCATGATTTAGATATACACTTGACTCATAATCCTATATAATGGACCAATTTTGCATAGATTTGAAACAAAGATTTTCAGATTTATTACACATATACTACATATGAGATATATTAGAGGTGCATATGCCATGCTAGTGCACCAAAAATTATAAATTTGTCAATTATTCTACTCACTAGGATGCATTGATTACACCAAGATGTAATGTTATGAGCCTTTTCTATTATAGCAGTTGGTTCATTTTATAAGTTTAAGTAATTAAATCATTCAACCTCACCAAATTTATACAATGGAGTGATTAAATCATCCAATCTCACCAAAATTATAGGATGAGTTGATTAAATCACTAACCCTCATGAGATTATGTATATTCAGATTTGAGTTGTTCAACTGAGATAATGATGTCAATGGCTATGTCATAGCTCATCCTTACACCATAGTGTGGGCATAACACCTTCCAATCCCCTCTTCAAATAATCAAGGTTTAGGCCTAAACCTTCTCTAGCTCCAATGCTTCATAAGAAAGAATATTTACCAAGTCAAATCATCAAGAGGCAACATGATTGCATCGAAACACAGATGTAATCTTTCCTTGCTCTCTTCCTTTTCAATCATTTCAATTATTTAAAATTTCATATTATATGCAATGATTTATACTGTAACATACTCTTGGTTTCATGTCATACACCAAAAAATCATTCAAAATAGGCTCAAGCAAAGGCAAGGTGTTATATACACACCCAGGTACATAATTTTTTCCTTTAAACTAATAGTTTTATTCTTATACATTACTATATTGAATGACAGGGGTAGAAGGAGGGACGGGAGTAAGGGAATGTAGATACTAAAAGTAAATATTTAAATCATCTAAATCTTTTAGATTTGACAAATATAAATCATGGCACTACCCTTCAATTCTATATCTCCCTGCTATCGAAAAGCTTGTATTAACTATCTCACTATACCTAAATGCTTACCTTTAATATGATAAATATCATGATGATGATCTAAGTCTCTTGTACTACACAAAAAACATAAAACTTTATGAAAAATCATTCACCATCAATTTCAAATCAACATCTATTTTCTAACCCTCTAATCACTACTAGCCATAGAGAAATACTACTACCAATGATAGTGCCCATATCTTTATCTAATATCTAATTGCCAAAATTCATCCAAATCACAAAATGTTCAAAACCCATGAGTCAAACTAATTGTCTTATTGAACCACTAGAAATCATCAAGCTTTTAATCATGTTTTCCTCGTGGAATTAAATTTTTATTTTAATGGACACTACTTGCGATTGTGGAGTCACTGTGATCATTATGCTATCACCCATGTCCTCTGTACTCTCTGTGCACTATTTGTGAACTTGATACGTTGATTTCAATGTGAATTCATCCTGTGATATTCCATTAAAAACTTTAATTACAGATAGGTTGACGGTGAAGATGACATTCGTGTGAACGTCACATTTAATACAGTAGTGACGAGGTCACAGGCCTCAGTTTTCTTGTCATATATATTTTTTGGGTTACGAAGTCCAGTACACCAGATGTTGACAACTGGCACAGTCTTGGCTCATCATCAGTCAACTATTAAAATTGACATCTATACGGCTGTCAAATGTGGAAATTCTTCATATACTTCATCATCAAATGAAACTGGCAAATGGTGTGATTTTCTCTCATGGCAACAGTCTGAAATAGCTTCTAGCAACAACTACTCTTTCAGGACCCCCTTCCCATTCATGGACCTTGCTAAAGTCTCTCAGCTTCGAGCTGTTTTAGCATCCATATTAATACCATGCTTGTTTTTACAAAATAGGCTTTTGGACGTAATTTTGTAGAGTAGTAATTAAGCATGTAAAGTTTAAGCTTTTAAATCATCAATATCTTTCGTAGTTTCTTTTGACTTTATTCATAGGATGTATGACTTAGAGAATTCAGAGCTCTCAAGTCCAGATCATTTTTAATAATAATATATATTTTTATTAATAGATTATTATGAGTTACAAGTTAGAAATAATTGATATATTGTAAAGCTATATATAAATTAGTCTTTTTAAATATAATAATTTATTTAATAATTATTATATAAATATAAAAATTTAATTAATACAAATAATCAAATTCATAATATAAATTAATATATCATTTATTATAGAAACTTCAGATAACATAACATGCATCTTTATAAAAATTGAATTTTAAAAATATTTTATACCTTTTTAAAAATTAGTCTTTTACATTCACATGTTTCCAAAAAACATAATATTCAAATATTGTTTTTTCTAATTTTTAATTTATTTTTAATATTAATACTTGTAATTTGTAATTTAAAGTTATAATTTCTATGAATATTATATCAATGTTTAGTTGTATCCCAAAAAAAAAAATTGTTAAGAGGGAATTGTAATCATATGTTACTCTTAATATTTAATATTCATAAAAATTATATCTTTTTAACACAAGCATAGGATAAAAGTAATAATACTTGTTTATTTATTTATTGTAGTATATTTGACATAAAGCTTTTTAATTTAAAAGTTGTCTTTAAAAAAAATTGAAAAGATTCAGACGATAGTGTAATATGAGAGTTGCTTATTTATATATAACATTGTTTTTTATATAACTTTTTTTTTTTAATATATTTAGAATTGCACTATGATCAAATCAAATATGTTTTTCTAAGTAAGCATGTTATCCCAAATGGATTTGGTATTTCACGTCTTTATTTTTAATAGAAGATGATGAAGGCTCAAATATTTGTATTATTTTATTTTATTCATCTCCTTTATGTATTTACATAATGGATGTGTTTGTTTTATATGTAGTTTCTTCAAATTTAATAAATCCTTAAATTATAAATAAAAGTGAGGGGTTCAAATATTATGATGTTAATATTTTTATTTTTGTCTTTTTTACTTTCTAATTGTTGGGTGTTCATTTATGTATTAATATGTTCCTAGTTTGAATTTAATTTTTTATAAATACACAAACATTATAGTTCATTTGATACAAAAAATTATATAGAATTTACTCACAAAATAATTTTATTTGATTGAGCACTCATAAGAATTATAGAAAGATCAAGCATTCATTAGAACATCATCCAAAAGAGTATTTACCATTATTTGATATTAATATTTCTCATGGATAACTTTTATTAAATGCTTTATATTTTTAATATATCAGTTTATTGTATTTAATAACACAATTTATTATTTCCAATACTTTAAATTGTTTAAATCTTTGATAATTAAACAACGCTTAAAAACTCATCTAACCCTCAATAATTGCCTCAAAATATTTATTATTTTCTTTAATTTTTAAACGTAATTTCCAATTTAAGGGAAGGAGAGCACACACGATTACAATAATCCAATTGCATTTAATGATTTCTAATCTACAATAAGGAGAGTGCACATGATTGCAATAGTCAAATTGCCTTTAACATTTATAGCATATTGCAAAAGTACTACTCCCTCTCGATTTTTTCTAATAATCTCAATCCCTCTCCATATTTTAATTATCTTTCATCCCTACCAAAACCATGGTTAAAGTCATTATCATTAATGAGTACACATTTATGTATTAATTATAAAAACTATTATTATATTTTATAATATTTAAGACATGCCTCTAAACTTTAAATTAATATATTTTTTAATTTTAAAAATGATTAATTTAAGTTTATTATTGATTTGTACAAATTTAATTTAACCTAGTTTTTAATCTAATTTATAATAATTGAATATTTATCCAAATTACATAAACACCTCTCAGTGTTTATTATGATGAAAAATGTCCATCTTTAATTTTTTTTAAATTGAAGATTTGCTCGATGTAATTACGTTCCTAATTAAAAAATTAATTTTAAGCTCCCTTCGACATAGACTAGCATTCCATTACTTAAAAAGAATCTCCCTTGCACCCAAAATAAACATTTGCTTTACACATAAGTAGAGATGCTTCACCAACAATCCATAAAGATTTAAAAAGTACTTAAATATACATACTAAACCATTTGATCATCTTAATTGCATGGATTAACAAATAATATTAAAATGTGGAGCAGATTGACTATATGCTAAGGGCGTGAATTGTTTTCAAAATCTCAATTTAATCCTATCGTATAAACCTTTATTTTATTTTATTAATTGCTCAATTTGAAGATTTTGGTTTACTATGCATGGCACCTTTCAACGTTCCAATTATAACATATGTTATACTAAAATTCTAATTAACACAAAATTATGAAATAACCAACTAAAACTATGGTATTAAAAAAAATCACAAAATAAACAAGAAAATCCATAAACATGATTCCTGCAATGCAAAGATAACAATATAACAATGTAAAATTTTAAAAATAAAACAAATAAATAAATACCAATTTCTTGACTCTTGTTTAAAAACTTTCTAAATACCTAATCTTTTTATAACCACAAATCAATCCATGCCTATTTTTTAGAATTGAAAAACAAATTGTATCATTAAGCAAATACACAAGATTAGATGAACCATAAATATGACCTTTATAGGATGCTCATAACCACAAAAAAATATTAAGAAAGTAGAGGGTAAATATCTTAAACTTGGATGTGGAAAATTGGGTGGCTTTGTATGGTAAATATTTTGAAGAAAACCTGGATTTAACCTAATTTTCATATAATATTCAAACAAAACAAACAAAGACTTAAGAGGCACAAACATTTGAATATTGTGGAAAATATTTATTATAAATAAATTAAATTCAATTGTGACAATTTCATCATAAACAATGATGAATAAGGGTTTTTGTCTGCAAGCGTGTCACCCATATGCTTATTCTCCATCTTCACCACCACTTGCATTGCATTCATTGTGATTGAACAATGAAATATAAAACATTATTCTCATGCATAGCCCCAAAAACATTAAGGCAAAACTTTCCTCGTGTCTGACCTAATAGACTACATGCCAAGGAGATCCTTCCTTTCTGCATTTTTTGGCTGATAAATTGCACTTCACCAGTTAAACTCTGTCGAATTTGATGAAAACATTTCACATTCTAGACAACTCGATGATGCCACTGAGCATGGCTTAGACGTTGTGAGAATGAAAAATTCCAGCGGTGAAGGGAGAAATTAAGAAATGTGTGACATTGGTGGAAGGCATGGCAGAGTTTTTTATGTACACAAATATCACTTTCCAGTGAAGGGCTCCTGCAAAAAATACCGAACTTCTTAATGGTAAAAAAATATATTAACACATGGTCAGGCATAAGTAGTACTAACCTCTTATTATGTGTTAAGTAGTTAGCATCCCATGCCTAAAATATCTTGACTGTGTCTTTCAGAATCAATATGACCATAAGTATCTGGGTCTCCACTAAATGAAAATAAAAGAATAAAATTGCAGAGAATTTGTGAATAAGAAAGGAAAAAAAAGTTATAAAAAAATATATGTACGTTTGATCCATTGCTTATTATTATTTGATACAGGATACAAAGAAGCTAAAAAAAAGAACATAGCAATGAAGGAGTTGGGAACAAAACATCAGATGAGTCAGATTGTTTTACACGGAAGGACAACATAAAAGTGCCATGTGGGAATTTCATTCCATCTGACTGTGAAGAGAGTCCTCTGGCCTACAATGAATATGTGGTCTACAACGTCAAACAGTTCCTTTGTGATGTTGTATCAATTCAATCATTCTTAAAATAGTTTTTTTATCAATAGTTTTTTTAATGAATATTTATGGTCTCATGTTAAGTATTAATTACAGGTGTGCATGTAATTTATGGTCAGCGTGAGGTTTGAGGTGATCATACTAAACAAAATTGACATCTAATAATGCAAAGTGGCATCCAGCCTATCTGTAAGCACCTCGGTAATGGATTTTGAAACTTGTTACGAAGAGATAGGGTTTGGTGTATATGGACAAATGTTCACAACTAGACTGCCCCATGTGCTTCCTTATGTTAGAATCCATAAATGTGCCAGTGGTAATTCACTGTTTATTCTACCCTATCCACAAATTTCAGGGCCACCAATTGTTTAGAATTGCATGAAGTTGGCAGGAACATAAAAACTATTTAGGTAATTAAATTGAAGTAAATATTATTATTTTATGGCACTAATTGAATAGCTTGTAATTTAATTATAGAAAACTATTGCATATTTTTTGACACGAAAATTATTATTTGTGGATTGCGCAAAAAAGCACCGATTAATAATAATTATTATTAAATGAAAACAATAGTCCTTCCCTTCGAAACCTAAAAAAAATTCATGATTTAACTTACTTAAAACGTGAAATATTAAATAATGAGACATTTTACACTTTTTGATTCTTCAACTTAATCTGTCAATATTTCATCCAATGGAGGCATGTGATGACCCCCTCATTAACAATAAACCCAAAACTTAATGAATCAATGGAATAAAAACAAAATAAAATAGAAGGCGTATTTAATACCAAAAATTAGCACCTTATAACGTAAAATTAGCGCCTTACATCGATTCCATTTTCCCGATTGCACCTTATAACATTGGGGCAAACTTTTGAACGTAAAGTAGCTAACGTTGTTTTCCCGATGCCGCCGAAAGTAGAAGTGATGACAGCCTGGAATGACTCGTACTCATTTATTGTTGTTCTCCTCACCTTCATCGACTTCATTACTACACGTTTACACCATACATACCATCATACCTTTTTTTCCCAATCTACTGCAAATGGGAGATCGAGGCACAACCCTTGCATTACTTTGACACGGAAACAATTATGAAGCCAAAATTTGAATAAAATAATTTCAAAGATTAAATGTAAAAATAATGATTTCTTGCCATTTACCTGAATAGTCTGAGTAGCCGTGCTGAGATACAGGATTCCCATAAAGGCTACGATTATATCAGGTAAAACTGATTTATTTTTGTTCACGGGTCTTCCCCAAAAAAATCAAGATCTGCACATCAAAGACAAATGCAGTGAATGGCTTTGATAATGAAAGAGACTCACCTATATGTATAAGTTGTCATTTTTAATGGGGACGGTAAATGACGATGTGGGCTTGACACAGTTACTTTTGCGTAGTGGTGTGCGTTTATTACAAATGGAGAAGTATTAATTGCTTATAAGAAAATGAATTCAATATTTTTATCAAGAATTTTTAAAAAACAAGACTAGAAAATGAAATCAAGATTTTTTAAAAAACAAGACTAAAATAAAACAGTTTCCCCATATCTGTAAAATGCAGAAAATTTGAAAAAGAAGATTGAAATAAGCCAGTTTCAAATAGAAAATTCGTCGGTCAACAAACGGTACGAATACCACACAATGCAGTTAGAGTGATGTAGGGTCTGGCATGAGAAGCAGAGCGCGTGCTTCGCCAAGAATGACTTGCCCATATTACACTCTTTCTATTTCATGATATGGGCAAGTCATTCTTGGCTGAGTAACACTCTCTGCATCCACATGCAACACTCCCTCATCAATTTCTCAATCCTTTCAAGTGCATTATGAATTCAAGATATCGAATGAAGATTAGTGATGATACAAGGCAGCATATAAAGTTCCTTATAAAGCCCAAGAAATCGAGAGGGGAATATTTCCAAAAGAAATTGATGATTGTGAAGATTGGTCTTTGTGATCTGTTTGTGATACTTTAATACTTTAAAGGCATCTACCAAGCCAGTCATGTAATTCAATAGCAACGCGATTTCAATTCTCCGCATGAACAATCAAGTTTAAGTCAAAAGCATCCCAACGGCATCTTACCAATTCTTATCCAAAAAGCTTCCAACACTCTATATATTCGTCACTGAGACAGAAAATTGAGGATATTTATCCTCGGAAAGCAATGCGGGGCTTGCTTTAAAGATAAAAATGATATCATTTTGAAAGGAGAGAGAATAAAGAGGACGATTTGGAGGAATATATAAATATTCGTATGCGTTTTCGATTATACTCGTCTCTACTGTGTCGACAATCAATACCCACCACGCGTAGAAAGTGGCACGCCAATCAAATAAAGTGATACATGACGTTCTCCACCTTTAAAGCATTCGTATTGGCTATGGGAAAAATTCTAGTCTCATGCAACAAACATTTGTATTTATTGCGTGATATAATGTTTGTTGAGTGTAATCGGTTAGTATGTTTAGTCTGGACTATTATGTTGGATGTTGATTTTTGATTGGTTATTTTCAGTTATTGTTATTTTGTTGGCATTTGTTTTAATTATGAGTTTTTGTTTTAATTATTGTTGATTTTTTGTTGAATTCCATAATATATTTATGTATAATAATTTTGTTAAAGTGTATATCAAAATCATCATTTTCAAATTTTGCACCTTTTTACGTGTTTTTTTTTATTATCGATTATTTACCATTATTTAAATTGTGGAGGTATTATTCATTGTCATTACTAGATTGACAAATTGGGGAGGTAGGTCATTGTTGGAATTGGTTTGAACCGGTTATGACCAAGTAAGTTCTTAAAGCCCCCTCCTTCATTCAATAACTTAATATGTGATGTATGGTTTTAACTAGGTATGTTTTTTCATTTAATTTTCTTTCACTCCTAGCATTTGGCTTAAATGTTGTCATTTGCCTTAACCATTGTCGTTTGCTACATGCTTTAAGCTCATTCACAATACAAATATCAATACCAAATATTATTTCAATGAGCTTATGAAATATTTGTATTTAATAGTGTGCCCTACAATTTTACTACAATGATAGACAATGAAGCCCCATGTTCTTGTACATCATTGACATAATTATACATCATTGACACAATACTATGCATGTAAATTTAAGTTACTAAAAATGTAATAATTCTGGTAGTTTAGGATGTTAGTAGGATACCTTGGGTTCTACTTCAACAACCACCTTCATGATGATTTTAAACCATTCAAATGAGCTATGTGCTCTCCTTACCTAGTAAAAATAAGCATTTGAAGGTTTGGTTTCCCTTCCTTGTTCTTCGTCACCAATATGCATGCATTACATACCATATCAGTTATTTGGAAAATCTATGCATTCATAAAATCATAGTTGTAGATTTATGTAATAAAAAAGTGACATGGAAGTTAGAGTTGAGAGTGCTTTTGAGATTGTTAATGATGTCCTTGAGGATGCAGATGAAATGGGTATCACCTATGCCAAGTCCTATCATAAAGATCACTTGTTATTTACTTTAATCTTGTGCTATCGAGCCATAAGGACCATCAATGCACGTGGACTCTAGCCATTGAAAAATTGTTAGAGAAATAGGAAAATGTATGTTCCCTAACCTTGGCATGGTGGAAATTTCTTTACTACAATCGCATGGCGTGTTCTTGTCAAGTGTCTACAAATGCAATACAAGAGTGATTTAATCGTATGAAGGTCTAGTTAACTTGTTACTCATTGTACATCACATGAACACAATGCAAATAATAAATCCCCATTTTAGCAAACATCACCATGATTTTGCATTTAGTGTTAATCCTAGTTGGAAGTTCAAGTTTTAATTTTAGGGTTTTGGTGAACCTCAAATGTTATTCTAAAAAGCTGGCAAGGCCAAATCATAGTAGGATTATCAATGCCAAATATTATTTAAAAGGGCTTACAAAATTCTTGTAGTTAATAGTGTGCCCTACAATTTTATAAACTAAAACTATATCCTAAAGTTTTTAAGCTATGTTCATTGTATCTGTGTAATTTTACTTTCAAGGTTTTGATATTGTAATAGGGTTTGAGATCCAATTGAATAATCCTAGTTGTGGTCAATGTTGAGCTAATTGTCAATGCCTTGTTCCTTATAGGACAATACATTAAATGATTGTCTTTGCCTTGCATACTTAAGTAGTTTACTTGATTGTGTGATATTGAGTTTATAGCATGTTTGTTTTACATTTTGTAAGTCATTTGAAATAATATGTAGTATTGATAATGAATACAATTAGACCTTTATATAGATTGATGTATATTCAATGAATAAGTAAGCCTAGCAAAACCTATAAAACCTAAAAAGCCTATTCAATTAATAGTTAACTTGCCTTTTTTATAAAATCTTAGAAGACAAATAAGAAGTTAGGAAATTTTAAGAAGATAAAGAAATGCATTTTATCTATTAAAATTCTTGGATATGCCTTTCCCTTGAGGTATTTTCATGAGTTCCTAAATATGTGTTCACAATATGAATTAATATTTTTAGCTCGATCTTAACTATATATATATATATATATTAACTTTGATAATCTAATAAAAATATAATGATAACGAGTTAACAAAAAATGAAGGTTATATATTGTGAATATATTTTCCCCCAATTTCAACTTTTATAATTATGCTAATATTATACTCATTTTCTTGGTGCCATAAATTTCATAAAATTATTCATTACATTTTTTCTGGCCCATGGATATCACATATTAAACTTTAATTTCTATGATACGATATAGTATTTTTATACTTAAAATTGGTTCTAATGTCATTTTCCATTGCAACATTATTTTTGAAAGCAAGATTTACTAAATGTCTATACTTAATAGAGTAAACATTGTGATGGTTTTGCCTTCATTTGGAAATAATTTATAGTAGTGATAGTTTTTTAGTTCCAAGTCTTGGTCTATATGCTATGCATGGGAATCAACATTTTCAATTCATGATTTATAGTGAATATTTCACTTGAGAAAATATGATTGAACTATGTTGGAAGTTTTAGGTGAATTTTTAATTATGATTACATTATTATCATGAGGTATTTTTATTTTCCACCAATGTCTACACAATAAATGGCATAATAGTTGCAATATACAATACTCCCCTTTTGTCTCTATTAAATTTATATGAAAATTTATATTTTTGACATTGATATTGCATGCCAAGTTTATTTCTCTTTGTATGAGTAGAAATATATAAACACAAAATGAAATTTTAATAGCTTAATATGTTTGATAATGAATCCATAATCAAATCCAATTATAATCACATTATTTTTAAAGTGTAGATGTGTTATTTCCTTTTCTAGTTATAGTATGTGTCTTGCTATGATACTTAGATACATTTATTTGTATTTTAGATTTATCAAAAACTAAAATATCAGTTTGATTTATAATACTTGATAACACATGAGTTCCATTTAAAGCCTTGTTGGCATAATGACCCTTGTACATTTACATAAATAATATATTTAAAGGGGTATCAATTTACTTTATCATAGTTGTGGTCAATGTTAATCAAATTGCATGAGTTCAATGCCATGCTCCCTTTAATATAACAATAAGTTAAATGGCTGTCTTTACTTTGCATGCTTAAGAAGTTTAGTTGAATATGTGATATTGAGTTTTTAGCATGTTTGTTTTATAATTTTTATGCCCTTTGAAATGATATTTAGTATTTATAATGAATAACATTAAACCATTATACAAATTGATGATCCATTAGTTACTTTCCTTTACATATCAAGATGGATTGTTTTAGTCTTTATGTGAATTGTATACCCAATGATTAATATAATATTTAGTATTGTTAATAAAAAGAAAATAGACCATTATACATACCAGTGGTTCAATGATGGTTTATTGGTTCTTTTTCTCTATGTAGGAACATGGACAACAATTATAAATAATGTAAAGGGTATTATACAAACAAGCAAGATTCAAGGCATTGTACAAACTGTACTAATGGACATTATACAAATACTTAATATATATACATACTCCCTTTTTAAAATAATGATAATACTTGATATATGGATACCATTTTAAATAATGTAAAGGATGTGGTTTTTCCCTTACCTTCAAGAAAGTGGATAAACATCCTTGCATATTTGATGGGGTTTCTGTATAAAACTCTAGTGTGTTTATATACCAAGAGGAAATGGGGTAGATTCATAATAACGGCAGAAAAAAATGGTGCTTAAAGTGACACTTTTTTAAAATAAAAATAAAAATATTTGAACTTGGAAAGAGTTTTATAGACACTTGAAAAAATAATTTGACAATAATGTAAGAATATAAATTATGGCATTCTGAATACATATTTTAAATATATATATTTTTATAATACCCAGATGATAAAATTGTGTAACATTGATGCATTTATGACAATGGATTGACACTTTTTAGTGAAAATATAAGCAAACTACATGTGTAGGGACACACTTTTTTTCAATAAATTAGTTACCACTATGGTTATATGGGTTCTCTACCAAAATAGCCTTTTCATGCAACACATGTACATTGAATATATATATATATATATATATGTTTCCACATAGTTGATCTCTTCAATGAACCACAAACTTACAAAATCAAAATGATCATATTTATTTTAGAATAAAAATAATTTTCAACTTGATGTATATATGATAATATTATATTAGAATCGTATTTATGACTATACATTTAGTGGGTTGGTTAATCATGTTGGCAAGCACTCTCTATAGTGCCCAAACAAATGGAATTAAATAAATTGTTAATATATTTTGGTTCTAATAAATAATGACATATAGGTGGCTCCATATTTTAAATTTTTTTCTATGACCCTTCACATATTCATTTGAGGTGATAAATTATTTATTAAAAAAAAAAAAAAAAAAAACTTTTCTCTATGGGAGGTGTTATTTTACTTATTAAATTCCAATATTATCCTCACTATGTTTCAAACATTATTGCATTGCTAAAATAAATAGACAATAACCTTGAAAGTGAAATATATCCTACATATTTTTACAAAAAATAATCAAATTTCAATATATAATTTAGGTTAAGATATATTCAGACATGTAGTTAAGATGGCATACCTTGTAATATGGGTCTTCAAAATATTTTGTGTTCATCACCTACACACACAAACAAAACCACACTGTTATAATCAAATAAAATTTAAATAAATATGTTTCCAGTATAATAATTCAATGTAAAACTTACCTATAATACAATTCTTAAACAAAAAATTATCAGTTTCAGAATATAATAACTCAGATTTCTTTCATAATACCTAAAAACAAAATGTATAAACAAAACTCCTCTATAGAGAAAATTTTAGCAGTCAAGTTTTTTAGATAGGGAGTATTAGGGATTTATAGACTTGTGATTGGCTATATGCATAACATTGGGATACACAAAAACCCATGCATGATATTGTTTCTTGGTTGAATGGCCAAATGATTTTTAATTTTGATGGTTTTTTTTCCCTAGATCGACAAAAAATCAATGGTTTGGGATTATAAACAATGTTTGGATTACCACACATTCTACGAGCCCTAGTATCACACTCTGTAAAAATTTAACAATTTTCTTTTTAATGTAATTGAATTCACCAGTTATATTTAACCCATTTGTTTCAATGTGATGTATATATACTCAAAATTAAATGTTGTTTTAATCCTAACGTGACTCAATTTTGGATGTTCACCAACTGGGTGATTATAAAAGGATCCAAACAAATAAATCACTAATGAATATGAACTAAAATATCTGTTGATCCAATTTAAAACTATTCTAGTTTATAGTTTATAGCCAATAGATAAATCTATTGATCCAATATAAAATAAGTTTGTGATCATTTATGATTTTTTACACATTTAACTACTTTAGCTACATAGAGTGGATTTTATAAGCCATGATCCTTTACCATCCCTATGAAACTTTTATAATCAAGATGATTTTCCATTAATGGGATGCTTTTCTAAGCTTTTAATTTATTTTTAAACAACTGAGATGATTTGTTTGTCCTACAATGTTTTTACATTAATACATTTTTTTATAATTAGATCTGATTTATTTATATCAATGCAATGTTTTCCTATACTTGAAATGATTTTATAAGATTTCATTTTTTATTAAGGATAAAAGTAGAGTTTCTGAAAGGGACTCTACCTTTGAATATAAACACTGCAATCTAGGCCTGAATAGCTAGAAAGAGCAAGAATGAATTGAGAAACAAAACATAAAACTAAAAAAAGGATGATTCACATCCAACTCATAGAAACTTAATTAAAAAAAAAGAACCCATAACTAATAGAAAACACCAAAAATCTAAGACTAAGAATCATTCCCATGAAGGGTATCATTACAATTTATCAACAACTCTTTTAGGGTCTACTTCATAGTGTTCATCTCTTGATCCGTGATCTTGGAGATAGCTTTTATTTTTTTGATTTTCTTTCTAGTGCCTTATTCATGAGAATTTTATTTGAGAATCCAAAAAAGGACACCCATACTGGCCATAATGTTTCTCACCAAAGCCTTGCTATGTTCAACTAACATTTTAATATTCTATTTTATCTTTAGATTCTCTTCTTCTAAAGTGAAAATCCTTTTCTCGATTGACTTCTAGTGGGAAATAATCTCTTCAATACTCGTATTTGGTTTATTAAACTTAAATTTTTTTTAATGGCTAATATAATCAATATATGGTCTTTTTTGACCATCTTATTATAGATATGTGAATATCAATTTATTCCCATATGGATTTAAGAATGTTGTTCTTGTCATCTATCACTATTTTTCCCTCAACATTCCCTAATTTCCTCATATATTGGACCATAGTTTTTCCATATTTTTTGGTAATATATTCCTAATCCATTATGATATTAAGACCTTCAACTACCTCCTCCATGCCTTCATTAGAATCCCACAATTTTTACTCCTATGTAACTACCTCTTTATCCCCATACTTGACCTACACCTTCTCAAATTCTTTTTTGGTAACTTATTTTATGATAGCTAGAGCTATTTAGTGGAATATTTGGGGATTTGTTGCACCAATTCATCAATTTGAAATTTTTTTTGTGGCATCATTCTTTCAAAATTATCATACCTCCATAAAAATATAATGATAGCTTGGTATAGATGGAACATGCCTTTCCCTTTTTTGGTCTCCAATAATTAAATATCCATCAAGGATAGAATGTAGTTGCGGATGCTGACTTGAGAATGGTGTCTGAATAAATTTAGAAAAATAAAATAAAACACTTGAACAACATTATACTTACCATTGAAAGTAATAAATTTCATGACTTGTTTAGCGACCAAATCAAAGGGATGAGGGATTGAGTCTCTAAAAAAAAATGTTTCAATGGAATGAGGATCTCCCCTTCAAACAATAACTTCTTGATTTCATCATTTATGTCCTTATTGATTTTATAGAATTTTTTACCTCCGATTTACGTACATGTGACATGCCTTATAAGTTTCTTTATGACTCAAAATTAAATGTTTTTTAAAATCCTAACGAGACTCAATTTTTGATGTCCACTTATTGAGAAAGTATAAAAGGATCCAAATAAATAAAACACTAATAAATATGAACCATGATATCTATTAATCCAATTTAAAACTATTTCAGTTTATAGTTTATATCTAATAGATAAATCTATTGATCCAATATAAAATAAGTTTGTGATCATTTATGATTTTTTACACATTTAACTTCTTTAGTTAGATAGATATGATTTTATAAGCCATGATCCTTTGCCATCACTATGAAGATTTTATAATAAGGATGATTTTCATTCAATGGGATGCTTTTCTAAGCATATGATTCTTTTTTAACCAACCGAGATGATTTCTTTATCCTATGATGTTTTTACATTAATACATTTTTTATAGTTAAGTGTGATGTATTTATATCAATACAATGTTTTCCTATACTTGCAATGATTTATAATATTGCATTTTTTATTAAGGATAAAAGTGGATTTTTATGAAAGGGACTCTACCTTTGAATATAAAAGCCATAATCTAGGCCTGAATAACTAGAAAGAGCAATAATTAATCGAAAAACAAAATATAAAACTAGAATAATGCTGATTGACAACTAAACCATAGAAACTTCATAGAAAAAGAAGGAACCATAACTAATGAAAAACACCAAAAATCTAAGACTAATAATCATACCTATGAAGGGTATCATTAAAATTTATCAACATATCTTTTAGGGTCTACTCCATAGTGTTCATCTCTTGCTCCATGCCCTTAGAAATAACTTTTCTTTTTTTGATTTTGTTACTAGTACCTTGTTCATGAGAAGTTTATTTGAGAATCCAAATAAGGACACCCATACTTGCCAAATAGTTTCTCACCAAAGCCTTGTCATGCTCAACTAACATTTTAATATTCTATTTTATCTCCAAATTCTCTTCTTCTAAAGTGCAAAACCTTTTCTCCATTGCCTTCACATGGGAAATAATCTCCTAAATACTCATATTTGGTTCATTAGACTCAAAAGTTTTTTTAATGGCTTCTTTGATCAATATATGGTGTATTTTTAATATCTAATGATAAATATGTGAATATTAATTTCTTACCATATTGATTTAAGGATTTTGTTCCTATCTTCTATCACTATTTTTTCCTCAACATCCCCTAATTTCCTTTTATTATCGGACCAAAGTTTCTTCATGTTGGTGGTAATGGCTTCCTATGCCTTTAGGATATTAAGACCTTCAACTACCTCCTCCATGCCTTCATTATAATACCATCATTTTTACTCTTATGTAACTACCTTTTTAACCACAGGC
>JARHVA010008194.1:292500-295000 GCA_037957365.1 Torreya grandis | reverse complement strand
CTAGTTAAAGGTAATGGGATATTACAATTCATTACACAATTAACAACATATGAATTTAAAAATAAATATAAAACATTCTTATCTATAATACCTATAATTCTAAAAGAATTCCAGCTTGATAATTATTTATTATATGCATTCTAAAACTCCCATATAATTTAGATCTTGTAAACACTTCATTATAAACTTTATCGTATGATTATTTTCCTAATGGACATAAGTTAATCAAAATTTACATTTTTAATTAATGTTATAAAAAGACTAAGAGTAACAATGCATGCAATGCAACATCAGGGGTTTCTTGGTCATTGGTTGATATTCAAGGGAATAAATAAAAATAGATGGGGAGATGATTTTTTCCATCCTCCACCTAAAAACCCTCATGATGAGTGCATATAGTCTAGAAGGGGGTAATTAGTAATCTTCTAACTAATTTTTCAATTATTCATTTCTAGCCCATTATTTTTTGATCTAAAATCATGTTCTCAACTAATACCGTGACATTCTATCTAATTGATAATCTGATTTACTAAACCAATGAAAAAAAATTAATGGGCCTCATATGGATTGAATAGTTAATAACAATGATTTAAGGTGATTTAAATAAGAATGGCATTGCAACCCAACTAGTAAAATATATAACCTAACAACAAAGATAAAGTTTAGAAAAACATGAATCTAAAATAAAATATTCTAGGCTAGAAATATCACAATGAATAGATTATCTCCAAAACCCATAATATCTCAAGATGTGAGTGCTAACAAGGCATCTAATAACATGTATATTTATAAATATGATTTATTATAATGGAGACATTTAACCCCATAAGAGATAATATCCCCCAAAGTTATCAGTATGGGACTTAACCACCTCTCACTCATCCTAGTAGAGGCATATATGATACACAAATATATAATGTTGGTAAACCCAATAGAACTACTAGAAGTAAATCTAAATATTATTCAACCCACCCAATAAACCTATAGGATTGAAAATAAAAATCAATGAGAATAATCTCATAAAAGTAGATAAAACAATCTAATCATTATTTTTAAAGATGCAAAAGTCAACAAAGGAGAACTCTAATAATAAAAATAATATTTACAAATTATAAGTTATATATCATCCTTAAAAAAATGAAATATATAGAAAATAATTATTAAATAAGTTTCATAATAAAATATCACATATTTCTATGCACCAAAACATTACGAAAAATAGAAAATATTAACCAAAACACCTTAAATGTTAACTTCTAAACAGTTGTAATGTTGCCAAGTTAACCCACAATATACTCTTTTGTTCCTAATCCTTTATTCCTTTCCTCCAAAACTAACTCCTTGTGTTTTTCTAAATGGTCATGTGGATCATTTTTATAAACCAAAATATTATTAAATAATTTTGTCCATTCTTAACAATGATCTTCATGTATTTAATAACGTGTGTAAATATTTTATTTTTTTATTTATTCCTTCGACTGTCTTAGAGTTCTAAGTCTACTCATGTCAGTCAAAGTACAAGAATTGGGATGTTCATTCTTTAATTCTTTACCCACTCAAAATTTTTTGGGTGTTCTTTCTAGATTTCCAAACTCTTTCTTTATTTAATACACTTATCCCCATCATTTCTACCATGTGGCTCTTCTTTCACTAAATAGTAATTTATATTTTTCATTTTGGATGGAGATCTCTTCCTTTTTCACTTTGTAGTTTATATATCTTATTTTTCTCATTTACCACATTCATATCTTAATGATCATGAAACCTATTTTCCTCTTGTATTGTATTCTTTATTTTTCATTTCCATGTGCTCATGTAACTAATATAAATAAAGCCAGAATACTTTGACTTGTATCTATTTTTAAATTTACAAATGCCTAAGAAATAAAAGTTCCATGTAATGCACTATATGCGAGTTAACTATCTTATATTGGACCTCCTAGTGAATCATGGGGAATCAAATACCATTATGATGAAAAATACACATATCCAATACCAAATCTTCTCAACATTGGTACAATGTTTCTACCTTTCCTATCTTTTGTACAAAAAGACCAGATTCATCATGGCACTTCTATGGTATAACGAGGTGAATGCATAATCTTGATAATCAATAACATTAATAAATAAAACCATAGTCCATCATGGAATCATTATTTTAATTTATAGTCTCAGTAAAACATCATCATGCTAAATAGAAATATAAGATCTCATAAACCAATAAGGTGTTCACATAAAAATACAATCTCATAATAACACATAAAATATATGTATCCACATGTGTATCTCAACACATAAATATTTATGTTTTGTAATATAGAGTTTAATAATAATTTTATATCATAATAATATAATAAAATACATAAGTACATAACACAATATTAATCACAAGGATGATTCACGTGGTTACAAAATAAGGATCTTAGAGCAAGGAATTACACACTATCCTCCTTATCAAAAGCTAGTCCCATAATTTTCATGGAAAAAGATGGGGATAAAC
>JARHVA010008194.1:285000-287500 GCA_037957365.1 Torreya grandis | reverse complement strand
CCCAATCACTCCCTCAACAGACCTCATCATCTCTTATCATCCTTAATCACTCCCTCATCAGCCCCCATTGTTAGTCATTGTCCCTTATTAGTCCCTTATTATCTAGCATCATCCCTGGTCAATCTATCATCATCCCTCATCATCCTTAATCACTCCATCCTTGTCTCTCCTTGTCATTAATCACTCCTTCAGTTTCCATCATTATCCCTAATCACTCCATCTATCCTTGTAATTTATTATTGTAATTGATTACTCATTTATCATCCATAATTTTCCATCATATTCCTTTATCAATGCTTCATTAAACCTAATCATTTCTCAATATCCCTAATAAGACCCTCATGAGCCCTTATGATCCTTAGTCTTTAATAATCACACCATCATCGACCTTATTTTTCCCTCATCATCTATAATATCTCCCTCATCATCCCCCATATTCCTTAATCTATCCTTCATCATCCCTAATCAATCCATTATCATCTGTCATCATCCCTAATCACTCTATCCTCATCCTTCCCTATCCCTAACTTGCCCATTTTCCATAGTCATACCCTCATTATTTCTTGTCATCACTAATCACTTAATTATCATCCCTCATTATAAATAATCATCTCTTATCACTCCATTAACCCTCATTATCCCTTACCATCCCTAATAAGATCCTCATCAACCCTTATGATACCTCATCATCCCTAGTCACAGCATCATCATCCCTCATTATCCCTCATTATCTATGATATCTCCCACATCATTCCTCATCATCACAAATCACTCAATCATCATCCCTCACCATACCTTATCATCCATAATCACTCCCTCATCATTTCTCCTTATCTTTAATCAATATCTCATTGGCCCTCACCATCCATAATCACTCTCTCGTTAACACACCATTTCTCATCAACCAATATAACTCTTTCATTATCCATCATCTCTTATCATCCCTAATCACCAATCCCATATGTACATATCGATGGAAATAATTAGTGGGATGTTATAATACCCCAAGATATATTAAGGCATTTCTAATTATTTTAGGAGAATAAATGTAGCATGAAGACAAGGATCCAATATCAAGTTCTCATGACAGATGGAGAAGAGACCCAAACTATTGGATTGGGCTAGGATAGTCTATATATTCTCAACCTAGCACTAGGGTATGGGTTTAAATCCTTATTATATACATACATACATACATACATACAGACACACACACACACACATATATATATATATATATATATATATAGAAATAAAGACATACATACATATGTATGTATGTATGTCTTTATTTCTCTCTCTCTCTCTCTCTATCTCTTCACACAAACACACACACACACACACACACACACACACACACACACACACACACACACACATAGATATATATATCTCTCTCTGTGTGTGTGTGTGTGTGTGTGTGTGTGTGTGTGTGTGTGTGTGTGTGTGTGTGTGTGTGTGTGTGTGTGTGTGTGTGTGTGTGTGTGCACGCGCGCGCGCGTACGCATGTGCGTGTGCACGTACGCATTGCGTGTGTGTGTGTGTGTGTGCATGTGTGTATGCATGTGTGCATGCATGTGTGTGTGTGTGTGTGTGTGTGTGTGTGTGTGAGAGAGAGAGAGAGAGAGAGAGAGAGAGAGAGAGAGAGAGAGAGAGAGAGAGAGAGAGAGAGAGAGAGAGAGAGAGAGAGAGAGAGAGAGAGAGAGGGGGGGGAAGGAAGGGAGGAATCTATCATCTCACTAATAGTTTTTAGTAATTACTACATCTAGGATTGGACTAACTTTGGGATTGGTTTAACTCTCAGATTAGGAGACCAAATCCATTTCCTATAGAGTTTTTTAATAGTAGAGTAGTATATTCCTATTATAATACCTTAAAATTTGGACCATAAACCAAAATTATTTAACTAAATATTAGATATCACTTGACTGCAATTGAATATATGCATTTGTGTTCTCAACCATGATCAATTCCTAGATCAATGATGTAACCACATTTATGCATAGTAAATTTTTTGGTTTGTATAACTATGATATCAATTTATGATCATCTTGAGACTTCATTATACATGGATATATTCCTCTGTCACATAGCTTTAGTCACAGTAGGATTGACTCCAATTGAGAGTCTAGAATGGGCCATGTAGATCAACCTAACTTTAGAGAAGCATCCAAGGTTAACCAAACACTAGATAACCCAAATAGTTTTGAATTTTGTAATAATTATTAATCTAGTCAACCATGATAGATATTTTGGCCAATGATAGTGATAGTAGGGATCATGATCATTATATATATTGTGCAAGAGAGTTAGGATCATGATAGAGATTTTGGCTAGTGATAGAGAGTCAGTATATATGAATCAGTAATTACAATTATTAGATCAAAATATACTATATATGAATGTTTTCCCTTCAATTTTATCATTTAATCTATCCTTTGAGGGAAAGGATTATGGATCTTATACTAACATAATTCTACAAATATGAATATCTAATTAC
>JARHVA010008194.1:260000-267500 GCA_037957365.1 Torreya grandis | reverse complement strand
TGCACTAATTACACCATGATGTAATGTTATCCATCTTTTTCTACTGCAACAATTGGTTCATTTTATAAGTTTAAGTGATTAAATCATTGAAACTCACAAGATTTATATATTAGAGTGATTAAATAATCCAATTTCACTAAAATTATAGGATGAGTTGATTAAATTAATTACCCTCATGAGATCATGTATATTCACACTTGAGTTGTGCAATTGAGAAAATGATGTCAATGGTTATGTCACATCTCATCCTTATGCCAATTTGTAGGCATAGTACCTTCCAATCCCCTATTCAAATATGAAAGGTTCAGGTTTGAACTTTCTCTAGCTCCAATTCTTTATAAGGAAGAATATTTACCAAGTCAAAGCATTAAGAGGCAACATGGTTGCATCAATACATAAGTGTACTTTTTCTTTGCTTTATTCCTTTTCAAACATTTTAATTATACACACAAGTTCAGCCATAGGGAGGGAAACAATGGGTTTCTTATTTAAATCCCTTGAAATGTATCCTAAATGAATATTAAACACATATCCAAATATGCTATTTGTATTATCAAGACAACCTTTCTAATTACTATTAATATATCCAACTAACTCAAAGTTATTTCAAGCAACACACATAATTCTATGGCATATTTTTCCATTAACATATCTCAAGATCTTATTTGCCTTTTTTTTAGTGTGTCTCTTGTAGAGTCTCCATAAATCTAGAAATCAAGCCAACTACATAAATGATATTAGGACTTGTTATTATCAGATACATTAAACTTTCAACCATGTTCTTATAAAATATTAGATTTACAATGTTGTAGCAATCTTATTTATGTAATTTCAAACTTGTTACTATTTATTTTGATGTTGGCTTATTGTTTAACATTCTAAATATATCTAAAATTTCATTTTCATACTTGGGTTTGGATATAAAAATTTCATCATCTACCTATTTGACCTCAATGGCAATAAAATACTTAAATAGTCCTAAATTAGTCATTTCAAATAGTTTGTTCATTAGTGATTTCAACTCTTTTATAGACTTATTTTTATGTGTGATAAAGATTAAATCATCTAATGTATACAAAACATAATTAGAATGTCACCTTTATTTCTTGACTCAATGTAGATATTTAGTCTATGATCGCTTATACTAAAGGCATTTCTAAGTAAATATGAGTCTATGAAGTTGTACCATACCCTTGGTGATTACTTGAGTCCATAAAGTTCTTTATTTAGCTCGTAAACCTTGTTTTCATGCCATGGAATGTTATAAGAAAGTGGTTTTACAACATTTACTTTTTATTCTAACACTCCATTTAAAAGGTTGATTTGACATCCATTTGATGCACCTTCCACTTAAATTGAGTAGTTATTGATATGATAGTTTTAACCATTACCATCCTTACTATAGAATCAAACATTTCATTGTAATCATGTTCAGGAATTGTTTGTACCCTTTGAAAAATATCCTTACATTGTGTCTCTTAATCTTACCTTCTATTATAGTTTTGGTTTTGGAAATCCACTTAGTACCAATGACCTTTCCTGCCAGAAGGTTTACTAAATCTCACATCCAATTTTTTTGAATTGCATGAATTTCATCATCCATGGATTCAAACCATTTGTTGTCCTTAATTGTTCCTTTAATGTAAAAATGATCACTTGCTAAAAATAAGGCAAAATGAATGGTTTTAGTCTCATCTTATTCATACCTTGATTACTCATATATCTCCTACAAACTATATTTTTTGGATGACTGTTGCATTAAGTTGAAATATGATAAAAAAATCCCTTGAGTTAAATCTTGTGCTCCATTCTAGCTACTAATACTTGAGTAATCAGTCCTTTATGAAATAGGAATCTAGTTTGGTGTAGAAGTGGTTGTACCACTTGATATTCTCTCTCAAGTGTGGGTCAAATGACCCTTATTAGTGATTGATATTGTTCATGATAATTATCCCATGTTGCATCATTAATGAATTAAACATATATAGTGACTATAAATTCCTTTGTCATTAGATTGTACAACCTATAAGTTTTTTATTTCTCATGATATTTGATTAAGATGAATATTTTTCCTTTGCCATTCCACTTTGTTCTCATTTTCTTATGCACATGTCCATATGTCACACATCCAAAAACTCTTAGGTGTTAAACCCTTGGGTTTCATTTTTTCCATGCCTCTTGTATAATCATATCATGACCAATTTTTATGGGACATATATTAAAAAAATAGAGTGTTTCTGATACATCTTTAGCCCAATACTCATTTTCTAATCACTTGTCTTTATCACATTTCTTTCCATCTCTTGAATAGTTTCTCAACTACATTATGTCGCTACAGTCTATACCTAATTGTAAATTGTTCATTGGTCCCATTTTACTTATAAAAGTTCAAAAAATTATTTCAAATGTATTCTCTCCCTCTATCTATTCTCAAGATATTTATATAATGCTCACTCTACTTCTCAACCATGACATTAAATTGCTTAAAGATATCAAATGCTTACTTTTTTTGATTTAAAAAACAAGCACATGTATTTATGTTGAAATCATAAATGAATGTAATGAAAAATTCATTTTTGGAAAGGGAGGGGGTTTTCATAGGACCACATAAATATGAATATATCAACTCAAGTGGACAATTTGCTCTCCATGATTTACTTGAGGAAAAACTATTTCTATGTTGCTTCCCTAATATGTGGCCCAAAAAAAATTATTGGATTGTTCAATTAGAGGAAGCCCCACCACCAAATACTTCTTATAAAGAAGATTTATCCCATTTAAGCTCAAATTACCATATTTGAGGTGCCATAGATTGGATTGACAAATTACAATTACATTGAATGAGGAAAAAAACTTATTTTACACTCTCAATGGAAACATCATGTTCTTTGTCATTTTAAAAGCTCTAATTTGTCTATTTATACCAGTTCTATCATATAGTATGCACTCTACATCTATAAATTCCATTATATATCCATTTTGGACTAGCTGCACAATATTGATGAGTTTATGCTTTAACCCTAGGACATAATAGACATCTTAGATCTAACTCTTGTCACCTTTCTTGGTGAAAATGGAAATACTTTATTTGCCCATAATAAGCACTTATCATTTTTCAATATTTTAACTTTAGAAGTGATTGATTTATCTATTTTATTATAAATTTATTTCTTTCCACTCATGTGGTTTTCATAGCCACTATCTAAATACCATATTTCATTGTTCTTTTTCTCAGGTATGTTGCAAGTGATAAAAAAATTATCACCATTTTCATTCCTATTAGTTTCAACATCCTTTGATTTAGAAAAAAAAAATTATTTTATATTCATGTCAGATTTGTTTTCCTTACATTCACTTACATAGTACCCATATTTTTTATAATAATATCATCGGATGTTTGATTTTTCATACCTTTGTGAAAGAAAATCTGAGACACCAAGAAACTCTCCAAAAGCTACAATGTTGATTCCTTTGATGATAGTAAGATCAAATGGGAGGTAGCGAATAGGGAAAAAAATTTCTAACAATTTTTCTTGATAGTTACGAGATAAAAAAATCCTAAAAAAGGAATGACATGGAAGATATATTGAATGATCAAATTGCATTACCACTAGTTTTATCTTCACAATTTAACAATGTTGATAATCAAAAAAGAATCACCTTCCACAATTAATTTCCTATAATTACATTTAATAGCAATTCTCAAACCTCATAGGAGTACTAGTGTTTCAATTAAATTGTTATAATACTAATGTTCGTGTCAAAAGCATAACATGATATCACTTATCCTAGATTATCTCTGAAGAAACCACCACCTCTAAAAAGACTTATGTTATGTTTGGATTCTTCGTCAAAATTTAGATTGGCATAATTATTACTTAGGATATTCCAAGAAGCTATTAACCTTTTATTAATTTGAGAAGGGGGGTCAAAGTTAGTTTTGAATAAATTTCATTTTAATAAAAATAGATCATTCCTCTGGACAATGATTTTTTTCTTAGAAAGTATGTTAGAATTTTTTAAGGTTAAATTTAAATTTATTAAAATATATTTATATTAATATTTTTCAAAATAATAATTATATTGAGAGATGTAATGTAAATAGTATATAATACAACACACAAATTAATAGTTAATATTTAATAATCCTTTGCAAGATCATTCTAAAAAGATCCAAAAATACAAATGGCATATAATACACATCCAACACAAACACCCCAAGTTGAATAAACCAAAAGGCATCCACATCAAGAATATTTAACAATCACATTATTCATGGGTGGTGCTTATTTCTTTCATAACCATGTTTATCCTACATAAATAGAAAAATGTTGTAATGTAAGACATTTTATACAAATTGGCTTTGATCAATAGGACATAAAAACAAATGAAGTTGAAAAGACATAGGGAACATTGTAATAGTAATTTTTTGTGGTTCTAAAGTGATCAAGACAAGGGTTTGGATTATGAAAAACACATTAGAATATGCATTTAGTTTGGGAACTCTTTGGTTATACCAGATAGAAGCCAAAATTGACCAAAATAAATAAGGTATCTCCTTTTCCCATGATGGAAAATTGATCCATATACCACATGATGGCATTTTTTATTCTACTTCATAAGTAAATAGTGAATAAGAGAATATTATGCACCATTTTCACCAATCTAGCGATGATATAGACAATGAAAATGATGCAACCTAAGGTTGAGGGCATCTAAAAAAATACAAAAGCATACAAATAAATTAGAAAATACAAAAATATTCAACATCCCCATATTTTACTATCTCATTGGCATCTATGTTGTTTGTATTATGTTTGTAGATAACCTATAATTTCATTCCTATATATAGATATGTTTCATGCATCTTTGAGTGTTATAAAGGCAAACCCAAACACAAGATCTATGCATTTATAGCTTTTGAAACATTCCTCTACTCATGTCAAATAGTATGTTGGGGGCATCTATTTTTTTGGTCATTTCAACATTATCATGTATGAGATTATAATTCTTACACATGTATATATACATGCTCACATCCTTCAAACTATACTTGATATGCTACATTGCATAAAATTTTGCTAACATGTATATATGCATGGAATAGTATAATATGTTTATGTTGGTCATTTATACTTTATCTATTTAGCACTTTCTTGAGTGTATTACATTACTTGCTATTGCATTTATTATGTAACATTTGAATATGTTCCTTCTCTGTTGACCCATGTGTTATTATATGTTTGTCATTTTAATATGTCATTGTATTTTGATCTTGGACATTTGAATATGTTATTACTTTTGATTGTACTTAATTTGAACATGCCACTTATATGAAGTATCCTTCGACCATTTCTTTGCATTACATTGAGTGCTCTTATATGTGTGTTTGATTGTCTATTGAGCTTGTATTATTACTCTCTATACATTGTCATGCTCTATATCATGAATATTAAGACTTGATGCGATCACATATTGTAATTTCAATTGATATATCTACTTTAACATGTTATCCTTATATTCTAAATGACTCATAAACAAAATATATATAACTACCTTATCCTTTTGAAGTAATATACATATTAATTTATATCTTCCTCACCTCAAAAGGGGTGGAGTATGTCATAGAAGCCATGTCCTTCACATTTTTGTATCTTCTAGATTGCAATGGGGGCATGTCATAACAACATGACCTCAAAAATTATACACTTAGTATCTCCATATTTCAGTGAGGGCATGTCATAATAACATGACTTATACACTTGTACAAACTCCAGTTCAAATTCCATGATTTAGATATACACTTAGCTCAAAATATTATACATTGGAAAATTTTTTCATAGATTTTAAATATAATTTTTGAGACTTATGACACACATATTGCATATCATATATATCATAGGTGTATATGCCATATCACTACACCAAAAATTATAAATTTATCAATTAGTCTATTCACCAGAATGCACTAATTACACCATGATGTAATGTTATCCATCTATTTCTACTCCAACCAATTGGTTCATTTTATAGGTTTAAGTGATTAAATCATTCAAACTCACAAGATTTATATATTAGAGTGATTAGATAATCTAGTTTTACCAAAATTATAGGATGAGTTGATTAAATTACTTACCCTCATGAGATCATGTATATTCACACTTGAGTTGTGCAACTGAGAAAATGATGCCAATGGTTATGTCACATCTCAACCTTACCCTAGTTTGTAGGCATAATACCTTCCAATCCCCTCTTCAAATATGAAAGGTTTAGGTTTAAACTTTCTCTAGCTCTACTGCTATATAAGGAAGAATATTTACCAAGTCAAAGTATCAAGATGAAACATGGTTGCATCGAAACACAAATATACTTTTTCTTTTCTTATTCATTTTCAAGCATTTTAATTATTTCAAATTTCATATATCATGGGATAGGATAGTCTATATTGAGACTCAACCTAGTACTAGGGTATGGGTTTCAATCCTTATTTTATAATAGTAGAGTGGTATATTCCTATTATAATACCTTAAAAATTAGAACATAAACCACAATTATTTAACTAAATATTAGAGATCACTCGACTACAACTAAATATGTACATTTGCATTCTTAACATGATCTATTCCTCGATCAATGATGTAACCACATTTATGCATAGTAAATTTGTTGGTTTGTATAACTATAACATCAATTTATGGTCATCTTGAGACTTTATTCTACATGGATATATTCCTTAGTCACATATATTTAATCATAGTATGATCAACTCCAATTGAGAGTCTAGGATGGGCCATGTACATCAACCTGACCTTGGAGGGGCACCCAAGGTGAACCAAACATTGGATCACCTAACTAGTTTTGCATTTAATAATAATTACTGATCTAATCAAACATGATAGATATTTTACACAATGATAATGATAGTAGGGATCATGATCATTATATATATTTTGATAGAGAGTGAGGATCATGATAGATATTTTGGCTAGTGGTAAAGAGTCAGAATGTATTAATCAGAAACTACAATTATTGGATCAGAATATACTATGTATGAATGTTTTCCCTTACATTTTATCATTTAATCTAGCATTTGAGGTAAAGGATTATGGATACTATACTCAAATAATTCTATAGATATGAATATCTAATTACCATAGATCTAAAAAAATATTTACAAATAAATAAGAATCTTACTATCACAAAGATAATCATCCTAATCACTCCCTCTTCAATATAAATTGACCCTAATCATACCATCATCACCCTAATCACTCCCTCCCCATTTATCCATGTCATTAATCACTCCCTCATTAACCTTGACCGTTTCTCATCATCCCTAGTCACTCCTTAATCATACCTCATTTTCCATAATTGTCCCTTATCACTCCCTCGTCGGTCCCATTCCTATGATATCCATTAGTTTACTATATTTGGGACTAGGGCATACTTATAGTATGATAGGGACTTGGTTTGGTAATATCACCACCTATAATGGTGTTA
>JARHVA010008194.1:215000-257500 GCA_037957365.1 Torreya grandis | reverse complement strand
TAGATTTAAAAAGACTAGCTTCTAAATGGTGACTCTTAAAGCTTTGGAATTGATTTTAGAAGACCTAGAGTGGCCCTAACCTTTTTTATTTAATAAAATAAATTTTACGTACAGGTTTAAAAAATTAAATGTAAACTTATACTTATTACATTTATTTAACTAAACATTTTATAATTCAAATAAGCAAAAACAAACACAAAAATATTTTACACCTTAAAGGGCATAGGTAATTTTCTAAAATATGTACGCCCTTTGTACTAAAAAGGGTGTACACCCTTTCATTAAAAAATTTCAACCTTCCCTCCATAAAATGCCTTTTTAAAGGGTGTACACCCTTTTGATAAGTCTTTATTTTGAATTTTTTACTTTTCATCCAAAAGTCCTTCTGGTTTAGGCTTGGTGGGGTTTGAGCCTATCCTAAAATTTGTCATAGGATAGCCTACATGAATTTTAGGAGATTTTCATCTTTATTGACATATGTTCAGTAAAATTTTATTATTTTAAAAAAATATATATGGGTTTGTAGAGAGGGAAGCATAGTCTTTGAATATATAAAATTTTAATGTTAAGCTATTCCTTTAATTTATTACTTAATTAATACATAACATACATCATTATGGACTATATACATATCATTATGAATACTTTTATAATATTTTAACCATTAATTATAAATTTATAAAACTTATACCTAACTAATCTACACATTGTTGGCTATGCTTTAAACAAAATGAAGTCAAGCTCAAAACATTATGTTTGTACACTTGGATTTATAATTTTTTAGTTGTCTTAAATGTTAGAATTGTTTATATATATATATATATATATATATATATATATATATATATATATATATATAAGCTTCCCTATCCTTATCATATATTTTTAAAAAATAAAAATATTCTAACTTTTATTCGACATTTCATGTATCCATATATAAAATTTCATATTTTAATTCATTCATTGAAAAAAGTGTGTCCCTACACATGTAGTCACCTTATATTTTCACTAAAAACTGTCAATCCATTGTCATAAATGCATCAATGTTACACACTTATCATCTGGGTATCTCAAAAAATATATATTTATAATATGCATTCAGAATGCCATAATTTATATTCTTACATTATTGTCAAATTATTTTTTCAAGTGTCTATAAAACTCTCTCCAAGTTCAAATATTTTTATTTTTATTTAAAAAAAATTTCGCTTTAAGCCCCATTTTAATTCCCCATTATTACGCATCTACCCCATTTCCTCTTGGTATATAAACACACTAGAATTTTATACAAAAACACCATCAAATATGCAAGAATTTTTATCCACTTTCTTGAAGGTAAGGGAAAAACCACATTTTTTATATTATTTAAAATGGTATCCATATATCAAGTATGGTCATTATTTTAAAAAAAGAGTATGTATATATATTAAGTATTTGTATAATGTCCTTTATTATAGTTTGTACAATGCCTTGAATCTTGCTTGTTTGTATAATACCCTTTACATTATTTATAATTGTTGTCCATGTTGATACATAAAGAAAAGGAACCAATAAAATATCATTGAACCATTAGTATGTATAATGGTCTATTGTTTTTTATTAACAATACTAAATATTATATTAATCATTGGGTATACAATTCACATAAAGACTAAAACAATCCATCTTGATATGTAAAGGAAAGTAACTAATGGACCATCAATTTTTATAATGGTATAATGTTATTCATTGTCAATATTAAATATTATTGCAAAGTGAATAAAAAATATAAAACAAACATGCTAAAAACTCAATATCACATATTCAACTAAAATTCTTAAGCATGCAAAGTAAAGACAACCATTTAACTTATTGTTCTATTATAGGGAGCATTGAATTGAACTCATGAAATTTGATCAACATTGCCCACAACTATGATAAGGTAAATTGATACCCCTTTAAATTTATTATTTATGTAAATGTACAATGGTCATTATGCCAACAAGGCATTAAATGGAAATCATGTGTTATCATGTACTATAAATCAAACTAATATTTTATTTTTTGATAAATCTAAAATACAAATAGATGTATCCAATTATCATAGCAAGACACATAATGTAACTAGAAAAGGAAATAACACATCTAGACTGTCAAAATATTGTGATTATAACTGGATTTGATTATGAATTAATTATCAAACATATTAAGCTATTAAAATTCCATTTTGTGTGTATATGTTACTACTCATATGAAGAGAAATAAACTTGGCATGCAATATCAATGTCAAAAATATAAATTTAATAGAGACAAAAGGGGAGTATTGTATATTGCAACTATTATACCATATTTTAGTGTAGACATTGGTGGAAAATAAAAATACATCATGATAATAATGTAATCATAATTAAAATTTCACCTAAAACTTCCAACATAGTTCAATCATATTTTCTCAAGCGAAATATTCACTATAAATCATGAATTCAAAATTTTGATTCCCATGCATAGCATATAGACCAAGACATGGAACTAAAAAACTATCACTACTATAAATTATTTCCAAATGAAGGTAAAACCATCACAATGTTTACTCTATTAAGTATAGACATTTAGTAAATCTTGCTTTCAAAAATAATGTTGGGATGGAAAATGACATTAGAACCAATTTTAAGTATAACAATACTATATCATATCATAGAAATTAAAGTTTAATATGTGATATCCATGGGCCATAAAAAATATAATGAATAATTTTATGAAATTTATGGCACCAAGAAAATGAGTATAATATTAGCATAATTATAAAAGTTGAAGTCGGGGGAAAATATATTCACAATATATAACCTTCTTTTTTTGTTAACTCGTTATCATTATATTTTTATTAGATTATCAAAGTAAAACAATTTTTTAATTGTTAAGATTGAGGTAAAAATAGTCATTCATATTGCAAACACAGATTTAGGAACTCATGAAAATACCTCAAGGGAAAGGCATGTCCAAGAATTTCAATAGATAAAATGCATTTTCTATCTTCTTAAAATTTCCTAACTTCTTATTTGTCTTCTAAGATTTTATAAAAAGGCAATATAACTATTCAATGAATAGGCTTCTTAGGTTTTATAGGTTTTGCTAGGCTTACTTATTCATTGAATATGCATCAATCTATATAATGGTCTAGTTTTATTCATTATGAATACTAAATATTATTTCAAATGGCTTAAAAAATGTAAAACAAACATGCTATAAAATCAATATCACATAATCAACTAAACTACTTAAGTATGCAAGGAAAAGACAATCATTTAATGTATTGTGTTATAAGTAACAAGGCATTGACAATTATCTCAAAATTGACCACAACTAAGATTATTCAATTGGATCTCAAACCCTATTATAATATCAAAACCTTGAAAGTAAAATTACACAGATATAATGAGCATAGTTTAAAAACTTTAGGACATAGTTTTAGTTTATAAAATTGTAGGGCACACTATTAACTACAAGCATTTTGTAAGCCCTTTGAAATAATATTTATCTTTGATAATCCTGCTATGATTTGGCCTTGCCATCCTTTTATAATAACATTTGAGATTCACCAAAACCCTAAAATTAAAAATCAAACTTCCAATTGGGATTAACACTAAATGCAAAATCATGGTGATATTTACTGAAAAATGGGGATTTATTATTTGCATTGTCTTCATGTGATGTGCAATGAGTAGATAGTTAACTAGACCTTCATACAATTATATCACTCTTGCATTGCATTTGTAGGCACTTGGAAAGAACATGCCATGCGATTGTAGTAAAGAAATTTTCACCATGCCAAGGTTAGGGAACATACATTTTCCTATTTCTCTAATAAATTTTCAATGGCTAGAGTCCACATGCATTGAAATTTTTGTGCTATTATAGATTCTCTAGATTATGTATTGATGGTCCTTATGGCTCGATAACACAAGATTAAAGTAAATAGACAGTGAAATTTATGATAAGAACTGGCATAGGTGATACCTGTTTCATTTAAATCCCCAAGGACATCATTAACAATCTCAAAAGCACTCTCAATTCTAACTTCCATGTCACTTTTTTATTACATAAATCTACAACTATGATTTTATGAATGCATAGGTTTTCCAAATAACTAATATGGTATGTAATGCATGCATATTGGTGATGAAGAACTAGGTAGGGAAACCAAACCTTCATATGCTTATTTTTACTAGGTAAGGAGAGTGCATAGCTCATTTGAATGGTTTTAAAATCATCATGAAGGTGGTTGTTAAAGTAGACCCCAAGGTATCCTACTAACATCCTAAACTACTGGTATTATTACTATTTTAGTAACTTAAATTTACATGCATAGTAGTGTGTCAATGATGTAGATTTATGTCAATGCAGTCTGTAATAGGGATGTGTACTAGAACATGGGGCTTCATTGTCTATCTTTATAGTAAAATTGTAGGGCACACTATTAAATACAAATATTTCATAAGCCCATTGAAATAATATTTGGTATTGATATTTGTATTGTGAATCAGATTATAGCATGTAGCAAACAACAATGGTTAATGCAAATGATAACATTTAAGCCAAATGCTAGGAGTGAAAGAAAACTAAATGAAAAAACTTACCTAGTAAAAACCATACATCGCATATTAAGTTATTAAATGAAGGAGGGGGCTTTAAGAACTTACTGGATCATAACCGGTTTGAACCAATTCCAACAACGACCTACCTCTCCAATTGTCAATCCAATAATGGCAATGAATAATACCTCCACAATTTACCAGACTAGTAATGGTAATGAATCGATAAAAAGAAAAAAGCCATAAAAAAATGCAAAGTTCAAAAATGATAATTTTGATATACACTTTAACAAAATTATTATACATGAATATATTGTGGGATCCAACAAAAAATAAACAATGATTAAAAAAAAAAACTCATAATTAAAACAAATGCCAACAAAATAACAATAACTGAAAATAACCAATCAAAAATCAACATCCAACATAACAATCCACACTAAAGATACTAGCCGATTACACTCAACAAACATTATATCATGCAATAAATACAAATGTTTGTTGCATGACACTAGAATTTTTCCAATAGCCAATACGAATGCTTTAAAGGTGGAGAACGTCATGTATCACTTTATTTGATGGGCGTGCCACTTTCTACCTGTGGTGGGTATTGATTGTCGACACAGTAGAGACGAATATAATCGAAAACGCATACGTGGACTCTCCTGCCACTATTTTTATATTCCTCCAAATCGTCCTCTTTATTCTCTCTCCTTTCAAAATGATATCATTTTTATCTTTAAAGCAAGCCCCGAATTGCTTTCAGTGAGGAATATATACAGTGTTGGAAGCTTTTTGGATAAGAATTGGTAAGATGCCGTTGGGATGCTTTTGAGTTAAACTTGATTGTTCATGCGGAGAATTGAAATCGCGTTGCTATTGAATTACATGACTGGCTTGGTAGATGCCTTTAAAGTATTAAAGTATCACAAACAGATCACAAAGACCAATCTTCACAATCATCAATTTCTTTTGGAAATATTCCCCTATCGATTTCTTGGGCTTTATAAGGAACTTTATATGCTGCGTTGTATCATCACTAATCTTCATTCGATATCTTGAATTCATAATGCATTTGAAAGGATTGAGAAATTGATGAGGCAGTGTTGCATGTGGATGCAGAGAGTGTTACTCAGCCAAGAATGACTTGCCCATATCATGAAATAGAAAGTGTGTAATATGGGCAAGTCATTCTTGGCAAAGCACGCGCTCTGCTTCTCATGCCAGACCCTACATCACTCTAACTGCATTATGTGGTATTCGTACCATTTGTTGAGCGACGAATTTTCTATTTGAAACTGGCTTATTTCAATCTTCTTTTTCAAAATTTCTGCATTTTACAGAGATGGGGAAACTGTTTTATTTTAGTCTTGTTTTTAAAAAAATCTTGATAAAAATCTTGAATTCATTTTCTAGTCTTGTTTTTTAAAAATATTGAATTCATTTTCTTATAAGCAATTAATACTTCTCCATTTGTAATAAACGCACACCACTGCGCAAAAGTAACCGTGTCAAGCCCACACCGTCATTTACCATCCCCATTAAAAATGACAACTTATACATATAGGTGAGTCTCTTTCATTATCAAAGCCATTCACTGCATTTGTCTTTGATGTGCAGATCTTGATTTTTTTCGGGAAGACCCGTGAACAAAAATAAATCAGTTTTACCTGATATAATCGTAGCCTTTATGGGAATCCTGTATCTCAGCACGGCTACCCAGACTATTCAGGTAAATGGCAAGAAATCATTATTTTTACATTTAATCTTTGAAATTATTTTATTCAAATTTTGGCTTCATAATTGTTTCCGTGTCAAAGTAATGGAAGGGTTGTGCCTCGATCTCCCATTTGTAGTAGATTGGGTAAAAAGGGTATGATGGTATGTATAGTGTAAACGTGTAGTAATGAAGTCGCTGAAAGTGAGAACAACAATAAATCAGTGTGTCATTCCAGGCTGTCATCACTTCTAGTTTCGGTGGCATCGGGAAAACAACGTAGCTACTTTACGTTCAAAAGTTTGCCCGAATGTTATGGTTGGAAAATGGAATCGATGTAAATTGCAATTTTACGTTATAATGTGCTAATTTTTGGTATTAAATTCGCCTTTTTTTTAATTTTGTTTTTATTCCATTGATTCATTATGTTTTGGGTTTATTGTTAATGATGGGGTCATCACATGCCTCCACAAGATGAAATATTGACAGATTAAGTTAAAGAATCAAAAAGTGTAAAATGTCTCATTACTTAATATCTCACGTTTTAAGTAAGTTAAATCATGATTTTTTTTTTAAGTTTTGAAAGGAGGGATTATTGCTTTCATTTAATAATAACTTATTATTAATCGATGCTCCTCTGCACAATCTAAAAATAATGATTTTCATGTCAAAAAATATGCAATGGTTTTCTATAATTAAATTACAAGCTATTTAATCAGTGCCATAAAATAATAATATTTACTACAATTTAATTACATAAACAGTTTTCATGTTCTTGCCAACTTCATGCAATTCTAAACAATTGGTCGACTTGAAATCTATGGATAAGATAGAATAAACAGTTAATTGCCGCTGGCACATGGCCAATCTAGTCGTGAATATATGTCCGTATACACCACACCTTATCTCTTTGTAACAATTTTCAAAATCCATTACCGAGGCGCTAACAGATAGGTTGTATGCCACTATGCATTATTGGATGTCAATTTTGTTTAGTAAGATCACCTCAAACCTCACGCTGAGCATAAATTACATGCACACATGCAATTAATACTTAACATGAGACTAGAAATATTCATTGAAAAAACTAGTGATAGAAGAATTGTTTTAAGAATTATTGAATTGATAGAACATCACAAAGGAATTGTTTGACGTTGTAGACCACATATTCATTGTAGGCCACAGGACTAACTCTCTTCATGATCAGATGGAATGAAATTCCGACATGACACTTTGATGTTGTCCTTCCATGTAAAATAATCAGACTCATCTGATGTTTTATTCCCAACTCCTTTCACTGCTATGTTCTTTTTTTCTAGCTTCTTTGTATCTTATATCAAATAATAATAAGCAATGGATCAAATGTACATATATTTTTTTATAGCTTTTTTTTCCTTTCCTATTCACAAATTCTCTACAATTTTATTGTTTTATTTTCATTTAGTGGAGAGCTAGATAGTCATGGTCATATTGATTCTGAAATACATAGTCAAGATATTTTAGGCATGGGATGCTAGCTACTTAACACATAATAAAAGGTTAGTACTGCTTATGCCTAACCATGTGTTAATATATTTTTAACCATTAAGAAGGTCGATATTTTTTACAGGATCCCTTCATTGGAAAGTGATATTTGTGTACATAAAAAACTCTGCAATATGATAGAAATGTTAAAGGCAATTTGACTATTGCAGTCATGTGCACTCTCCTTCTTGTAGATTAAAAACCATTAAATACAATTGGACTATTGTATTCGTGTGTACTCTCCTTCCCTTAGATTGGAAACCACGTTTAAAAATTAAAGAAAATAATAAATATTTTGAAGCAATTATTGAGGGTTAGATGAGTTTTTAAGCACCGTCTAATTATCAAGGCCTTAAACAATTTAAAGTACTGGAAACAACAAATTGTGTTATTAAATACAATATACTGATATATTAAGAATATAAAGCATTTAATAAAAGTTATCCATGGGAAATATTAACATCAAATAATGATAAATACTCTTTTGGATGATGTTCTAATGAATGTTTATTCTTTCTATAATTCTTATGAGTGCTCAATCAAATAAAGTTATTTCATGAGTAAATTCTATACAATTTTTTGTATCAAATGAACTATAATGTTTGTGTATTTATAAACAATTAAATTCAAACTAGGAACACATTAATACATAAATGAACATCCAACAATCAGAAAGTAAAAAAGACATAAAAATAAAAATATTAACATCATAATATTTGAACCCCTCACTTTTATTTATAATTTAAGGATTTCTTAAATTTGAAGAAACTACATATAAAACAAATGCATCCATTATGTAAACACATAGAGGAGATGAATAAAATAAAATAATACAAATATTTGAGCCCTTGTCATCTTTTATTAAAAATAAAGACATGAAATACCAAATCCATTTGGGATAACATGCTTACTTAAAAAAATATATTTGATTTGATCACAGTGAAATTCTAAATATATATAAAAAAATTTATATCAAAAGCAATGTTATATATAAATAAGCAACTCTCATGTTACACTATCAACTGAATCTTTTCATTTTTTTTTGAAGACAACTTTTAAATTAAAAAGCTTTATATCAAATATACTACAATAAATAAATAAACAAATATTATTAATTTTATCCTATGCTTGTGTTAAAAAGATATAATTTTTATGAATATTAAATATTAAGAGTAACATATGATTACAATTCTCTCTTAACAAATTTTTCTTTTTTTTTAAGATACAACTAAACATTGGTATAATATTCATAGAAATTATAATTGTAAATTACAAGTATGAAGATTAAAAAAATAAAAAAATAAAAAATTAAAAAAAAATAATAATATTTGAATATTATGTTTTTTGGAAATATGTGAATGTAGATGACTAATTTAAAAAAAGGTATAAAATATTTTTAAAATTCAATTTTTATAAAGATGCATGTTATGTTATCTTAAGTTTCTATAATAAATAATATATTAATTTATATTATGAATTTGATTATTTATATTAATTAAATTTTTATATTTATATAATAATTATTAATTAAATTATTATATTTAAACAGACTAATTTATATATATCTTTACAATATATAAATAATATTTCAATTATTTCTAACTTGTAATTTATAATAATCTATTAATAAAAATATATATTATTATTAAAAATGATCTGGACTTGAGAACTCTTAATTCTCTAAGTCATACATCGTATGAATAAAGTCAAAAAAATCTACTAAACATATTGATGATTTAAAAGCTTAAACTTTACATGCTTAATTACTACTCTACAAAATTACGTCCAAAAGACTATTTTGTAAAAACAAGCGTGGTATCAATATGGATGCTAAGACAGCTCGAAGCTGAGAGAGTTTAGGAAGGTCCATGAATGTGAAGGGGGGCCTGAAAGAGTAGTTGTTGCTAGAAGCTATTTCAGACTGTTGCCGTGAGAGAAAATCATACCATTTGCCAGTTTCATTTGATGATGAAGTATATGAAGAATTTCCACATTTGACAGCCGTATAGCTGTCAATTTTAACCGCAAACTGCTGATGAGCCAAGACTGTGCCACTTGTCAATATCTGGTGTACTGGACTTCGTAGCCAAAAAATATATATATGACAAGAAAACTGAGAACTGTGACCTCGTCACTACTGTATTAAATGTGACGTTCACACAAATGTCATCTTCACCGTCAACCTATCTGTAATTAAAGTTTTTAATGGAATATCACAGGATGAATTCACATTGAAATCAATGTAGCAAGTTCAAAAATAGTGCTCAGAGAGTACAGAGGACATGGGTGATAGCATAATGATCACAGTGACCCCACAATCGCAAGTAGTGTCCATTAAAATAAAAATTTAATTCCACGAGGAAAACATGATTAAAAGCTTGATGATTTTTAGTGGTTCAATAAGAAAATTAGTTTGAGTCATGGGCTTTGATCATTTTGTGATTGGATGAATTTTGGCAATTAGATAATAGATAAAGATCTGGACATTATCATTGGTAGTAGTGTTTCTCTATGGCTAGTAGTGATCAGAGGGTTAGAAAATAGATGTTGATTTGAAATTGATGGTGAATGATTTTTCATAAAGTTTTATGTTTTTTGTGCAGTAAAAGAGACTTGGATCATCATGATGACATGGATCCTATTAAAGGTAAGCATTTAAGCATAGTGAGATAGTTAATATAAGCCTTTCGATAGCAAGGATATATAAAACTGAAGGGTAGAGCCATGATTTATATTTGTCAAATCTAGAAGATTTAGATGATTTAAATATTTACTTTTAGTATCTACATTCCCTTACTCCCCTCCCCCCTCCTACCCCTGTCATTTAATATAGTAATGTATAAGAATAAAACTATGAGTTTAAAGGAAAAAAATATGTATCTGGGTGTGTACATAACACCTTGTCTTTGCTTGAGCCTATTTTGAGTGCTCTTTTGGTGTATGACATGAAATCAAGAGTATGTTATAGTATAAATTATTGCATGCTATATGAAATTTTAAATAATTGAAATGATTGAAAAGGAAAAGAGCAAGGAAAGAGTACATCTATGTTTCGATGCAATCATCTTGCCTCTTGATGATTTGACTTGGTAAATATTATTTCTTATGAAGCATTGGAGCTAGAGAAGGTTTAGACCTAAACCTTGATTATTTGAAGAGGGGATTGGAAGGTGTTATGCCCACACTATGGTGTAAGGATGAGTTGTGCCACAACCATTGAGATCATTATCTCAGTTGCATAGGTCAAGTCTGAATATACATAATCTCATGAGGGTTAGTGATTTAATAAACTCATCCTATAATTTGGTGAGATTGGATGATTTAATCACTCCATTGTTTAAATTTGGTGAGGTTGAATGATTTAATTACTTAAACTTATAAAATGAACCAACTTCTATAATAGAAAAGATTCATAACATTACATCTTGGTGTAATCAATGCATCCTGGTGAGTAGAATAATTGGCAAATTTATAAATTTTGGTGCACTAGCATGGAATATGCACCTCTGATATATCTGACATGCAGTATATGTGTAATAAATCTAAAAATCTATGTTTCAAATCTATGCAAAATTGGTCCACTGTATAGGATTCTGAGTCAAGTGTATATCTAAATTATGGAATTTGAACTGGAGTTTGGATAAGTGTGGAAGTCATGTTATTATGATATGCCTCGATTAAAATATGGAGATACTAAGTGTATAAGTTTGGAGGTCATGTTGTCATGACATGCCCCCATTGAAATCTAGAAGTTACAGAAATGTGGAGGTCATGGCTTCTATGACATGTCCCTCTTTTCGAGGTGAGGGAGATAGAAACTAGTACGTACATTACATCAAAAGGATAAGGTGGCTGTATATATTTTATGTATGATTCATGTATCATATAAGCATAACATGTTGAAGTAGATATATCAATTAGAATCATGGTATGTGATCACATCAAGTCCTAAAATTCATGATATAGAGTAGGATAATGTATAGAGGGTAACAATACAATCTCGATAAACAATCAAACACACATACAAGAGCACTCAATGTAATGCAAAGAAATGATCCAAGGATACCTCATATAAGGGGTATGTTTAAATTAAGCACAATAAAAAATAATGACATATTTAAATGTCCAATCAACATAGAATAACATATTAAAATGTCAAACATACAATGACACAGAGGCCAATAGGCAAGGAACATATTTAACTATTACACAAGAAAAACAATATCAAGCAATGTAATACACACAATGAAGTGACAAATAGATAAATTATAAATGACCAACATATGCATATTATACTAGTCCATGCATATATGTGTTAATAAAATGTTATGTAACATAGCATATCAAGTATACTTTGAAGGATGTGAGCATGGATATATACATGTGTAAGTAATATAAGCTCAAACAGGATAATGTTGAAATGACCATAAAGGGTATGTAACCTATATAAATCGTGATCAAAGAAACAGATGCCCCCAACATACTATTTGACATGAGTAGAGGAAGTTTTAAAATCTAGAAATTCGTAGATCATGTTTTTGGGTATGCCTTTATCACACTCAATGATGCATGAAACATATGTGTATATAGGAATGAAATTATATATTATCTACCAACAAAAAACAAATGACATAGATGTCAATGATATAGTAAAATATAGGTATGCTAAATATTTTTATATTTTTTGGGATTCCCTCAACCTTAGGTTAGATCATTTTCATTATTTGGATCACGGTTGGATTGGTGAAAATGGTGCATGTCATGCTCTTATTCACTATTCAGATGTGAAGTAGAAGAACAAATTCCATCATCTAGTATATAGATCAACTTTCCATCATGGGAAAAGCAAATACCTTGTTGATTTTGGTCAATTTTGGATTCCATCTGGTATAACCAAAGAGTTCCCAAAGTAACTACATATTTTGATGTATTTGACATAATCCAAAACCTTGTTTTGATCATTTTAGAACCACAAGAAATTGGTATTATGATGTTGCCTAAGGAGTCTTTCCAACCTCCTTTATTTTTTAAGTCTTATTGATCAAAGACAATTCGTGTTAAATGTCTTATATTACAATGTTTTTTTATTTGTATAGGATCAACATGGTTATGCAATAAACAAGCACCACATATGAATAATGTGATTATTAAAAATTCTTGGCATGGATGCCTTTTCTTTGTTCAAATTGAGGTGTTAGTTTTGGATGTGTATTGTATGCCATTTACATTTTTGGATCTTTTCTAGATTGATCTTGAAAAAGATTGTCAAATATTAAATATTAGTTTGTGTCTTGTATTTCCATTTATGTATTGTATTTATGTCATTTGCATTACGTCTTTCTTAATGTAATTATTAATTTCAAAAATATTAATATAAATATATTTTAATAAATTAAAATTTAACCTTTAATAAATTCTAACATATTTTCAAAGAAAAATAATAATTGTCTAGAGCAATGACCTGTTTTTATAAAATGGAATTTATTGAAAACCAACTTTGATCCCCTTCTCAAATTAACAAAAGATTAATAGCATCTTGGAAGCTCTCGAGCAATAATTATGTCAAGATAAATTTTCACGAAGGATCCAAATGCAACATAGGTCATCTTGGAGGTGGTAACATCTGTAGAGATAATCTGGGACAAGTGCTATCCTATTAGGCTTTTGACATGAACAATAGTAGTCTAATAATTTAGTTGAAACACTAGTGTTTCTATCAGGTTTGAGAATGGCTATTGAATTTAATTGTAGGAAATTATTTATGGAGGGTGATTCTTTTTTGATTATCAACATTGTTAAATTGAGAAGATCAAAGCAGTGACAGTGAAATTCAATCATTTAAGATATCTTCCATGTCATTTTTTTTAGGATATTTATTTCTCCCATAACTATCAAGAGAAAATATTAGAAAATATTTTCCGTGCTTACTACTTCCATTTTATTTTACGATCATCGAAGGAATAAAGATTCTAGCTTTTGAAGACTTTGTTGTTGTCTCAGGGTTTCCTTCATGTTTTGACTACTTAGATCAATTGTGTTTGAGGTTCTCGGTGGATCCATGGTTTTTGTACTGGGTTCATAAGTGGTTGAAGTATTATATGTGGTGTTCTTAGTTTAGAACTTGAATCAAGTTTTAGAAGATGGTGACCAAGAATTTTAATAGTGGTGTTCCACATTAAACCTTCCTTATAACACTATTGGACTGCATGTAGTTGTATTTTTTGTTATTGATTTTTAATTCTCTTTATTAATTTTTAGATCTTTTACTTTTTAATCTTCTTTCTTGTTTCTGATTGATTTACTTTGTAACTATTTAAATTTTTATCTTTTTACCAATGCCCTCTTATTTACCTAAAAACATCTTTTAATGTTCTTAGTATGATTGTGCTGTTATATTCTTCCGTATTATTCTGTATCGAAAACATACTTTCTAAATAAAACTAGAGACATTAATAATAATTTATTATTTACTTAGCTATTATTATTCTCACATGAAATTAAATTTTATAGTAACTAATTTAGAGAGGTAATGTAGTCAAATGAATAATTTGCGTTGGTGATTATACGGAATGTTTGTGACAACTCACATGAAACCAACATCAAAAGTGTTACAGCTGGTCTCACGGGCCGCTTAATCCATTTCAAAGCGTCCTCTTAATATTCTTCCACCGCATAAATATACCCCAACATAGAGTATGCATTATATCAATATAGCCCTTTCGCTTTTGTAGTTCTGAAAGAAAAAATAATTTTAAAAAATTGTTTAAGGTGCTTCACATTTCGAGTAAGGGTCCTAACAAATATCCATGTACATTTTTATTATTATATTTTTCGCTTTTGTAGTTCTGAAAGAAAAAATAATTTTAAAAAATTGTTTAAGGTGCTTCACAATTCGAGTAAGGGTCCTAACAAATATCCATGTACATTTTTATTATTATATTTTTCATAAAATTTAAAATAAGGATGTTATGTGTCATGTTTTTGAGGGAGTTAGTAGATTTTATTTTTGTTTTTTATTCAGTTAAAGAATCATTACAACGTTATATTATTTTGAATAAAAGTAGTATAGCGACCGGCGTGTATTTTTATTTTAGATAGTATCTTGTAATTGATGTTTATGTTATTTAAAAATAATTGTTACCATTAAACAGGGGAAAGCAATTTAAAGTATATGTGAGTAAACAATTATTTATACAAGTCACTAGTTTTCGTATATACATTGTAAGTAGAACAAGAACAAAGTATATGAGATATATGTATTTAAATTTAACCCAAAAATCCAAAAGTGATATATATATATATATATATATATATATATATATATATATATATATATATATATATATATATATATATATATATATATATATATATATTTGCAATAAAGGAAAGACATTACAAAGCCATAGAGTTAATAACACAGCATTACTTTTTTATTTTTTTTAACACTCAGATCCATGTTTGTCTAAAACCTTTGTTTAATTCCATAAGTTTGGAGGTTCTAACAGTACTCTATTTGCATTATAGTAATTCATTTGTATTATATTGTTAATGTTTGTGTAAGATCATATCTCATGAAAATAGGTTTTTAACATTACATATTTGCTTAAGTAATTTGGTGTTTTGTTTTGTTTCAAATCCATAAAATCAAAATACTTAAAATTATAATTGTGTTTGAATCCATCATATCCCTTACATGAGTCTCAAACATGGTATGTTTTTAATCCCTAATAAAAGGAGAAGTAATCTACATAAAGAACCTCCAAAAATACAGAAAATATTGGATATTGATCCCATGTCTAATCCATGAACATTATGTGAATTCAAAAAAGGAGGAAAATATAGTTCTATCAATCATTCATATTCAACACATTTAGAAAACTAAATCACTTCTAATATTCATTGAATGTTGGGATATGAATACAGGAAGCACACAATTGATTACCAAATACAAGCAACTTAATATGCGGAAATAACCAGAATCAACAAGTAACTAGAATCCAGAAATAACACAAGATATGAGAGACAATACACAACTTGTATTAATACTCATACAGAAAAGAATACAATAAAGAAGATGCCACTTCTTCTCCACCACCTCTTCAGAGGCTTTCCACACCTCAAGTGAACAGTAATTCTCTCCTCAAAGCTCTCTCTCTTAGGTCCCAACACCCAACTCAAACACTGAGTTGGTGTTCACCTTATACCTGTGCTCCACACACTCCACAAGTACACAAATGTACTTCAAGTAGATCTCCCCTGAACCTGCAACAACCTGCACCTCAATAGACCTTACTTATGGAAGGATCTTCTTTACCTTCTTCTCTTGCTCTATCTGAGTACACACTGTAATCCAAGTAGATCCTGCCTGATTCTACTCCCTGTTGTGTTGCTGTCCTATTTGATCTTGCGCACCTGCAAATCAACCTGGTTTTGCACACCTGTGAACCTTGACCTTGCACACACATACATCTGCAAATCAATGATCTTACTTACCATGTAGATCTCCTATAGAAGCCATGCTCACCTGATGACCAAGATCATACATACATGAAAACCCCTGCTGATTCTCCAATCCAACACCCACACTTGGTACTGTGGCACTAGGAGGAACACACTATTGCTCACCTCACACATAGAAAGAGCTTATAATATTGCTCTCTTACTCTCTAGCACAAGTTTACAATATAATCCATGAGTCTATTATATAGATCTCATCCAAACAATAATTAGACACCTAATTACAATAATTAGATCCGCAGCTCTCAGTTTAAAATTAGCTCTAAACATGCAAACACTTGGTTTGTCAACTAACTGCCTGTAATATACTCGCAGCTCGAACCACAGGTGACCGACATCGATCCCTGTCTCCCTGGGGGTCGTCGATGCCGGCCGACTACTGACCTACGTCAGTTGCTTCCTGTCTCTACCCTGCCGACGTCGGTTGGCCTGACCAACGCTGGTGACAGTAACACTCAACAACCTTCTGAAACCTCCTCCTCTGTTTGCATCAGTGAAGCTTTTAGCTCCACAACCTAACAATCTTCCACTTGGAGATAAACAGCTGCACTGTACCTGTACTTGTACCCCGTCTAATCTATTTCTTGGCTTGTATCCCTCTTCAAGATGAATCCTGAAGACCACCCACCACACAACCTATGGTGTACCTCTTGTCATCCGAGTAACCTGCCGCATCTGCATCTACAAACACATGTAGTGAAGTCCTGACCCTGAATAGCATGAATCCCTGCTGCTGGTCCCTCTCACATCCCTAAGAACTCACTTCTCTGAATTGGCTTCTAACTCTCTGACAACACCCACTGCTTGGGCAAACTCAGGTCTATATCAGACCTCATGTGATTTCGGACACTGAACTGTCTAGCTCTTAGTGTGCTTTGGCTCTGCATCCTGCGTAATGAACCTCACCAACACCTGATTCACATCAGCTCCCACTGGAAACAAAATCACCCTGTGATCTCCCATGTCTCTGTTAGGATTGTGGAGCTAAAAGCTTCACTGATGCAAACAGGAGAGGAGGTTGCTGAAGGTTGCTGAGTTGCAGAAGAAGTTGGGGTCGGTCTGATCAGCCGACGTCGGCGGGATAGCATAGAGAAGAAACTGACGTCGGTCATATATCGGCCGACGTCGGTCACCTCCAGGCGGACAGGGACCGGCGTCGGTTGCCTGTGTGGTTCGACTGCGAGCTATTTACGGGCAGTTAGCTAACGAACCAAGAGTTTGCATGATGAGTGCTAATTTTAGACTCATAGCTGCAGATCTAATTATTGTAATTAGATGTCTAATCATTGTTTGGATGAGATCTATATAATAGACTCATGGTTGTATTGGAAAAGTGTGCTAGGGAGTAAGAGAGCATAATTATAAGCTCCTTCTGTGTGTGAGGTAGAGCTATGGTGCGTTCCTCCTAGTGCCACAGTACCAGGTGTGTTGGTGCTGGATTGGAGAGCCAGCTGGGTTCTTCAATAAGTAAGATCGTTGATCTGCAGGTGTATGTGTGTGCAAGGTCGAGGTTCACAGGTGATTGGAACCATTGCTTGATTTGCAGGTGTGCAAGGTCATACAGACAGCAACACTACAGGGAGCAGTATCAGGCAGGATCTACTTGGAGTACAGGTGTGTACTCGGATAGAGCAAGAGGAAGGCAAGGCAGTTCCTTCCATAAGTATGGTCTGTTGAATTGCAGGTTGTTGCAGATTCATGGGAGATCTACTTGAAGTACCTTGAGTACTTGTGGAGTGCGTGGAGCACTTGTGTTGTGCGTGGAGCACGGGGAGGTGAACACCAACTCTGTATTTGAGTTGGGTGTTGGGACCTGTGAGAGGGAGAGCTTTGGGGAGAAGAATTACTGTTCACTTGAGGCGTGGGAAACCTCTGTAAGGTGGTGGAGAAGAAGTGGCATCTTCTTTATTGTATTCTTTTCTGTATAAAGTGTTAATACAATTTGGTATTGTCTCTCATATGCTGTGTTATTCTGAATTCTAGTTACTTGGTGATCTGGTTAATTTCCGCATATTAAGTTGCTTGGTATTAGTAATCAAATTGTGTGCTTCCGGTGTACACCCTCCCAACAAGTGGTATCAGAGCATGTTTGTTGTTCTTGATCCCCAACAAGTGGTATCAGAGCCTTGGTTGTAGGTTCTTGAGCTTGATACCAACAGGTGGTATCTGAGCTGAGGTTGGAGGAAGCAGGTTTTGTGTTTGGTTACAGGTCACTCTCAGGGGTTTCTGATCGAGTGGGAGTAGAGCAACTGCAGATCAAAGTAAGCTAAGAATGGAGGAGTTGAAAAGCACAGATGGTCACTCACGGTCCTATGGAAAGAAAGAGCAGGTAAAAGATTATTGTTGGTTGGTAACAGATCAGCATGAAGAAACTGAAGATACAGATGTAGCAGGTGTTGTTGCACAGGATGTGTTTGCAGGTTTCTTGGATAAAGTTGAATCTTGGATAAAAGATTCGGTTGCCTCTTTCCATGCAGTTCCAGGTAGAGGAGCTGGTGAGCCTTGCCAAAGGATTGGCAAAGGCAAAGTGAAGCTGAAATTGCAGGCGGCCAACACACAGGTGTTGATGAAGGTCATGCAGGTCCCAGGTCTGGAGATATGGCTAATTTCTTCAGAAAGATTGGGTGATGAGAGATGCACAAGAACTCTCACAGCGGATGCACTTGAATTAGCTGGTGGTAAGAAAATAGGTATCCTTTATCTACTTGTTTATATTACTGATTCTTCTTTTTTTGCGGAGACGTGGCTTCGTAGGCTTGGTCACATGAGCAGGAAGGAGATGCATGTTCTTAAGCGGAAGACAGATATATTTGACAGGCTTAAGAACTGGAAAGCCTTGGTGTTTATGGAGGAGATGGCGGACAGAACCCAGTGGATGTGGCTGGATACTTCTGAGCAGGGCAGTTTGGACATGGATTTTGATTCAAAGAAGCTCGCGGGTAAAAAGTCATCACTCACAGGAAAACACAGGTACCGATGTCGGTCAGGAGGGACCGGCGTCGAACAGACAGGGGCCGAGGTCGGTCATGTGCAGACCGAAGCCGGCGATGTCGGGCAGGGTAAGACCGATGTCGGTCATGGGACCGACGTCGGCAGTATGTAAGACCGATGTCGGTTATCAGGACCGACGTCGGCAGCAGGGACACCAGCGCAGGCAGGTTGGTAGTCAGGTACAGACGCATGGAACCGACGTCGGTCGGATGCAGACTGTGGAGTGACCGAGGTCGGTCACTGTAACGAATTTTGGGTGGACAGCAAGCTGTCAAGGAGTCTCAAACACCCATACGGAGGACTGAAGGCGTAAGTAGGCCCTCAAATTCGTTGTTCCTCTTCTTCATACTTGTTGCTGATTGTAGAGCAGGAAGGATCCAGGAAACAGGTGTGAGCTTGGCATGGATGAGGATGTGATTCCTTGGAGGAGAACCAGACAGGTGTGTCTTGGTGGAGTTGCCAGCAGGTATGAAAGCACAGAGACGAATGGATTCCTTAGTAGAAGAATGGAGAGAACGGACACATGAGACGGAAGACCAGGTATATGGTCTTGTGGAGCTGCAGGATAGTGGTACAGGTTTTGACAGGTGGAGGACGAAGCATGGCTTCAGTCAATGTCAGGGTATCTACTGTGATTTGACTTACCAGGGGGATGGTGATTGCAACATCATTCTGTTGCTGTATGTGGATAGTATGCTAGCTAGCAGGGGTGTACATACAGGGTTTTGCTGAGCTAAGGGTAAGATTAGTTCAGTGGCATGTCATGAGGAGTTTGGAGCAGCGGAATTCTTTGACATGGGAGGCATGGAGATCACAGGGTGATTTTGTCTCGAGTGGGAGCTGATGTGAATCAGGTGTTGGCGAGGTTCAGGATACAGAACCGGAGCACACTAAGGGCTGGACAGGTACAGTGTCCGAAATCACATGAGGTCTGGTATAGACCTGAGTATTCCCATGCAGTGGGAGCTGTCAGAGAGTTAGGAGCCAATTCGTGGAAGTGGATTCTCAGGTTTTCTGAGAGGGACCGGCAGCAGGTGTTGCTATGCAGGGTCAGGACTTCACTACATGTATTTGTAGGTTCGGATGTGGCAGGTTACTCGGATGACAGGTGGTACATCACAGGTTGTGTGGTGGGTTGTCTTCAGGTGGGAGCTTGAAGAGGGATACAAACCAGGAAACAGATTAGACGGAGTACAGGTATAGGTACAGTGCAGCTGTTTATCTCCAAGTGGGAGATTGTTAGGATTGTGGAGCTAAAAGCTTCACTGATGCAAACAGGAGAGGAGGTTGCTGAAGGTTGCTGAGTTGCAGAAGAAGTTGGGGTCGGTCTGATCAGCCGACATCGGCGGGATAGCATAGAGAAGCAACCGACGTCGGTCATATATCGGCCGACGTCGGTCACCTCCAGGCGGACAGGGACCGGCGTCGGTCGCCTGTGTGGTTCGACTGCGAGCTATTTACGGGCAGTTAGCTAACGAACCAAGAGTTTGCATGATGAGTGCTAATTTTAGACTCATAGCTGCGGATCTAATTATTGTAATTAGATGTCTAATCATTGTTTGGATGAGATCTATATAATAGACTCATGGTTGTATTGGAAAAGTGTGCTAGGGAGTAAGAGAGCATAATTATAAGCTCCTTCTGTGTGTGAGGTAGAGCTATGGTGCGTTCCTCCTAGTGCCACAGTACCAGGTGTGTTGGTGCTGGATTGGAGAGCCAGCTGGGTTCTTCAATAAGTAAGATCGTTGATCTGCAGGTGTATGTGTGTGCAAGGTCGAGGTTCACAGGTGATTGGAACCATTACTTGATTTGCAGGTGTGCAAGGTCATACAGACAGCAACACTACAGGGAGCAGTATCAGGCAGGATCTACTTGGAGTACAGGTGTGTACTCGGATAGAGCAAGAGGAAGGCAAGGCAGTTCCTTCCATAAGTATGGTCTATTGAATTGCAGGTTGTTGCAGATTCATGGGAGATCTACTTGAAGTACCTTGAGTACTTGTGTTGTGCGTGGAGCACGGGGAGGTGAACACCAACTCTGTATTTGAGTTGGGTGTTGGGACCTGTGAGAGGGAGAGCTTTGGGGAGAAGAATTACTGTTCACTTGAGGCGTGGGAAACCTCTGTAAGGTGGTGGAGAAGAAGTGGCATCTTCTTTATTGTATTCTTTTCTGTATAAAGTGTTAATACAATTTGGTATTGTCTCTCATATGCTGTGTTATTCTGAATTCTAGTTACTTGGTGATCTGGTTAATTTCTGCATATTAAGTTGCTTGGTATTAGTAATCAAATTGTGTGCTTCCGGTGTACACCCTCCCAACAAGTGGTATCAGAGCATGTTTGTTGTTCTTGATCCCCAACAGTCTCCCATGCCAAAGAATTTTGCTGCTCCAAATTCTTCATAGCAAACCACTGAACTAATCTTACCCTTAGCTCAGCAAAACCCTGTATGTACAAACCTGCTAGCAAACATACCATCCACATACAGTAACAGAATGATGTCATGACCATCATCCCCTTGGTAAGACAAACCACAGTAGTTACCCTGACATTGACTAAAGTCATGCTTTGTCATCCACCTGTCAAAACCTGTACCACTGTCTTGCAGCTTTCTCAAGACCATATGCCTGGCCCTCCATCTCACGTGTCTGTTCTCTCTATTCTTCAACTAAGGAATCCATTCGTCTCTGTGCTTTCATACCTGCTGGCAACCCTACCAAATCTCTTGCTTGGTTCTGCAATCTTTCCATGCCATGCTCCCGCTGTTTCCTGGATCCTTCCTGCTCTGCAATCAGCAACTAGTATAAAGAAAAGGAACAATAAATTTGAGGCTTAATTACATCTTCAATCCTCCATATGGGCGTTTGAGACTCCTTGACAGCGTGCTGTCCACCCAAAATCTGTTATAGTGACCGACCTCGATCACCACACAGTCTGCATCCAACCAACATCGGTTCCATGCACCTGTCCCTGACTACCAACCCTGTCGACGTCGGTGTCCCTGCTGCCGATGTCAGTCCTCGTGACGGACGTCGGTCTTACCTCCTGTCAACGTTAGTTTTTTTGCCGATGCCGGTACCTGTGTTTTCCTGTAAGTGATGACTTTTTACCCGCGAGCTCTTTTGAATCAAGTCCAATGTCCAAACTGCCCTGCTCAGAAGTATCCAACCACATCCACTGGTCTCTATTTGCCATCTCCTCCAAGAACACCAAGGCTTTCCAGTTCTTAAGCCTGTCAAATATATCTGTCTTCCGCTTAAGAACATGCATCTCCTTCCTGCTCATGTGACCAAGCCTACGAAGCCACGTCTCCACAATAGAAGAAGAATCAGTAATATAAACAAGTAGATAAAGAGTACCTATTTTCTTACCACCAGCTAATTCAAGTGCATCCGCTGTGAGAGTTCTTGTGCATCTCTCATCACCCAAATTTTTTGAAGAAATTAGCCACATCTCCAAATTTGGGACCTACATGACCTCCTTCAACACTCATGTGTTGGCCTCCGTCTGCAATTTCAGCTTCACTTCCCCTTTGCCAATTCTTTGGCAAGGCTCACCAGCTCCTCTATGTGGGGCTGGATGGAAAGAGGCAACCGAATCTATTAACCAAGATTCAACTTTATCTAAGAAACCTCCCAAAGCATCCTGTGCAATAACACTTGCTACATCTGCATCTTCAGTTCCTTCATGTTGATCTGCTACCAATCAATAATATTCTTTTACCTGCTCTTTCTTTCCATAGGACTGTAAGTGACCATCTGTGCTTTTCAACTCCTCCATTCTTAGCTTACTTTGATCTGCCATTGCTCTACTCCCACTCAATAAGAAACCCCTGAGAGTGACCTGTAACCAAACACAAAACCGCTTCATACAACCTTAGGTCTGATACCACGTGTTGGGATATGAATACCGGAAGCACACAATTGATTACCAAATACAAACAACTTAATATGCAGAAATAACTAGAATCAACAAGTAACTAGAATCCAGAAATAACACAAGATATGAGAGACAATACACAACTTGTATTAATACTCATACAAAAAAGAATACAATAAAGAAGATGCCACTTCTTCTCCACCACCTCTTCAGAGGCTTCCCACACCTCAAGTGAACAATAATTATCTCCTCAAAGCTCTCTCTCTTAGGTCCCAACACCCAACTCAAACACTGAGTTGGTTTTCACCTTATACCTATGCTCCACGCACTCCACAAGTACACAAATGTACTTCAAGTAGATCTCCCCTGAACCTACAACAACTTGCACCTCAATAGACCTTACTTATGGAAGGATCTTCCTTTCCTTCCTCTCTTGCTCTATCTGAGTACACACTGTACTCCAAGTAGATCCTGCCTGATTCTGCTTCCTGTTGTGTTGCTGTCCTATCTGATCTTGCGCACCTGCAAATCAACTTGGTTTTGCACACCTGTGAATCTCGACCTTGCACACACATACATCTGCAAATCAATGATCTTACTTACCATGTAGATCTCCTATAGAAGCCATGCTCACCTGATGACCAAGATCATACATACATGAAGAACCCTGCTGATTCTCCAATCTAGCACCCACACTTGGTACTGTGGCACTAGGAGGAACACACCATTGCTCACCTCACACACAGAAGGAGCTTATAATATTGCTCTCTTACTCTCTAGCACAAGTTTACAATACAATCCATGAGTCTATTATATAGATCTCATCCAAACAATAATTAGACACCTAATTATAATAATTAGATCTGCAACTCTCAGTCTAAAATTAGCTCTAAACATGCAAACACTTGGTTCGTCAACTAACTACCTGTAATATACTCGCAGCTCGAACCACAGGTGACCGACATCGGTCTCTGTCTGCCTGGGGGTCGCCGACGCCGGCCGACTACTGACCGACGTCGGTTGTTTCCTGTCTCTACTCTACCGACGTCAGTTGGCCTGACCGACGTCGGTGACAGTAACACTCAACAACCTTCTGAAACCTCCTCCTCTGTTTGCATCAGTGAAGCTTTTAGCTCCACAACCTAACATTGAACCCATTGTTGGATTGTCTTTAAAAGGGCAATGCCATCCAATTCAAATGAACAATAACATGACTATCAACTTTCAGACATACATATGATAGGGTAAGCATGATAAGTGATAATCATAATGAGATATGTCCAAAACTGGGATACTGTTCACTAAAACAAAGATGATGACAACAATATTATGAACCCACAGGAAGGTGGCCCTGAAATTGCTTAAGAATATTATGAATGAACACAACAACGAAAAATTTTACACAATCAAAATGAGTAACTCTCCTCAAACAATGAATTTAGACATAAAGATTAAGTTTCATGAAACATAACAAATTTCAAGCCTACATTTTCATTAATTCTTTTTATTGTAAACCAATAATATTATCATATAATCTATATTTTTAATTATAAAGATTATTATCAAAATAATATTCTTATTATTATGATGATGATGATGATGATGTCCCTCTAACCCTTCTTAACACCGGGGAAGAATAATAACTCGCTTTATTGATTATATATGAATTAGTAGAATGTAACCTTACACAACAAGTCTCATTTGCTAATTTCTAATTATGAAAACATTGACAAAAGTTGTTCTAGTAATGCTTGCACGTCCAAATTTATCCTCTTGAAATCTGCAAGTGTTTGGTTCAATTTGTACTTTTTAAAGTTTTTGTTCAAATTTTAACCTTTGATTGTTCAGTGGGCAAAAAGGTGGGACTTAGGTGCTACATCGTCTCCCACGTTTGGCAATGATAGTGACACGGCCAGCTCCTCTAGCTGGAAAATTACAATTTGGGTAGGTGCAAAATTACCTCTTTGTTAAATTGTTCATCGTTCGTTGTATATCTGTTCAACAGAAACAGGTATCATTATTTCTGCTGAAATTTATTCAATGATAACAAGACAATTTATGAAAAATTAGAATTGAAATAAATTTACTGAGGATGAAGGTAGCCAAATGTACCCTTCACAACAGTCGACACATCTCAGTAGTAAAGAAATAAAATACAAGAAATATAAAATCTATAGCAGAGAATAGGGAATAAGACATTTGTTTCTAGATGGATGTATCAAAACTTACAATTTTGCTTCAAAAAAGAGACCTGTAAGTTGATGTTTCCCACATCATGGCCTCTTTTTTTCTTCCTTGAATACTCACCTCATTTAAGCGAAAACCAATAGTAACATCTCCGTCCCATTCACTTTGCCTTCAAATCCTGATATTTATTTTCACACGGCGTATGATAATCTCTTCCGACATTAAGCCCAACATTTCGGCTTATCAAAACTTATTGAATTTGTGAAATATAACTTTTGTTGATTCACATTCATGTTTAGTATTACGTGTACTTAAAAAAATATAACATTATATTTAAACTTAAATAGAAAGTGGTAATGTGTTGTGGATTTAGTACAGGTTTCCAATTTACAACATCATTGAAATCGCCATTCCAACAACCCCAAATCGATGCTTCCAGCCACTGTAACGTGCCTCCCCTCCGCTCCTCCACATTGTTTTATTAACGCGGCAAAGACACTTACACTTTTTCTATATAAACCCGTAATCCCATCTTCAAAACCCCACAACATCTACACGAAAGCTTAGTCTAATGCCAACCTATATACAGGATATTGTTATTCGATCCGTTCAGTAATACCCAAAACAAAACTCGATCTAATCCGATTTGGGTTCTCTCCAAATTCATCTATCTGTACTTTTTCGATAATGTCTTGCAGTTCATAAGAAGGGCATAAAACTGTCCATGATTTTACAGTCAAGGTACTTTCAGCTTACATCTAATACTATTCTCATTCAAGTAAATATTGCTATCTTTTTTCTTTTTAATTTATATGTATGTATAGTTCGGTTTTAGCAAACCATGAAATTCTTCCATAAAAGTTTATATGGAAGTATCTCATCTCGTGCACACCATGGATTTCATGAGGCTTCCTACTCCTGATGAATCCAATATATAGGACACAACATGTCTTCTCCTCCTCTAGAGCAATCTTAGAAAGACAACTCATCAATGCAATAAATGTGGTATTTATTTATTCTCACCATGATTGTGCATCTCCATCCTTGGTTTGTTCCTCCTTACAACCTTAAAAAAATGTCTTAGGTAATTAAGCCATCACACTAGTGATCATGTTGGGGCCTGCATCTAACATGCCATCAACACATAGTATAACCCTCTAGTAAAAATGTATATCTCCATGAAGGTATAATTATACTCCATCCACACATCTGCTTCAGTCCATATAGTCCTCAATTCAGAAACTAGTAACTCTTTGCCTCATCCATATAACACTCTAGCTACTCCATCTCTTCTAGATAGATTAGCATGTAGGAATCAAGTTGCTCCAATTCTTGAAAAATAATACTTCAAATATCATTCTTGATAGTAATGAATAATATCTGATAGAATTCAATACTATACTTCTCCACATATCCTTTAGCTATCAACCGTGCCCAAACATGGCACAAGTTCATTAGACCTATCAAATGCTATTGGAAGGTCATCATGCTACTCATTTCATCATTACACCTACAAAGTTTTTGATCCCATAGTCAAACTACATCTTGATCTACCGAATGTTTTCGAAAGAACCAAATCATGTGCCTCTAACATTTCTCCATACATCGGTCTACCAGGTTACTCACCTCAGCTACACTGCAACCCTCCTAGCTACTTGCTTCTACTACATTGTAACCATATCCAAAACACTCAATAAAACTTTGAGTTATATGGTTTTTCATTGTCCTTCTCCTTCTAGGAACATCAAGTCTCACTTGTTCTTCTTCATCTTCCTCATCATGAACTACTTCAAATAGGTGCAATTTTAGGTGTCTATTATACCTTCTCCTTTACATATATATATTTTTAATTCTTTAGCATTTATAGATATCAAAATGTGGTTAGTATAATACCACAACATATACCTCATCATTTTTTTTTGTATTCACATATCTGATACTGATCAAAGTGAAGATTCAGCTGATAAGGTGACCTTCATTTCACCTCTCTTGATTTGAAACATGTAGTAGAACCTTAATAGAGGCTGGAGTATACATGGAGATTGGAGGACACTTGGCATCCTCTCATGAGTCACCTATGATGGGGTTACATCATTGCTATGGTGACAATTTTTGTTGTGTTTATTTTACATTTATGTAGTGTGTTTTTCAATAAAATATAGATCATTATATTCTTCCATCTAGATACCAACCATGCCCACTCCTTAGGGTTACAAAATAGGGATATGATTCAACACTATGAAAGTAAAAAAATAATTGATTTAGTTTGAGAAGTTTTAGCAATAAAAATCCAATCATTACAATGGGCAAGGTTGAGTTTATTTATAGAGTTTACATTGATTCATTATTTGCCCAAATTCTCATTCACTTTTCCTTTACCACCAATTTGTTTTTTATTACATCTCAATTTATCGCTAAGCAATCTTACTTAATTATCCATGGATATTTATATTTATTCATTTTATTTTTTTATTATTTTCTTAAGCTAAATCGAGTTATATGTTGTTTTTTTATTACATCTCTACATACCCATATATATATTTTTTAAATAATAAAATTTGACTAATCATATGTGTCAATAAAGATGAAAATATCCTAAATTTCATGTAGGCTATCTTATGAAAAGTTTTAGGATAGGTTAAAACCCTGCGAAGCCTAAACCAGGACTTTTAGATGAATAGTAAAAAAATCAAAATAAATACTTATCAAAAGGGTGTACACACTTTAAAAAGGAATTTTATGGAGGGAAGGTTTAAATTTTTTAATGAAAGGGTGGACACGCTCTACTAATGGGCGTACACCCTTTTTAGCTCAAAGGGCGTACACATTTTAGAAAATTGCCTACGCCCTTTAAGGTACAAAATGTTTAGTGCTTGTTTTTGCTTATTTGAATTATAAAATGTTTGGTAAAATAAATGTAATAAGTATAAGTTTACATTTAATTTTGTAAACTTGTACGTAAAATTTATTTTATTAAATAAAAAATGTTAGGGCCACTCTACGTCTTCTAAAATGGATTCCAAAGCTTTAAGAGTTGCCATTTAGAAGCTAGTATTTTTAAATCTATTTTTTTCAATACTTAGTTTTTAGAATTTCAGGATTGGGAATTAATTAAAATTTAAGATTTATTAGGATCTAAGCTCAAGTATGGATGTCACGTATATATATATATATATATATATATATATATATATATATATATATATATATGGATTGGTCGATATAGATAAAGGTCCTATGCTAACACAAATGTAACATCTATGTAATATCATGGATGAAGCATGCACATATGCATCAACTTATCTCGAGTGCTACATCCAACCATTGATGAAAACCCATACCATTGTTACCATATCATATTCATGGTCTAGATTATAAAGTTAACACCATTCTAGGTGGTGATACTCCCAAACTAAAGCTCTATTGTACACTAAATATGCCCTAGTCCCAAATACATTAAATCAAGGTATATAATAGTAATGTGATCCCTACCATAGATATATGGTGGACACAAATATGAGGGTCCTATCTTGATATCAAACATTCCTTACCTGATAAGTCAAGGGAATCTTTCTCTACCTACTTCATCTATGACAAGAAGTAAGGTAAGGGAAGCTTTCATTCCTAATATATAACTTTTCTTCACCCAATAGCATATCAAGGAAAGATTGCCTTCATAATAAATAAAATGGGAGTAAGGTGTAACTTTCAATCAAAAATTACATTCTTAGTATCTAATTTTGATTTGCTTTTGGATTAAGGAATAATTATCAAGTGAAGCTTGCTTCTAGAAAGATATTTTTGTTGTTTTCCTATCTACTTAGTAATTCCCTACCTAATAAGGTGAGGGATGTTTTCTTCTTGATATCATATTCATGGTATAATCTATAATGTTAACACCATTCTAGGTGGTGATATTACCAAACCAAGTCCCTATCATACTATTAGTATGCCCTAGTCCTAAATATATCAAACTAATTGATATCATAGGAATGGGGCCAATGAGGGAGTGATAATGGACAATTAGGGAAAATGAGGGATGTTTAAGGAGTGACTAGGGATGACGAGAAATGGTCAATGTTGATGAGGAAGTGATTAGGGATGATGATGGCCAATGAGAGAGTGATTAAGGACATGGATAAATGGGTAGGGAGTGATTAGGGATGATGATGGTGTGATTAGGGTCAATTTGGATTGATGAGGGAGTGATTAGGATGATTATATTTGTGATAGTAAGATTTATATTTATTTTTAAATCTTTTTTTAGATCTATGGTAATTAGATATTCATATCTAGAGCATTATGTTGGTATAGGATCCATAATCATTTCCCTCAAAGGATAGGTTAAATGATAAAATGGAAGAGTAAACATTCATACATAGTAGATTTTGATCCAATAATTGTAGTTACTTATTCATACATACCGACTCTTTATCACTAGCCAAAATCTCTATCATGATCCTAACTCTCTAGCACAATATATATAATGATCATGATCCCTACTATCACTATCATTGGCTAAAATATCAATCATGTTTGAGTAGATTAAGAATTATTATTAAATGCAAAACTATTTGGGTTATCCAGTGTTTGGTTCACCTTGGGTGCTCCTCTAAAGTTAGGTTGATGTACATGGCCCATCCTAGACACTCGATTGGAGTTGATCCTACTATGATTAAATCTATGTGACTAAGGAATATATCCATGTACTATGAAGTCTCAAGATGACCGTAAATTTATGTCATAGTTATACAAACCAACAAATTTAGTTACATCATTGATCTAGGAATTGATCATGGTTAAGAACACAATTGTATATATTCAATTATAGTCAAGTGATATATAATATATAGTTAGATAATTTTGGTTTATGGTCTAACTTTTAAGGTATTATACTAGGAATATACTACTCTAATATTAAAAAAAATCTATAGGAAATGGATTTGGTCTTCCAATCTGAGAGTTAAACCAATGCCAAAGTTAGTTGAATCCTAGATGTAGTAATTACTAGAAACTATTAGTGGGATGATAGATTCACCACCCCCCCCCCCACCACCCACACACACACACACACACGGATATATATATATATATATATATATATATATATATATATATATATATATATATATATATATATATATATATATATATATATAAAACAAGGATTTAAACCCATACCATAGTGCTAAGTTGAGTCTCTCTCTCTCTCTATATATATATATATATTGAGTCTCTCTCTCTCTCTCTCTCTCTCTATATATATATATATATATATATATATATATATATATATATAAAACAAGGATTTAAACCCATACCATAGTGCTAGGTTGAGTCTCAATATATATATATATATATATATATATATATATATATATATATATATATATATATAAAACAAGGATTTAAACCCATACCATAGTGCTAGGTTGAGTCTCAATATATAGACTATACTATCCGAATCCAATAGTTTGGGTCTCTTCTCCATCTATCATGAGAACTTAATATTGAATCCTTGTCTTCATGCTACTTTTACTCTCATAAAATAATTGGAAACGCCTTAATATATCTGGTGGAATTATAACATCCCAATAATTATTTCCATTGATAGATACATATGGGATTGGTGATTAGGGATGATGAGGGATGATGACAAAGTAACTAATGATGATGACAGATAATGAAAGAGTTACAATGGTTGATGAGAAATGATGTGTTAACAAGGGAATGATTATGGATGGTGAGGGCCAATGAGATATTGATTAAAGATAATGAGGGATGATGAGGGAGTGATTTTTGATGATAAGGTATGGTGAGGGATGATGATTGAGTGATTAGGGAAGATGAGGGAGATATCATGGATGATGAGGGATAATGAGGGATGATGATGGTGTGACTAGGGATGATGAGGGATCGTAAGGGTTGATGAGGATCTTATTATGGATGCTGAGGGATAATGAGAGTTAGCAAGGGAGTGATAAGAGATGATTATTTATAATTATGGATGATAATTTAGTGATTAGTGATGATGAGAAACAATGAGGGTATGATTAGGGAAAATGGGAAAGTTTGGGATAGGGAAGGATGAGGATAAATTGATTAGGGATGATGACAGATGATAATGGATTGATTAAGGATGATGAGTGACTAATTAAGGATGATGCGGGATGATGAGGGAGATATTATAGATGATGAGGGAAAAATAAGGTTGATGATGGTGTGATTATTAAATACTAAGGATCATAAGGGCCGATAAGGGTCTTATTGGGGATGATGAGAAATTATGAGGTTTGATGAAGCATTGATAAAGGACTATGATGGATGATAAATGAGTGATCAATCACAATAATAAATGACAAGGATTGATGAGGGAGTGATTAGGGACAATAAGGGAAAATGAGGGAGTGATTAAGGACAAGGAGAGACAAGGATGGAATAATTAAGGATAATGACATAGTGACTAGGGATGATGCTAGATAATGAGGGACTGATAAGGGACAATGAGTGACAATAGGGGCCGATGAGGAAGTGACTAAGGATGATAAGAGATGATGAGGTATATTGAGGGAGTGATTGGGGATGATGAGGGATGATGAGAGATAATGAGGAAGAGATTATGGATGATGAGGGTAAATTAGGGATGATGGGGAGTGATTAAGGATGATGAGGGTTAATGAGGGTCAATCAGGGTTTGATTAAGGACAATGAGTACCATTCATGGAATAATTAGGGATAATTAGGGATAATGAGGGATGATTAGGGAGTGACTAAATATTATTAGGAATGATTAGGTTGATGAGAGAGTGATTAGGAATTCAACTTGAATATGCCTTCAAGACTTTCTTCCTATCATCTTTAGTCACTCATTTATATATGTATGGGATAAATTTACCTCTCTTTTCAAGATATGAATCAGTTAATGACCATGATCCTTTCTATTTATAGGTGATATTGCCCCCTCGTATAATTTTTAAGCATCCCTTGATAATTCCCCCTCTCTTTTAGACCCTAACATGATAATTATCACATATACTAATTTTGAAACATGATAATGCCCCATCTCATTTAAAAATATGGCTTAGGTATTCAATCATATATTAGGTATTAAATATATGGCTCAGGTAAGATAGATACAATCAAGATTAAATACAAGTATTTAAGATGAAGATATTACTCGAGTATTCAGTTTCCTATGGCATACTTCAGTAGGTAACTTGAGTAGGTAAGGAGAAAAGGATAGGTAAGTAGGAAATACTCAAGTAGGTTTAAATTAAGTATGGTATAATCAAGTACAATAAGATAGGTATGTCATTTTCAAGATCAAAATATATGTCTTGGGTATTTAATTGGGTAAGGAATACTCAAGTAGGTAAAGTAGGTAGGGCATACTCAAGTAGCTAAATTATGTAGGGCATAATTAATGTTATAGATATATTACATACCTAACATAATTCTCAAGTTAATTTCTCTTTATATCTATTGGGAAGCAATATTCCCTTTCCATTAACAAAAAATAAGTAGGTAGATCATAGCTAAATAGGTAGGTGAAGAATATATGAAAGATATATATTAGGAAGCAAGTTTCTATTGATAGCTAAAAAACATGCTATAAATGGAAAGTAGTTAGGATAAGAATATATATATATATATATATATATATATATATATATATATATATATATATATATATATATATATATATATATATATATATAAAGCTTTCCTTTCCTTATCATAGGGGGCTTAGCTAAATAGGTAAGGAAAGAATAAAGCTATCTACCAAGAAGCAAGCTTCGCTAGATAGCTATGCTTTAATATAAAACTAAAGCAAAGTTATATATCAGGAAGGAAATATTCCCTTAATACCTATACCTTACTCAATTTATATCTATCAAGAATAAAATATTCCCTTGATATGTTATTGAGTCAAATAAATCTAGATATTAGTAATACAAAATTCCCTTACCTTACCCCTTAGGATAGATGAAGTAGGTATACAAAGCTTGCCTTGAATTATAACATAGGATAAGCTTGAGATCGGGATAAGAAATTCTAAATGGTTTTCCCCATATATATGTGGTAGGGGTCCTATTCCTATGCTTAGGGCATATCAGACTATGACAGGGCCCTAATTTGGGAATATCAAAACATAGAATGGTGTTAACATTATAACCTAGACTATGAATACAATATGGGAATATCAATATGGTTTTTTTGTTGAGGGTTTTATGTATCAATCAAGATAGGTTGATGGATCAGTTCATGATCCAACCCAAATACATCCATCTTATCATATGATCTATGTCTATCTTGAATTATCCATACATGACCCATTATGTGTGTGTGCATGTCATATGTATGTATGTAGATATCTATATACATGCATGCATGCATACATACATGAACATTACATACACACATGCACACGTGCATGTGCGCATGCGTGCACGTGCGCATGCATGCGTGCGCGCACGCACACACACGGATATAAGTATATGGATACCTATCTATATCTTGACCAATGCCATCCATTCTTGAGTATAGAGTTTAATAACTCCAATATTTTAGTTAGTTTACAATTATGAATTTCTTAAAACTAAGTACTGACCAAAATGAAATTTAAAAAAAATAAATTGTAAATGGTAACTCTTATAGATCTGGAATTGATTTAAAAAGATCTAAAGTGGTCCTGGTTTATTATATTTAGTAAAAAAAATTTAAATTATAAGCTTACATTTAATAAAATTGTACTTATTACATTTATTTTACTAAATATATATGATTCAAACTAACCAAATATAGTATATAACATATTGTAACTCAAATGGTGTACACCATTTCTACTACAAAGGGCGTACACCCCTTACCAAAGGGTGTATGTCCTTTACCAAAAGCCTACATCCTTTTGTTTAGAATTCCAAAACTTCCCTCCAAAAATGCACCAAAGGGCTTACACCCTTTAGCAAAGGACATATGCGCTTTTGTTAAAAATTTCTAACCTTCCCTCTAAAAAATGTTCCAAAGGGTGCACGCCCTTTGTGAAAAATGAAGTACGCCCCTTAGGCTCAAGACCAAAACAAATCAAATTTACTATGGTTTTTAAAAAAAAGTTGTATGCCCTTTGAAAAATAAGTTCTTTTTTGTTCATTTGGTCATCTTTTTTGTCCACCAACTATGTGCATCCATCCAATGCTAAAATGATGAAATCCAAGCATTGTTTTGTGGAAGGAGTAGAGGGGTCTTTGTCATGATCACTTTCATATTGTTATTTTATGCTATAATAATGAATTTTGATATGGATACACACACTAAATTTTTTAATATGATTGTAACATAACATGGCACATTATGGTTGATGAATCCGAACTACATTTCATTTTAAACCATACACACATGACACTTATAAATGGTAATGAATTTTCTAATTTCACATTCATTAAGCCATGCAAGTTCAAAAATAATGTCAAGTGGGATGCCATATTGATCCTAAATTTATCCCCCACCCCACTTGATGGGTTTATTTCATTTTAGTATAATACACTAGATCGAGTAGGGGGACATTAGGAGCATCTACTTGGCAGAGATTAGGAAAAACACATGTTATTTTGTGTTGATGCATAAGTATAATAATAAGAACTATATCCATGATAAGGTTATTTTGAATATTATATACTGCCTCTTTCTTCCCATGCTTTATGTGTATCTGAAGATGATCCAAATAATGTGTCTGTCTATTATTTTAATATTGATGGTGTCATGCATGTCCTCTATTAATTGTTAGCATAAAAACTTTGATACCACATGTTAGGATTTATAAACTATATAATGTAGTGAAAGTAAACAATAAAAAATAAAAAAAGCTACAAAAAACATGAGAGACAAGAGGCAAAACATTACACAATATATACATGGAAACCCTGGAATGTGCAAGGAAAAACCATAGGGCAAATGGTATCTTCCAGACTTCATTACATCAGCAAATCCTCTCTTCACAATAGTGCCTCCAATAGCTCCTTTCAGTGCTAACATAACCAAAAACTTAGGTGAGCCAAGTATATAATCCCTCTCATCTCTAACCTCCAACCTAAAGGATATCCATTATTACAAAAAAACATACAATGCATCTAGGTGAGCCAAATAGCATATCCTCTAGAATCTACCTCTCTATAAGCATACAATCCCAAGATTGTAAGGATGTAAGAGTGATCCATATAAGGATGAAAAAATATAATGGAGAAGACATGTTTAAATAACATTTACAATGAGAGAGAGAGAGAAGAGAGAGAGAGTAACATCATGTGACCTAAAAAAGTACCACACTTATGTGAATAGTGATCCTCAATAGTGGTGATTGTGCTCATGTCCTAAAAGTCTTAAAATAAGATCCTCTTGTGGAACCCACCTCCATGTGGGTCTAAAACATGTTCCCAAATTTTAAAAATGACTCCAAAACACTCATGGTGTTCTTCTTGCCTTCATCTCCAAGGGTCAAAAAAGTGGATGATCCACTTTAGACACAATCTCTCACCAACATGTTCTTCATGTCTTCTTCTTCTTCTATGTGACCACATAAGTATAAAAGGTGTTTCAATCATTTCCTTTAGACTATCTTCACACATGGGAATCAATGAAACATCGATAAATGCACCCCACCCCTTGACCCTTATATTTTTAACCTCATGCCAAACCACATGTGATAATTGGGGATAAAACCCATGTCCTCTAGTAGAGTGCTACACCCCACTCCCCATCACATCATCCCAATCACACTTAGGACCTTACATGTGACCCTTCCACATCACCACTCAATGAAATCAACCACATGCCACATTGCATGCCACATCACATTCATGCCATGTAATAATGAATAGTGACCATGAATAGTGACTATGAATAGTAACTAGTGAATAATGACTATGAATAATGGTGAAAACCTAACATACTCCCACTTTAAGTCAATATACATAGGATTTTACAACACCTGAGTATTTTTCCATCTAGATACCAACCATGCCCACTTTTGCCCTGACATAAGCCTAGTAGAGGTTTTGTTGCACTACAAAAAATAATGTACCTTGGTTAGATTTGTCAACATATACTCCTCCATAGTAAATTATAGCACCTAAATTTATTCTTTACTTTTATCACTTACCAATCCTCCATTCAATATTTTTCCATGACCTATCCCATAGCTCCCACTACTTGGAAATATCTCATCTCGTGCACACCATGGATTTCATGAGGCTTCCTACTCCCGATGAATCCAATATATAGGACACAACATGTCTTCTCCTCCTCTAGGGATCTCTTAGGAAGACAAATCATAAATTCAATAAATGTGGTACTTCTTTATTCTCACCATGATTGTGCATCTCCATCCTTGGTTCACTCCTCCATACCACCTTAAAATAATGTCTTAGCTAATTAAGCCATCATACTAATGATCATGTTGGGGCCTGCATCCAACATGTCATCAACACATATTATAACCCTCTATTAAAAATGTATCTCTCCATGAAGATATAATTATACTCCATCCACACAGCTGCTTTTGTCCATTTAGTCCTTAATTCAAAAATTAGTAACTCTTTGCCTCATCCATATAACACTGTAGCTTATCCATCTCTTCTAGATATATTATCATGTAGGAATCAAGTTGTTCCAATTATTGAAAAATAATACTTCAAATATAATTCTTGATAGTAAAGAATAAAATCTGATAGAATTCAATACTATACTTCTGCACATTTCCTCTAGCTATCAACCATGCCAAAACATGGCACAAGTTCATTAGACCTATCAACTACTATTGGGAGGTCATCATGATACTCATTTCATCAATACACCTACAATTTTTTTGATCCCATAGTCAAAATACATCTTGATCTACTGAATATTTTCCAAAGAACCAAATCGTGTGCCTCTAATATTTTTCTATACATCGGTCTACCAAGTTACTCACCTCAACTACACTACAACCCTCCTAGCTACTTGCTTATACTACATCATAACCATATACAAAACACCCAATAAAACTATGAGTTATATGGTTTTTCATTGTCCTTCTCCTTTTAGGAACATCAAGTCTCACTTATTATTCTTCATCTTCTTCATCATGAACTACTTCAAATAGGTACAATTTTAGGTGTCTATTAAACCTTCTCCTTTATATATATATTTTTAATTCTTTAGAATTTATAAATATCAACATGTGGTTAGGATAATATCACAACATATACCTCATCATTTTTTTTTGTAATCACATATCTGATAGTGATGAAAGTGAAGATTCAGCTGATGCAGTAGCCTTCATTTCACCTCTCTTTATTTGAAACATGTAGTAGAACCTTACTAGAGGCTGGAGTATACATGGAGATTGGAGGACACTTGGCATCCTCTCATGAATCACCTATTATGTGGTTACATCATTGCTATGGTGACAATTTTGGGTGTGTTTATTTTATGTTTATGTAGTGTGTTTTTAAATAAAATATAGAGCATTATTTTTTAGTTTGGTACCTCCTGATGAAGAACATTGTGGGGAGAAAAATCACTCAAGTAATGCTTGGTTTTTGGAAAAAGATTTTTGAAAATCTAAGGAACCATCAAAGTGTATAAAATAGTCAACACCTCCTGCCACCACCAGGTTCATGGTCAACCTACAGTAGAAAACCATATGGGTTTATCATAATCTAAGAAACTAATGAAGGTGTTAGAAAAGAGATGTACTACTTTTACTTACCAAGTTTTTGGTAATCGTAAAAATAAAAACAAAGGTGACACCAAGACCATGAAGCCACAAAGATGGCATGCCACCTCAAAAGTGACTAGGCTACACAAAGGGTGTAGTAACTTTTTACTATGTTTGAAATAAAGGGGGGACCACTATAAATAAATATGATATTTATAAAAATAATGTAGTAAAATGGGATTGTTAGCATAAATTACATATTACATTTTCTAGTTAGCTTAAATATGTAGTTTGATGATCTGTTATAGCACGAGTTAGGTGTTTAGGTGGCATAGGAATTAGGGGATCAATTGGTAGTTACAATTTTTGTAACTATCTAATCATTGTATATATTCACCTCTTTCTATTCAATAAAGTACTACATTCTTATTCTATTTAATAATGAATAACATTAAATTGATAGATCACTAGTAGAATTTAGACTACTGATGGAAAGCAAGTTTGGTTGAGCATTAAGATTAAAAAGTACAAAAAAATATGAAAATCAATAAGAGCAATATGATAGTTCAAAAATTTATAAATACTTATATGGATTCAAATTTTTAATCAGTGATCCTTAAGGTATTTGAAATGTGTTGAAGTTTGATTTTGTTTTATGGAAGGATTTATTTTCGATGAACTTAACTAGCAGGAGCATTCGAGATGGACTACCATGCTTGACATTGACTTATGGCTAGGTTCTATCCACTCCATTAACATTCCAATAATAAATTTGGTTTTTATTATTATTGTTTCTTTAACCTGTGTTGTTTGCATTAATTATGTTATTTACATATCTGTTCATCGATGTGGTCATGACTGATATTAATAATCAATGAAGAAAGTATTTCCATTTTTATTCTTTTCAAAGGTTGTGCCACTTCATGAGCTCTCCCTCAGAAACCACCTATTCCACACTTCCCCTTCCCCTTTACGAACATACTTTTCCTAATCTAATTCATCACTATGATTATCTCAAGGGTTGTAGACCTTTCTATTTTTTATTTGAAGCCCACTATTGAGCCCATCTACACACCATTGAGACTCTTCATATCTTGTGGAGATTATGGAGATTTCAACCAAGAAAGAGTAGATGGAATTTTGAATGGTATAAGTAGTTCCCACCAGGTAAGTTCTTGATCCATTTGTTCATAGGGCTTTAAGATTGTGCCCTTTTTAGTTGTATGATATTGATGAAAAAGCCATATTGATTTAGTTTGTCTATTACATTTGAGTTTATTTTATATTGACTATATTTGTGAGGGATTTAAGGAATTAATGATTAGTTAGGGCATAATCATTGATTCAATTCATAATTATTATTTATATTATTGAATACCCAACCATTAAGCGTAGTATAAGTTTGGTAGGGTTTTATGTTCACTATATTGCTCACTGCTTGAAGGAGGTATTGATTGCTTAGGACATAATCACTCATTCAACCCAAAATAATTGTATGCATTTTTGAATATCCAATCCTTGAGCATAATATCAATTTGATTTTGTGTTTTTTTGACTCTATCATTTTTTTCTTGAAGGAAGTATTGATTACTTAGGTTATAATCACTAATTCAATGCATAATCATTGTCTGCATTATTGAATATCCAATGCTTGAGCATAATATCAATTTGGGTTTGCTTTATGTTAATTTTAATATTTATTTCATGAATTAATTAATTATTATTTAGGGCATAATCATTCATTTAAATTATAATCATTATCTACATTTTTAAATATCTCACCCTTGAGCATAATTTTAGTTTGGATTTTTGTTATGTTGAATGCATTATTTCCTGCTTGAAGGAATTAAGTATTACTTAAGACATAATAACTCAATCAATGCATAATCATTGTTTTCATTAAATAAATCAATGATTAGTTTGGCATACTCATTCATTTAATTCATAGTTTATTAACTACTTTGTGTAATTAAGATATACTACATATAATTTAGTGAATGCATATGAATTAAATGCATAATCATTATTTGATATGTTACATATAAAAGGTTTTTAACTCTCTATATTTGCTTTCTAGATAAATCCTATTCACACAAAACTCTAGCTCTACCCCCAAAACATTAATTGCTTTAAACAGTCAATTATATAATCAATGGGTGATTATGACATGGACTGTAATAATAGATGTTAACCCCAACTATCCACATCCATTTCTTCATCACTTCCCCCCATGTGTTGGGCTTAAATACACTCATTTTCCTTATCCATTATTATTTGCATTAATTACAGTTTATTGCCTTGATTTGATTGTTAAGGCATTGTTGGGCACCATTGATGTAGTCACGATGAATATTAATAATCAAGGAAAAACGAAATTCAATTTTTATTATTTAAAATACATGCCCCCTTTATGAGCTTAGTTTCCTTTACCCTCTTCATCTTCATGACTGGATAATAGTCAATGGATTTCCATGATCCTTCTATTATTAACTTGATATATTTATGAACATAGATGAACATAATAAGTGTTTTACAAGCCCACAAGAAACACTTATACTGGGTATTAAGTTAAGAGAAACATAACATTTAGATAATCATAATACTATATTATCCACCACCTGTGTTCATTCTATCTATTATAAATATGAAATTGAACATTAGAAAGATGTTAAAATATTTCCAAATAGGCATACTATAAGTGGTTCAAATAGTCAATAATATATTTAATGGTTTTCCATGAGCTTTCTATTATTAACTTGATTGAGTTATGAATAAAATCAAATAAAATAAGTATTTTTCAAGTGTTAGGGTGTGGAGCTAAAAGCTACACCTTAAGGCAAATAGGAGGTTTTCTGCGTATGACAATCACCGGCGTTGGCAGGCCAAAACTGACGTCGGTCAGGGACAGTGCAAGGAAAACCGACATCGGTCACCTCCAGGAAGGCAGGGACCGACATCGGTCACCTGTAGCAGTCAGAACTGCTGTTGACGAATAGTTAGTTAAGTGAACGTGGAGTTTGCATGTTGAAGATGAGTTCAAAGTCTTGAGCCGCAAGTCTAATCAGTGTATGCATGAGATCTATATAATAGACTCATTGGCTGTATTGTTAAGTGGAGAACTTGTAGAACCCAAGTGTGGAGCTTGGAGAGTTCTTCCCATGGTGGAATCAAGTAGGATTCCCCATGTATGTAAGATCAGGTTTGGTATGCAGGGTGTTGCAGTATCATGGAGGAGATCTACATGTGATAAGTAAGATCAGGTTGGTCTGCAGGGATGTGTGTATGCGAGGGTCAAACAGAGATCGGCAGGGAAGCAGGATCCAAGGTGATAGCAATACATCAATAGGATCATGGTGAGATCTACTTGGAGTATCAGTTCGTACTTGGTTGTACTGGACGTACAATGGGGTGAACAACAGCTTGTGTAAGTTGTTAGTTGTGACCTATGAGAGAAGATTACTCAGGTGGGAAGATTACTTGGAGCCCTTGAGGAGGAAGCCTCACAGAGGTGGAAGAAGAGTGTGATCTCTTTATTGTAATTTCCTTTGTAACGAGTTGAATACAATTGTGTGTTGCCTCTCATATTCTGTGTGTTTTCTTGTTGATAGTTATTTGTTCTTCTGGTTATTTCTGCATGTAAGTTGCTTATACATTGGTAATCATGTGTGCTCTTAAATCTGACAAGTTGTGTCAGAGCTTTGGGGTGTTTCAGTCCTGTCATCAAGCCAAGAAGAAAACATTATACATGCCCATTGTTTACATTAGCATAATTATCATTTAAGAACATAGGAGTATTATGTTGATTGTACTATTGACTGCTTAAAGGAATTAAAGGTTAGTTAGGGCATAATTTGTTTTATGTTTACTATATTTTTGACTACTGAAAATAATTAATGATTATTTATGGCATAATCATTCATTAAACGCATAATTTATTGAATAGTTTGTTCAATTAGGATATGATAGACATATAATTTATTGAACATATAATTCATTTAATGCCAATTACTACATGAAACAAACCTCACACTCCTATACTTTGTCTACTTGAATGGGGCATTAATACATAAAGAATTATAATAGGGCATGATACTTGTATATTAAATTATAAAATCAATAAGGCATTAGTAAGTATTACAATAGAGCATTAGTACATAGTGCATTATACTCATTCATTCAAGTATAAAATAAATGGAGTGTTTAAATAAAATTTGTATTGAAGTTTAACTAGCTTGAATTTGAAGTTCAAGTGACCAATTCATATGGAGAAAGGTGATTTATTCTTGTTTACTTCCTAGATAGGGAAATGGACAAGCTTCAAAGTGATTTTGGGAGTAGTTCCTAAGTTGTTGAGCATCACTAAACCTCAACTGTAGTAAGTAATTAACTAATCCTTAATCTTAAGAAGAAATGGGAGTCACA
>JARHVA010008194.1:142500-202500 GCA_037957365.1 Torreya grandis | reverse complement strand
TTTCCTTTTTACAAGAATAAATTTATTTACGAATTGGTTAAACTTTGCTCTTAGGAAACCAATTTTCTCAATATAATAATTAATTGACAATTATGTGTATATGATCAGGGTAAGGTATTTCATTTAAGAACCTCCCCATTACAATTTAGAGGATAAATTAAATAAGAAAAGGATACCTAAATTTAATGTTGTGGATTATCTATTAGGAGAAATTTTCCTTACCATAAAGCATTAGGTAATTATATATATATATCCCCTCCCATAATTAAATTTGATAGCCTGGACTATCAACAACAACAACAACAACAACAACAACAACAACAACAACAACAACAACAACAACAACAACAACAACAACAACAATAACAACCTTTTCACTAAGCAATAATAAAGAAATGCCTTTATTTTAGCACGTGTAATTAGTGCCACACCAAACAACTTTGTATTCAAAGGAATTCACATCAAAGGAATTCTTGGCATTCTTGGCATTCTTGAAGTAACACAATATCAAAAAACACCTGACTGCTCCCTATATGTAACAACAAATGGAATAGTAGAGTAATGATATCATTCAATCATGGAGATGGCTCATTGCATGGTTTCTACTGTGAAGTTGGATGCATCATTTTGGGCAAGAGCAGTCTAGACAATTGTATATCTTCTCAATAGGGCACCTACAAAGATCTTGCATGATAAAACACCACAATAGGTATTGAATGGTTATAAACCTTTGATCTCTCATCTTAGAGTATTTAGTTGTATATCTTATATGCATGTTCCTATTAAAAAGAGGAAGAAGATTAAACCAAAGATACTCTAGTGCCTTCCATTGTAGTATAGTACTACCTCAAAACCATATTGTCTCATAGATCCTAGGACAAACAAGATATATGAAAGTCAAGATGTGGTTTGTGACGAGTCATCATTTGACTCATTACCACAAAAGGAGCTAGATCATACCACATCACATAGACTATTCCCAAAGCTAGATGATGAGAATGAAGAATCTTTTCATAAAGAAGGTGAGCTGCAAGGAGAGTTGTTCATCAATCTTCAAAATATAGAAGATAATTCTTCATCAAATTAGTAGTAGCATTGACGTCCAAAATGGGTAGAGAGCACCATCAAGGAATCCCACTTGAACTCTAATCTAGATACTTCATTAGGTGTTTGTACTAGAAGAATGAGAGACATGAAGTTAATCTCATAGTGACGAGTTCAATAGTTGACAACACTGAACCAGAGATAGTTTTAGAAGCTTTATGTCAACCTTAGTGGAAGAAGGCCATGGATGCTAGATACGATTCTCTTATAAAAAATGGGACTTGGGAACTTGTTGATTTGCCTATAGAAAATAAATCCATTGGCTGTAAGTGGATTTTCATGACAAAGTACAAGGCAGACGGATCTATTAACAAATATAAATCATAACTTATTACAAAGGGATATGCTTAGCAGGAAGGAATTGACTATGAGGAGACCATTGCACCCACTCTTAAGATCCAGACCATCAAAGTTATTTACACACTCAAAACACAAAAGGTATTGAAACTTCAACAAATCGATGTTGAAAATGTATTTTTGAATGGTGATCTTAAACAAGAAGTGTACATGACGCAGCTAGAAGGCTTCATTAACAGACAACATACACATAAGGTATCTCATCTATTTAAGTCACTTTATGGACTTAAGTAATCATCGATGGCATGGTACATTAAGATTGATGATCATCTATTCAACATAGATTCATTTGTAGCCCCTCAAATATTAATTTGTGTATCAAGAAGGTAGGGACAAAGATTGTCATTCTAGTTTTCTATGTGGACAATCTTATGATTACAGGAATTTTAGATGATCTTGTTGAAGAAGTAAAGAATTACTTGAAGTAATCCTTCGACATGACAAGTTTGGGGATACTTCATTATTATCTTGGCTTGGAGATATGGTGAAAGCATAATCACAATTTTGTCTCATAGATGAAACATGTCAATAAACTCCTTGAGAAATATGGGATGATAGATTGTAAACCAATGCCTTCTCTGATGGAGAAATGTTTACAAATATCTCCATTTCAAGAGTCACCTCAAGTAGATGAAACTCACTATATGCTGCTTATTGGGAGTCTTATTTACTTGACTTATACGAGACCAGACATATGTTTTATTGTCAGCTATCTTTCAAGATTCATGAAAGAACTAAAGAAGTGTCATTGGGTTACAACTAAGCATGTTTTGAGTTATGTCTAAGGTATAGATGATTATGGTATAGAATACAAGAACTCAAATTTCTTCTTGCAAGGTTACATAGACTCAAACTATGCCAGATCTATTGATGACAAGAAATCAACCTTAGGGTATATTTTTCATCTTAGATCTAGACCAATTTCATGCATAAGTAAGAAGCAATATGTAGTTACTCTCTCATCCACATACGTAGAATACCATGTCGCACAAGGAGCTATGTGTGAGATGATTTAGCTATGTTACATTATGTCTGACATAAACATTTTCAAAGATCAGCCACCAGTTCTCTTTTGTGACAATCAAGGTGTGTTAAAGCTTGTCAATAATCCAGTATTTCATGAGAGGACCAAACACATTAAGGTCCAGTGCCACTATATTTAGGAATAAGTCATGAACCACCACATTCAACTCTAGTACTACCCAATAGATTCACAGGTAGCACATATACTCACCAAGTCACTTGTCAAGGTGAATTTTGATATATTTTGAGGGTATATTTGTAAAAATAATGTAATAAAGGGGGTAATGTTAGTGTAGCTATTGTTTATTACATTTTTTAGTTAATTATATAGTTTATCAAACTATTACAACATCGGTTAGGAGATTAGGTGGCATAGTAATTAGGTAGTTATACATTTGATATAATTATTTGTTAATGTATATTTACTCTTGCTTCTTCATGAATAAATCAATCAATGCTTTTTGCTTCCTTCAATCATCGAAAAATATTCATGTTAAAGATTTAATATTTTATAATTACTTCCAATGACAAAAAATAACTTCTTTAACTATTAAATAATATCTCAAGCCAATTTCAGACATGTAGAAGTTTCTACTACTCATCGTCTGCCTAGAAGCACCTGCACATGAGACAAATTATGCATTAGCAATGTACGATGTGACATAAACACCAATAGAATAGTAGCTATAAAAACAATGAGGGTTATTTTAGGAGTCAAAATGTCTACTGGCAAATTATGTAGTAAATTATCACACTGAAATGGTCCTTAGTTTCCTCTTCCAAACTCTTTCATGTCCATTTGGGATCATAATGGAGTTTGATGTGAAATATAGGAGACTCTTGATGAATTCAAACCTAATTATTCTCTTTTCAAAATACAAAACTAAAAATATGAACCCTTATTGTCAGTATAAAGTGGAGATGTTGCTTAGACCTTCAATCCCAAACAATATCCATCATTATCAAGTTTTTGGTGATGATGAATAGATTAGAAGGTTTATAAATTATGAAGCTAAGTTTCAAGATCATCTTATAGACTTGGAATCCATGGTTTGTACCTATGATGGGATGGAAACCTTGTTTGGGAAGGACATCATTTAGCTAAAGACAAACACTCTCCCTAAGGGAATGGTAAGTTTATATGCATCTTTTGATGGAGTGGATTGAATTAAAACTAGACATATATTTATTTCAAAAGATGTAACTAAATTCAATTTGGGCTCTAAAAACATCCTAGAAAGGTTTGGTTGGGTACTTACCTAAGTGCAACAGAGAAGCAAGATTACAGGATGTTGTTGAAGAGGTACCAAGATTGTTTGGTCTAGTATTACTCTGAGTTGAAATCATATAGGGAATATTTTTTACAGCATGTTATCCCATTGTAGCATGCAACAAACCTTTTAGGTAGAAGCAAAGACCTATTAACCCCATTTTGGCCACCAAGATGCAGGATGAGTTAAAGAAGCTAAGGGACAATGGAATTATTTATCTCATCAGATATTCATCATGGGTGGTGAACTTAGTCCCTATAAGAAAGAAAAATGGTGACATCCACTTGTGTCTAGATTTTTGAAATTTGAATAAAGATTCTTTAAAAGATAATTACCCCTACCTAATATGGATAACCTATTGCAAAATATTACCGGATCAGAAATGTTATCCACTTTAGATGGTTTCTTTATATATAATTAGGTTGTAGTGAAGGAATCTGAGAGACCCAAGACTGCATTTATAATGCTTTGTGGCACATATGTTTACGTGAGAATTATTTTCATGTTAATGAATGTCGGTGAAACATTTCACCGAGCTATGGATGTTGCTTTTGTAGGGGTAGTTAACAAGTTTATAGTTGTGTATCAAGATGACATTACTATGTATTCCAAGAATAAAAATGAACATTTGGAACATCTAAATAAAGTTTTTATTAGATGCACGGAGTTTGTCATTTCACATAATCCTAAGAAATGTCACTTTGAATTACAAAAGGCTAAGTTGTTGGGACATATAGTGTTTAAGGATGGTGTCATTATTGATCTTGAAAGAGTAGAAGCCACTGACAAAGTACCTATCCCATAATCTAAGAAGGGAATTTAGTCCTTCTTTAGACAAATCAACTTTGTCATAAGGTTTGTGTTAAATTTTTTAGAGATCACTCTACCTATTACCTATATGTTGAATAAATCCCTAACCATCAATTGAGAGGAGAAGCCCATGCAAGCATTCAATGACATCAAGGGAGCCTTAAAATTTGCCCCTGTCTTGGCCAATCATGATTACACTAAAGCATTTCAGATATTCTCTTTTTCATCGCATAATACCATAGCTACTATTCTCTTGCAAAAGAATGATGATGGTCATGAGCATCCCATAGCTTTCTTTATTAAAGTTATGCAAGGATCTAAACTTAACTATACCATCATGGAGAAGAAATATTTTACTCTCTTGAAGGTTGTTAAGACATTCAAACCTTATATTCTAAGTTCAAATATTGTTGCATATGTCTCACATACAATGGTGAAAGACATCTTGACTCAGATTTTAGTATTCAAAAAGAGATGCAAGTGGGTCAACAATTTACAAGAGTACAACATGGATATTTAGACCACCAAGTTGGTGAGAGGGATGCGACTAACCAAGCTTATGGTTGAGACCAATTTGAAATATGTTGAGGTAAACACTATTTCTATGAATTTTAATGATTCTTTGAGTCAAATTAGCATATCTCCGTGGTATAAAGACATTGTTTACTACTTGTAAAATCTGAACTGTCCCACTAACTTGGATAAGAACCAAAGGAGAAATCTCAAACTTTTTTCCCTAAAATATATCTTCATTGAAAGTGGATTGGCATAGAAGAATCCAAATAGGGTTCTCCTAAGATGCCTGGTAGAATAAGAAACTATCGATGTGATTGAGGACATCCATAGTGGAGTATGTAGTGGTCATTTTACACCTAAGGTCATAGCTCATAAATTTTTGAGAGCTGGTTATTGGTGACCATAAATATTCAAGGATGTTGCATAGAAGGTTATAAAATTTGATAAATGTTAATGCTTTGCTAGAAGGCTGAAAGCTTCTATTTCTCTCCCCCTACAACATGTGATGATTGAAGGCCCATTTTGATAATGGGGAATGAACTTCGTTGGGGAGATCACTGATACGTACAATGTTGGATAAATATGAATACTATTTACAATCAATTAATTCATAAAATAGGTTGAGGTGATTTCTATAAAGAAGGCCACACACCAAGTGATTATGGATTTTTTGTTAAATTAGATTACTTGTAGATTTGGTGTGCTTGTCAAGGTAATTACTAACAATGCCATGAGAAACAGAGCTAAACCTTTGGTGGGATTGTGCAAAGAGTATGGGATCAAATTAGCTTATACTTCCAATTATAACCCTTAGGGGAATGGGCAAGTAGAATCAAGTAACAAGGACTTTCTCAAAATCATTAGATGAACCTTAGAAGCAAACAAGAAGTGCGGTGACCAACTAAAGTTTACCTTGTGGGATGAAACAATTATGTCTAAGAGAGCTACAGGCAAAAAACCTTTTGAGATTATTTATGGAGCTCTAGTTATCTTACACATGAATTTGTAGTTGCCAACTTATCAGTTCATGCAATAGCTAGAGGAAAAAGAGTAAATCAACCACTATGAAAGTAGAATGAACCAAATTGTTCAGCTTGATAAAATTTGAAGACAAGATCATGAGAGACACCTCAATTTCAAGGAAAGACTCAAGAGATATATGATATAAAGGTTGTCCTAAAGACTTTTTAAGTAGGTGATCTAGTTTTACTTTGGGCTAGTAGGCATGAGGAGAAAGACAAACATGACAAATTTGATGCCTTATGGATGGGCACCTATTCCATTGACTGTGGAATTGGGGAACATACTTTCTTCTTAAAAGACCTGGATGGTGAGATATTAGAGCTACTAGCTAATAGTTGATATCTAAAACACTTCCTTGACTAAGTCCATGACTATTTATAATAATGTATAGTGTATAGTTTTAGTGTTTTATTTCCCTTCTATGTTGTGCATTATTTGTACAGTTCCTCTTGTTTTTTTATTGTGTGTTCATTTTCAGATCCTCCTAATCTATTTTTGTCAGTTTGGCCTTGTTTTATTGGGTTTCCATGGGTGTTTGTTATGAAATTGCTAAATTTTTGACTTTGTAGCCCAAGGGATTGGCACATGGTATTTTTTGGGGGATTCTTTGCACATTCGCAGGGGCTGTCTATCCTTAGGTGAGAGCCAGTGTTAGTGCCCAAACTTCCATTCAGTAATTTATACCCTATTTTTGAGATGTAAGTCCATGAAAAGTTTAAATGTTTTCCCCAATTCACAAATGTATACCTGGGTCATCCGAATCCTATTTTTACATCAAGTCATAAAAGTTTTATTCCTTCTCTTGCATTTGCCTAGTGAAAACCCCATGAAACCTGGGCTCAGCGAACATCTAGCTTTTTCATGTTTTCTAATGAATTTGGTTGCAGGGTACATGGAGATTCAAAGATGTCATGCAGAAATATCAAAGGAAAGAACAAATTTTTAAACTTGCAAATTGCAAATCAATGTCCCCATCCTGCCAAATCCACGCCAGCAATAAGGAAGTCTATGCCAATTACTCCGTTGTCCTCAGAGGAGGTTTAAAGGGGCCACGTAAATGCTAAAAACAAAGAAGATGTTTCGAGTGCTCAAATAAAGGGCAACTGCTTCCCACATGGATGTCCACGTGCAAGTAAGTGAAGCTTCTTGAAAAAGTCCCATGCCATAGGTGGAAGAGTCCATATGGAAAGTCATATAATAAAGCAAATTTTTTAAAGGTAAAGCTTGGGAAATGCATGGATGGACAGAACTTTCAAAGTTGATTGCAAGTGGGGTATAAAAGTCCGACGGAGAAGGCAGGCAGGGATTTCAATGGAAAAAACAACTTGGAAAAACACTTTTTCAAATTGCAACTTGTATTATGTCATTCAAGTTTCGAAGTCCAGCAAAATTTATTGGTAGAAAAAGGAAGTTGCGAAAGGCACTTGTCGAATTTGCAAGTGTAAACTGTTATCTCATCTTTGAAACCCACAAGAGGGAAGGCGTCGACCACCTGGGACGTCGGTGGAAATCTTAACCAAGAAATCAACTTTTCAATGTGAAAATTGCACTTTGCATTCCACACCCCGAAGTCCGTGATGAAACCAAGGTTGTTGACCACATGGACGCATGAAGAAAGGTTGGCATATTTTTTGAGAAGAAATTCAGTTTTGCATATCATGAACTTGCAATCTGCTCACTAATCTCCAAAAGCTGTAGCCTATATCCCAAGTCGTCAAAAAGAAAAGTCGACAGAGGTTTTCACGCAAATGAAACTAGGCATATTGCAACTTGAAAATTGCAGACAGAGTTTCGAGAGCTGTGGACAGACATATAACGTGAATGAGGTGTTAAATGCCCAACTGGAAGGATAAGAGGCTAGGTGGTACCGTTCAGGGTAGGCGGCGCTGGTCTCAAATGAGAAAGAGATCTCATTGCAGACTTCTCCACATGTCTATGAAACCATAAATGGAGACTTTCATTCTGTTTCTCTGGTCATTCACAATGCATGCTCTAATTTATCAAAGCATATGGATGTCAATTATTGTGATAAAAGCTACTTGCATCCTGAATTTTGTATGGAGGAAAATCCCAGCAAAGCACGCAGCCCAAAGATTGGCAGCTATGACACGGGAAAAGACAAATCAAAACTCAAAGTTTCAAAGCACGCCATGGGCAAAATCCACATGGAAGGTTAAAATGAAACTTAGCATTTTAAAAACGTAAGGCATGGTCCAAAAGGAAGCAACGAAGTTTTAAGGGAAATCAGAGGTCGACGTGAAAAATAAGTAAGGTCACGAAAGCATTTAAAAGGTTGCATCAATATTTTTTCTCACTTCAAAATGTATGTTTTGAAAATGTCGAAGTTAAGTTTGTAATATTTCAAAGCTTGAGATTTTAAGTAGGAGAGAGCCACGGTATTGAGACAATCCACATGGACGGTTCAACGATGAATCCAAGCTTTTAAATGGGTAATTTTTGGACCTCAACAATAAGTTGAATGGCATAATTTTGAAAGTCAAGTACAATTATTGTAAATTACAAATGAAACATGGAGCCCATGGAGATCTTGGTGGGAAAGCGAACCTTTTAAAAGCACTCCTTGAGATTACAAGTTACAAATTTCTTGAGTCTCTAAAACCCATTATGAAGGCATGAAACCATGCGAAGGAAAAGGGCAACTAAGTGTATGGAGGAAACATCCATGTTCAATTATTTTTTTGAAAATTGTAAGTTGTAACTTGTCTTCGATTTTTAGAACCACATAAGTATATGGCAAAAATATCAAGGTAAAAAGATTATTCCCAATATTGCAAATTGTAGTTTTCAGGCTAGGCTTTGAAACCCATCAACAATGAAAAAGGGCACAAGGTTCAAAAGGTCCATGGGAGGCATGAATAGTTCCACATATCCCTTGCAGGATAAGCGACACTAAAAGGAGATGAACATTCTAGATATTACATTATCTATTTGACATGTATAACTATAGGAGTACACTAATATTTGAAGGAATGGTTAAAATGATTAAAATTTTTAAAGGTGAAAAGAAAAATTGTTTTAAGTGCTCAACATCGTGCAAATGAAGATAATAGTTTTTCCTGAAATTGTTGCCTACATGCTATATGTGGAGGATCATTTGTATATCCTTCTTGACGGCACATAGGAGAATTCATCATATAGGAAACATTAGCATAAATATGTTGAAAAAGCATCAAGTATTTCAGTCATGGCCGATAGGCAAAACTCCACATCTATATAGCTTGCCCAAATCTATAAATAGGTAGTTGAGTGCCAACTATAGATATAGACTATATAACCTTGTCGTTTGATAGTAATTGGTGGAGGATCTACTTTAAAAATAAATAAATAAATAAATTTAAAAAAAAAAAACAAACAAACAAACAAACACTACTTTAGTGGAGGTCAGAATGTCTGGTAGTAATTGGTGGAGGATCTATAGACTTTTAGGTCAAAAATATTATGAGAACTTCTTACCTCACATTATAGTAAGATGATCTAGATGCCAAGTTGGATTCAGGAAAATTCCTGGTATTGTCTATGCTGAAGGTTTAGAAATACCAAGAAGATGTAAATGATATGCATGGAAAACTATTGTTGAAATGTCTAGGAGTGAATCACAACTTGCTTTATAGGTTAGGATACTTAATGCTTGTATTAGATGGGATGATCTTGTAAGTTCACAAGATTTTACTCAACATTAGAAGGGCTATGAGGTTCTATATATGGTGGATGCTATTGATGAATATTATGTTGGACAATTGAAGAAATGAGTTTTAGAAGAATTGGGGAAAAGGATTTAAAAGTCTTGAAAATACTTGGAATAAAATGTAATAACAAAGAGGCTCTTATTGTTTTCATTTTCAAGCCTACTAAAAGCATAACTTTAGTTGCATTACATATGAGAAGATTCTCTACAGGTGATACTTCTACTCCAAGGATAAAGTAACAAACACAAGCACAACTCCAAAATGTCTACACAATCCAATACTTTTGTAAGTGGGGTGTTGGCTATGGTGCTCAAGGTTATACTAAATAGCCTCAAAATTGGTAGCAGAGACTAGTTAATGTCAAAGGAGCTAGAAGAAGTCTCAAATGGAGGTCTGTGGGATATTTCAAAGGGGGATGGAATTTTACATTGTTGCAAATGTGTAATTTGTAAATTGCAAGCCAATGTCCACCACCTACCAATCAACATGCAGTCAAAAGTCAAAACAAAAATTTTCAAGCCAAATACAACTTTGCATTTTTGAAAATTACAAATTGCACTTGAAGTTTGCAAGTCCATGATAATTTTTTTTTGTAGAACTACAAGTCCATATTGCAAGTTGTGAAATTGCAAATTATAAATGTCCATCTAACTTCTAGATTTATGCTAACTTATAAAATTGTAGTTGGTGTCTGAAATCCCATCATACAAAGGAAGTGAGAATTGCAAAGAGAGGCAAAATTTCTACATGAGGCAAAAAGGAGAAAAATAATGCAGTTAAGCATTATAAAGTTTGGCAGTAACCCTAAAAAGGAAAAATGGAAATAATAAAAATCACATTGAAGTCAAAAGGTGAAAAAGGTAAAACATATGTTGAGTTTTGAATTTATAATATTTTTCTTGTGTTTAATACCTCCATAGAATAAAAATGTTGCATTTATAATATTTTTCTTGAGGCCAAGGTGGGCCATTGAAAGGAGATTTTCCAAATGGCCATGGATCCTTCTTTGTTTCTATCACAGCTAGAGTATTCTAATGAAATCATGACAAAGATGAAGGCATTATTTGGTCTACACAAAAATAAGGGAAGCTATCCAAAAGTTTCCAGCTATGTAAATGATTATTTGAAGGCATGGCCATGTAGTTTCACAATAGGACAAGGAGTTTGCTTTGATCCCAAAGGAATATTCTCTCTAAATCCCAAGTGTAGTGGATTTATAGCTAGGAAGATCAAGGGTTCATTTGGAATGTTGGTGTTAATCCACACTTGGACCGAAGATGGACTAGTCTAAGAGGGACTAGTAGCTCAGTGGTAGAGCACTCCAATAGCGTATGGAAGGTCCTAGGTTTGAGTCCTAGCTGGTCCATGTCTCAACATGGTATCAAAGCCAGGCCTAGGCTAGGAGCCCCAATCACATGAGAGGTGTGGCCTAAGGGGGGGTGTTGGTGTTAGGCCACACTTAGACTAAAGATGGACTGGTCCAAGAGGGACCAGTAGCTCAGTGGTAGAGCACTCCAGCAGCATATGGAAGGTCCTAGGTTCGAGTCCTAGCTGGTCCATGTGTCAACATGGAATCCCATCATTACATGGATAGACAATTTGTTCAATGATTCCCTCACAAGATCAGGAGCTTCCAGGCATGATAAAGGGCATCTTTTAGATGAATCATATTATCAAAATATTTGGGGTGATAAATTTTAATAAATAGAGAGGTTGTCCTCTTTCTAAGGTTGTTTTTTCTTAGGTCTTAGGCTCTTTCAAATTATTGGGATCCTTGCTATGTGTATTTTTTATCTCTTACTAAGGTGGTTGTAGTTTTACAACAATTAGAAAGCTTTGAGAACATGTAAATGTCCCCCATTACTAAGGTGGTTATAGTTGTACAATAATTAGCAAGCTTTGAGAACATGTATATGTCTCCCATGTTTAAGATCAATCTCACCATGCTTTACCCCATGATAAAATTATGAAACACTGATGAATGTAAGTTTTATTTTCAAGATAATACAAAATAGTTGTGACTTCTTATATATTTTGTCAGTGAAATGCAATAAAATGTTTTTCATGATTTGTTGACTAGGTATTTAGTTTTATGTTATAAACCTGGGTTATAAATTCTTTTCTGCATTGTGATTTGGGAATATGTTGTTGATAACCTTTTTAAGGACATCTTGGGTTATTTAATTGATAGGAGAAAGTAGTTGATTCTCATTTCATAGTGTATGTTTCAAGGTTTTAAGAATCATCTAAATATTTGCATTGTATTGGCACCAATTGATGCAACACATTCTTGATAATTTCCTTAGCTCGTCTTTTAGTCTTCTACATTTTCCAAAAATGAATGATGTCATCCCTATTGAAGGATCTCCTACTATCTAAAAAATATCACAACACTCTTTTATATCTACCTAATTCATCCTACCTGCCCTACCCTACAAATAATACACCCCCGTTGACTATTTTAAGTGTTATTTACCCATAAGTTCTTCAACATTGCATAGCTAAAATGTATTTGTGTTTTATCCTTTAAAGCCCAGTATTGCAATCTCTCATTTGGCCCTGAGTTGTTGAAAATTTCTTTAAAATGAAGATATGTCTTTAGTAGCTTGTGTTTGACTTAGAGAATGTGTTCATTCTATGTGACAACTCTTCCTGAGTGGAGTGATAAAGTTTCGTTATGACCTAGTCACATTTGTGTATGTTTGTGTGCCAATAATCCCCATGGAGATTGAACAATATTATCCATCCATACAAGAAAGCTACCTCATAGGTCCTCTAACCTTGGTTTAGGAAGAGCCAAAAGTAGTAGGGTGCTAACCATACCTTCTATTGGTGTCTTCTAGTAATTGTTTACATTCAGTTCATGTTGATGCTAAACACTTCCCAAGTTATAATGACATAATTTAGGTTTTTCATCTTTGCTTGGCATACTACCAAAATATGTAAGGCTAAGTGAAAGAGGTGTATAACTAGGAACCAATAGGAATTTTAAATAAAAACACTAATTATGGATTTTATGAACCCAATGTCAATAGTGTTATAATTTTTTGCCTCATGGGTTTCCAAATATGAATTTTAGAAAATTGTTACCTTTTAGGATAAATTTTTATTTTCACAAACCCTTTGGAAAGGCACAAACCACTTCTTATGGTGTATCTACCTATTTATATGGTGGTCACCCTTTTGACCACATGACAAGGATTTAAGAGGCTAAAGAGTTTATTGGTAATGTTCAATGGGTTCTACTTGTCAATTTTTTTTAATTAATAGCCTACGATTGGGGTTAGAATCCCAACCATAGATTTTAATGTTCCATGGTGGTCAACTAATGTTGACCACCAATAGATCCAACCATAGTTATTATAAAATTTAAAACCTTAATATTTTAATATTAATATTAAAAAAACAAAAGAAAACTTATGTCATCCTAAGGTTAAAAACTTACAACTAAACTTTAATAGAACCATAAATTTTTCAACCTTATATACTTGGTTTTGTTCTTGCATTTATAGATACTCGTAGACTTGGAGGTAGGATGATATAAAAATGGGCCCCCATCGATTTTTTGTTCTCTACTGCACAATTTTTTTTAATAACTGTAACCTTATAATTTTCCAGTCATGACCCTTTCTTCTTATAGGTGCCTTAGACCTCTTTTGGAAACTAGTAGACATTTTATACAATCACAATTATGGATATATAATGGGTTAGAGGTAGAGGAACCCAAAATGTATCCCCCCCCCCTAAACTTTTCATCCCCTTTCATATGAAATAATTTTTGGGACCTGAAAAATCCTATGGTTTTCTTTGTGCTTATTTTGTCCAAAGGAGGTCATTTTAGCCCTAGTTGTCTAACATGGGTTCATTGGAGCCCCAAAATGGGACTCATATCATTTTTGTGTGCTATTCAACCTAAAACAAAATTGGAAATAAAAAATTAAAACATTTATAAAATTTTACCATTAACCTTGTTCATTACCATTAATGGTTGTGGTGGAGCTTGAAGTTTCTTGAGACTTTTTTTAAAATTTTATGAGACTGAGACATCTTGGATCCATTCTAGAAAGATAAGTATCTATAAAACCAAACCATGTATACATGTAGTGAAATATATTTGAAAAATAAAATAATTTTAAAATGGATCAAAAGCTTGGAAACTTCGTTAATGAAAATCATCTGAGGATAAGGAAGGAGAGGAGGGATGGCTATGAAAAATTCATCCTCCAACGCCTCCTCCCTCCATTCCAAAATCTGAAATTTTGTCTGAATATCTAATTTTAATCCTTTATTGACTTCCACAATGATGTACTAGGCTTCCTCATCTTTTACCAACTATGAGGGTCAAGTTTGAATCCATCCAACAATTGAGATAGTGTGTTCCATCCTCAAGGGGATTATTTGGGATGTTTCAGATCTATTTCGAGGTTATATGGGGACTATACAATCCTTAATTGAGATATTTACATACATTGACTTAAGTCAAACAATTAGTTTGATTTATGATTTAATTATGAACTAAGCCCTATGATTTGATAGATTGGTTCAGAGATGCTTTTATTCATTTTGTTTGACAACTCTTCCTGAGTGAAATGAGCAAGTTTGGTTATGCCCTAGTCAAATTTGTGTATGTTTGTGTGCAAATAATCCCCATGGATATTGAACTGTAGTATCCATCCATGTGAGGAAGCTACCTGGTAGGTCCTCTCACCATGTCTTAGGTAGAGCTAGAAGTAGTAGGGAGTTAACCATACCCTTTATCAGTGTCTTCCAATAATTGTCTACCTCTAATCCATCTTGATGCTAAACCCTTCCCTAGCTATTATGACAGTATTCTTGCTTTTCATATTTACTTTCCATACTACCCAAATGTGCAAGGATGAGTGAAAGAGGTGCAAAACTAGGAACCAACACTTCTATTGATGTTTTTGTTAGGGACACCACATTTGTTGCACTTGAGTTGCCATGGACTCTTGAAAAGGGTTGTATTTTTTAATATTATCAAGTTCTCTATCAAGGAATATTTGATGCATTAACCTTAGTTGGATTTTTTTTTCTAGTGTTTATTCATATTATCTCATGTGTTTGAGATTTGAGGTTATTGTTTGTTGATTTATTAATTTGGGCCATCAACTGTGCAAGACTCTACTAGCACCATTATCAGGGAATTGAAATATTTGGTCAATTGATTTTTTCCAAATTTCTTGCAAAGGGCTGGTTATTTGTTCACATTTTAAAGTATTTCCCCCTTTTGAATGTAAATATGAATTTTTAGTGTCTATGCCTTTTATCTCTCATCATTATCTTCAACAAAGTATGATTTCAGTATGTATCAAAACATATTAGTAATATGTTATATTCTATAAGTTTGCTACTAGTGGTGACTCTAATATTGTATCTATTTTCAAGAAGATTAGTGCCCATTTTGAATATCATTTCCTATTTTTAATTCTTTCATTTATGAGTGTTATTTTGCTTGTAAATCTATATTGACTGAGATCATCCTTCAAAGGTGACTCATCAAATTAACTTGTCTCACCCTTAATTTTTCATCAAAAAAGAAGGATACAAGTTTAGAGGCTAATTGAAGGACAAAATTCAGTAGCAAAGGAGTGTTTGGATTGTCAAGGTTCTAGTATACCTAAACTTTTATTTGTTGAACTTCCTTTAGTTTATGATTATCATTATTCCCCTAGTAATTCAGAGCCATATAGTTCAATTTATTACCCAAAACCTTTTCAAATAGTTGAATCTCGTCCTTAGCTTGATCAACCAAGTCCATCTCACTCACCTGCTCACAACGCTTTACCATATGATCTTGAATCCACCATTGACCCAGTCATGAGGCATAGTGATCAAGATGAGAATGAACATCCTGTAGTTAGGATTCCCATGTTTAGACCTATTAACATTGATGAAATGGAGTGGTACCCTAATGAAATTCCAAATTATGTAAGGAACTATCTACCAAAATTTCAATGGAATAATGTAGTTATTGGTGATCAACATTTGAGGGATTTTCACATTTTCATTTAAGATTATGAGGTTGAGCATGAAGATGTTTGCATTAAGTTATTTATGCACACATTGTAAGAAGATGATCATGAGTGGTTAAACTCCCTTTCCTGTGGATGCATTTATTCATGAGAAGAAATGATGAATGTTTTCAAAATTCAATATTGTGATAGAATTGATCCTAGGTTCCTTCTTGCAAAACTTGAAAACATGAAAAAGAACACTAATAAGTGTGTGTAGGATTTTAATATGAGATTTATCAAGACTGTGATGAGGATGCCTAAAAATATTAGGCACAGTGATACAACTTATCTAATTAAGTATTGTTATGAATTTGATAAGAAGGTAGCCTACTACTTCAGGACAAATCTCCTACGAACCTGAGGTTGGAATTCAATATGTTCATCCAAATTGAAAACAACATAAAGGCTATGGGTAAACTGATGAACAAGCAGGATGATGTGAAATTGGTTGATCCTGTAAAAACTTACTCCACTAAGACAACCAACCTTGAGGAGACTATTAAGATAGTGGCCTCCGTTGTCAAGAAAATGTCATACAAGTTGGCTAAAGCTGAGAAGGGGTTGCCTCATTGATCTACAAGTCAGGAGAGGACTCAAAATTTGAATCAAGCACAAGGGAGACTTCCTTTCCACATTAGAGGTAATGATAGAGGGCAGAGGCCTAACCATAATGAAAAAATGATAGAAATTAGAATAGAGGGTTTTAGTTCCCAATTTTAAACCTCATACACTTGACCTTGTACACTTGAATAAAATGGAAAACTAAGATGAGAAAACCATAAGTATGTCATTGTAGCCTGGGAAGGCTTTAATATGTAGATTAAATTGAATGTAAAAAATTACTAAGAGGCGCTTATAAAATGTTTGGTCAGCTCCTTGCTATTTTTATCTTGGCTTGAACCAAGGTGAGAGGACATATGGGGTAGCTTTCTCACATGAAGAGATTTTGTAATTCAGCCTCCATGGGGATTTTGGCATAAGAAAATAAATATTACCAGGGCATAACCAAGTTTGTAAACTTCACTTATGAAGTGTTGTCACATGAAATGCATAAATGCACTAAGCCATATACAAGCTACTAAAGATAGATGAGAAAGTGACTATAATATTCATTCTAAAGAATCTTTAGTGACAAAGGTTAGATAAAACATTACAATGCTAGGATTCAAAACATAAAATGTAGACACATGTTAAGTTTATAAGATTGTATGCATATTTAGGCAAATAAAACTTAAAGTATGCAACATCATTTATATTTAGTGTGGTAGGACAAGGTATGATAGGTTAGATGATTTGTAAAATGGAGGGTGGTGTGCTAGTGGCTTTCAAACAATAGGGTATGTTTTAGTATTCATGACAATATTCCTTAGCAAAAATGTAGAGAAAACTCAAATGCAAGCTATTGATAAATACCAAATGATCCCAAAAAAATTATTACATACACTAAAACTAACCTTCAAACACTTTTCCCTATTAAATCCGTAAACCTAGGATGCCCTAACAAGTTATTCATTAACATATTGTAAAATAATGTAGAAAGGAATTTATAACCTAGATTGAAGCCCAAAATGACAATCAGTAATGGGCGTAGAACTAATATCTAGTCAACAATGTCTCTAAAACATACTACTGCATTTCACCAATAAGAAACAACAAATAACAACAAGAATTTTTATTAACTTGAAAAGAAACATTACAAACACCAGTATTTTAGAATGCTGCCATGGGGACAAACATGGTGAGATTATTCTTTTGACAAGGGAGACATAAACATGCTCTCAAAGCTTTCTAATAGTTGTATAGCTACAACCACTTTAGCAAGAGAGATAAGATCTACACACAATAATTGATTCCAAAGGAAGTTATATAGAACCTATACATATAGAAAGAGAAGGACCAAAAATAATGACCAACAACAACCTTGAATAGAGGAAAAGCCCCCTATTTATATATTTTCAAATCTAGGACTGCGGGTCATAATTTTCAAAACAAACCTTCATGTCTGCCTAGATGCTTCTAGCTAGAAAATATTCCTTTACCACCCCTAAAATCTTTATCCATTTTCAAGAATAATCATTGTTGTAACTGCCTCTATAGGGAGAGATGAAGATGTGCAACAAACCTTTGACCTTTTGACTAAAGATGTTGGTGAATTTATGATCTAGATGGTGAAATTCATGGTGGAGCCCTAAACAATTATTTCTCATCATATGTAATCACCTAGAGATGCTCTTGACTGCTTGCTTGCACAACTGGAGCGAGGAAATAATTTGAGGAGCCAAAAAAAATTTGCCCTCATGTGTAACTACCTATATATGATCGCATACTAATTGATTTCAAATTATGGAAACTTTTAGGTGAAATCCTCCCCTTTTTGCATGCCAAGGGAATCCCATTGCCTTATGATGATTACAATTGGAAAGCTCTAGCTATGATAAAAATAAAAAATGATCCAAAACCATTTGGAAAATATTCTCTAGAAAAGCAGTTAGACCTTTATCTATGCTTTGAATCATTTCCATGTCCATGAAAGAACCATCAATTTTAGCTTTTAAAAAAAAGCTCGCCATATATTGACATTTGTCATGCCACATCAAATGTATCTAGGCATTTATGGGGCTTGAAAGTGACTAAGATAATTAATTGGATCCAATCTAGACACATGTCTCTTCCTTAAGTGATTCAGTCCCTTTAAAAATTCAATCTCATCTTGCATTTTTGGATCATCCTTGCCCAAGAAAATCTGAGTCATAGATCTTGCGTGAGATGCTCGAGCTCTAATTTATGACACATGACTATGCCACTTGTCACTTCTATGTTTTTCCATAGGATATTTGAATCTTCAACCTTTGGCTTTCACCATCAGATCTAGTTGGGGTGAGAAAACACACTCCATTAGATCATGATCTGAGGGTTAGAACATTATTGGCAATTGCTTTTACTTAGCCCCAATGATATGTTACTTAGCAACCCTGTAGGCTCCCTATGTACCTTTCAAACAACCTCTATTACTTTGAGTTCCATCATGTAATGTATAAACACCTTATGATTTTTGACCTTTTGACCTATTCTATTTACTGTCAGATTTATTACCTCTTTCTCAATATCTTGACACTTGTCTATCTCATGTTCTCTCACACAGTTTTTGATGCTTCGAATCATCACTCACCATTGCATCATCCCTAATTGAGAAAATGTGATCCATATATCTACCTCCATTTAAAATTAGATGGCTACTTCATGGGGCCTAAATTTGATGCTTGTGTGACTATCCTAGAGTATTTGAAATCCAAAAGCTATTTTCCATGACTTAAAATTAATGTCTATGTGTTTGTTAAAGATGTCCAAAAGATTGTCACACTTATGCAATTTAGGCAAATTTATTTATTACTTTGCCCATCAGTCCTTGTGTACTTGGCATTCCTATTTGCATTTATCCCTTTAATCTTTAGCACTTTTGTTCCAAACAATTCCTTCACAATAATGTGGTCTTTGACATCTTTGTTCCAGTAGTTCTTTTCCTTCGGGGCCTTTGTTCTATGACAATCCTATTCTTGGGATTTATGTTGGGATTATTATTTTTAACAAAATGTTTGAAATAATTTCCCCAAAACATATGAATATTACATTTTTCTCAGAGAAATTTGACTTTACACTTTTCCAAAAAAAAATGCAATTCTTTCAAAATTTTTGCATGGGCAAAATACCTAAAGGAAATAGACCTTCAGACTTTTTACCAAAGATAAAATGTCTAGCATAATTCTTTAAGGTTTTTTGTAGAAAAAAATATTGCTAAAAAAAATGAATTCTTTTAGGGTTTTTGTAAAACACTTTTCCCAATGTTAATAGGACTTCAGGTTTTTTGTCCATGACAAAAAAACACAAAGACAAATTTACATTGGGAAAAATTTTCACATAAAAATTACAAGCAAATTATAAGGGCTTTACACATAATTTGAGTAAAGACGAAATTGGTACTTAGCTAATTTAACCCGACTTGACCTCCAATGAAGACTTGGAAAAAGGATTTGGATTAACAACGTAGACATTGATACTCGACTCAAGTTGGACTTAGGCATTTACACTTGACAAGGGCTCAATTGATTTAATGAAAATTTGGGAACTAACATTGGCTCTCACCCAAGGATGTATACCCCCTATGGGTATGTAAAGAACCTCAAAGCTTAAGTCCATGTACCAATCCAATGGGCCATAAAGTCAACACTTAGCAATTTATCAGTGAACATTCATGAAGGCTAAACAAGATAATTACAGACTGAAAAATATAGATCAAGAAGATCTAAAAATTAACAAATGATAAAAAAATGAAAGGAAACTATACAAACAAGGCCCAAAGAAGAGGGGCGATAAAGTAATGACATAATAGAAAGCCAAACCATACACTATACAATAATGTACATAGGTTATGGACTCAATCAGGGAGATGCTTTAGATTCCTACCATTGACTAGTATTTCCAATATTTCATCATCCAAATCTCTTAATAAGAAAGTATGTTACCCAATATGATTATCAATGGAATAGGGATCCATCTACAAGTCATCAAATTTTCCATGCTTTTCCTTCTCCTCATCCTTGATGTCCCAAAGTAGAACCAGATCATGTACTTGGAAACTTCTTGGAGTGACCTTCCTATCAAATATCTTTTTTGGCTTTTCCTTAAAATTGAAGTGCCTTTTATGAGTTTGTATTTTAATTTCATCAAGCTCAATAATCTGGTTCATCCTGCTTTCTTAGTGGTTGATTTTGTCATCATCTTCTAGTTATTGCATAAGCTAATAAGTTAGCAACTGAAAATTCATAGGTAAAACTAGTTGAGATCCATAAGCAATCTTAAAATGGCTTTTGCATGTATCTCTCTTAGGTATAATCCTATCAACCCATAAGGCAAACTTTAGTTGTTCACCCCACTTCATATTTTTTGCTTCCAAAGTACACCTAATGGTTTTGATTAGATTTTTGTTACTATATTCTACTTGTCCATTGCCCTAAGTGTTATAATTATATGCATAGGTCAATTAAATATCATAATATTTTCATAATACCACCAAATATTTATGTTTGAAGCTCATGGCATTGGCAGTAATCACCTTAATAAGCACACCAAATCTACAAATAATCTGATTCAGCAAAAAATCCATAACTACATGGTGCATTACCTTCTTTATAGGGACTTTTTCAACCCAATTCATGAAGTACTTAGTTAGAACTAGTATCCATCTATGTCCTATACTTGATGAATCAATAATTTATCTAATGAAATCCACTCCCCATTATTTAAATGTGCCTTCAATCATCATAGGCTACAAGGGCAGAGAACCTAAAGCTTTCATCTTCCCAGCATAACACTGACATTTCTTGCACTTTCTAACTATCTGAGAAACATATTTGAATAATGATGGCCACCAATAACCAATGCTTAGGATCTTATTTGTTTCAACCTTAGGTGCAAAATGGACACCACATAATCCACTATGTATGTCTCCAATCACATCAATAGTTTGTTATTCCAACACACATCTTAAGAGAATCCCATCGAGATTCTTCCATGCTAGTCCATTCTCAGTCAATCGATAATTTTGGGAAATAAATTTTATAGTATCTTTTGAATCTTTTCCAAATTAATGGGATAACTTATACTCCATAATTAGTAAACAATGTCTCTATACCATAGAGACAAGATAAATTGATTTAATAAATAAATTAAATAAAAAACAATAGTGTTTACCTCAAAAACTTAAAAATTGGTCTTCACCATAAGATTTGTGAGATCCATCCCTTGTACTAACTTGGTGGGCTAAATATACATGTCATACTCTTGCAACTTATTGACCCATCTGCATCTCTTGATAGATACTTCAGTTTGAGTCAAGATGTCCTTCACCATGGTATGTAGGACATAAGCCACAATATTTGACCTTAGAATATAAGGCCTAAACATCTTTATATTTTTCAAGAGAGAAAAAGGTTATTTTTCCATAATGGTATAATTCATTTTAGGACCTTGCATAGCTTTACTAAATAAAGCTTCTCACGACAATCTTCATTCTTTTGTAACAAGACAATAGTAGCAGTACTATATGATGCAAAAGAGAATACCTAAAATGGCTTAGTGTAATTAGGGTGATCCAAAATAGGGGTAAAATTTAAAGCACATTTGATTTCATTGAATGCTTACATGGCCTTTTCCTCCCACTTGATGGTCTGGTCCTTCTTCATCATGGAAGTAATAGGTAGAGTAATATTTGTAAAGTTGGATACAAACCTCCTTACGAAATTAATTTGACCAAAGAAGGACTAATTCCCTTCTTGGATTATGGGATAGCCACTTTGTCAATGTCTTCTACCCTCTTGGGGTTAGTCATGACACCATATTTGGACATTATATGTCCCAACAACTTGGCCTTTTGTACTCTAAAGTGACATTTCTTAGGGTCAAGTGAAATATCAAACTCCTTGTATCTAATCAACACTTTTTCTAGATGCTCCAAATGTTCTTCTCTAGTCATGGAGCACATAGTAATATCACCTTGATACATAATTATAAACTTATTAATTACCCATACGAAAGCAACATCTACAGCTCACTAAAACATTGCACTAACATTCATTCACTTGAAAGGGATCCTAATATATACATGCGTGCCCCTAGGCAAAGTAAATGTAGTCTTGGGTCTCTTAGATTCCTTTACCACAACCTAGTTGTACCATGAGAAACTATCTAATGTAGACAACATTTGTAATCCAATAACACTTTACAGTAGGTTCTCCATATTGGGTATGGGATAATTATATTTAAAACAAGCCTTGTTCAAATTTTAAAAATCTGCACACAAGTGCATGTCACCATTTTTATTCTATATAGGGACTAAATTTTTAATCCATGATGAATACCTAATGGGATAAATGATTCCACTGTCCCTTAGCTTCTTTAACTCATCCCTCATCTTAGTGGCCAAGATGGGGTTAATAGGACTCTATTTCTTCCTAAAAGGCTTACTATCAAGATGAAATGGAATGACATGTTGAAACAAGTCTTCCCTATATGCTTTCAACTCAAAATAAGACCATTTTAAACAATTCATTTAGTTTTTAAGTAGATTCATGTAAGCTTTCTTCTCAATTGCATTTAGGTGAGTACCTAGATAAACCTTTCTTGGAATCTCATGAGATCCCAAGTTACACTCAATCACATATTTTGAATAAAATGAGTCACTTGATTTGATTTTATCAGCTCCATCAAAAGATGCTTCTAAATTTACCCATCCTCTAGGGAGCATATTTATCTTCAATTGAATTATGTCTTTTCCAAATAAGGTTTCTATACCATCAAAAACCTGAACCATGGATTCTATGTCTATGAGTTGATCATGGAACTCAGCTTCACAATTCAGAAACCTCTTAATCTATTCATCATTATCAAACACTTGCCAATGATTAACATTGTCTGAGATTGAAGGCCGAATAAGCACCTCCACTTGGTACTGACAAAGAGGGCTCGTATATGCAATATAAAACTAAACACCTAACCCAACAAGTCTATCATCTTCTTCATTAAAACTTCTATAATGCTAAAACATATTGAATGTATCAAAGAATTCAATCAAATCCAAAAAAACATTCTGATATTATTTTAACCATTAATTTTTGGTGGCATAAGCATCACGGACCTGCTTGAACACTAGCTCAGAGTTACTCTTCATAATAAAACTTTTAATTCCATATTCATGGCAAATTTATAAACCAAAAAAGAGTGCCTCATACTCAACAGTGTTATTCATGCAATCAAAGGACAACTAGAAAGAAAACATGAAACACTTACCATTAAGGGCACATAAGACAACTCCAACTCCATTTCTAAGATTGGAGCAAGCCCTATCAAAACACATCTTCCAAACTTCACCTTCTTTATAAGGTTCAACATCAAGAACATTAGGTTATTCACTAGTATCAACATTCCCAACAAAGTTTATCAATTCAACATTTGTGTAAAATACTTAATTAAGAGCACATTTTGGATCTTCAATTACATGTAGCATCTTCATCTCTCTACAAATCTTGACCATCTTACCCTATAGTGTAATGGTGGCATAATACAAGTCCATCTTTACACTTCTAACCATGATAGGAACCCATTTACATGACAATAGCATCCGCCAGTTAGGTGGGTAATCCATAACTACCGCATTGATATTCAAATACTTTCTTGGATGTAATTCTAAATAAACTACCAACCCCTTAAATTATCCAACAACTAGATCCTCTCATGAGTCCATGGCATAACACTTTACAAAGGTTGACATAATCTTAATTCCAATTTCATTTCAGACATCTAGGGGCATCACATTTTAAGAAGATATGAAGTCAAACATGTAGTTGTGAACAATCATACCATTGATTATCAAGGTTATATAAAATGGGTCCACATTCAACTGACTTTGTACAAGTGTAGTCCCCAAATAGACCTCAACAGTGGGTTAACCAACCTCTTCTGATTCTTCTTCACTTTTTGGGGGTGTTTTAGGTAACTCAATTTTATTCAAAATTGACTTCTCATCAAATTCTAAGTGCTTGAATGGTCTCTTCCTATGTTCAAATATTCTTAATAATTTAACAAGTGGAATAGTGCCTTTTAGTTGGCTCAAAACTTGGGATATATCAAATATGATAAACTAAGGAAGAGGATTATTTCATGGAAGGGTAGCAACACCTTCAGCTGGAATACAATCACTTAAAGTCTAGAGTGGAGTAAGTTGGGATGGATTAACATCTTTAGCAATAATCTCTAGAGGTGGATTCTATCCAACTTCATTCACATCTTGAGGGATACTAGATAATATGGGCACTCTATTCTTGGTTGGATCACCTCTAGGATTCACAATTAGGAAATGGGTGATGGTTTGGAAACTCTGGGGACTAATGTAGCTTTCTTAACTTTCTTATTAGCATTCCGTGCCTTTGGATTTATAGAGGCAGTGTTTTGAGGAACAATAATTTGGTACTTGCTTCTCAAGTGATAATCCTTATCTTGGGAAATTTCCATATTAATTAGCATCAACCTATTCTCAACTGAAGGAATTTCCCCATCATATTTCTTAATCATCATAGAATGCAAGAAATTGAAATCATGACTGGGTAATTCATATGATTTTTCCATATCAACATCACAAGAAAATTTAGGAGTTGAGACACTTACCTTTTCAACTGCACTCCAAAACTAATCAATAGTAGTAGCACTCAAAAATTATATAGAGGTAGTCATTTTGATTTGAGGGGTTTGATAATTGAATGTTAATATCTCATCACTGGATGATGTAGACTCAAGTTCATCTGCATCATCTTCAATCAGTTTAGTTGTATCACATGGGAGATGTGGAATGAAGCACTTATCACACTAAAAAATATCAATTTCATAATTCACCACATTCACTTTGGTATTTAATGGATCAAACACTTATTTTTAACCCCTTTGTTTTGATTTCTATCTATTCTTTCTTCACGTGTAGGACTCTTCCTTTTTTCATTGTCTCGATTATGGAAAGTAAGTCCCCTTGGTACTTGATTCAGATTTAGAGCCCTTTATTGACTCGTAGACAGATGAAGGATCCCTTTATTATCCCTTTCCAATTTTTATGACATTTCTTTGAAAACAGGGGCCAATGTTTTAACCATCTCTTCAAGGTTGGTTGTCTTTATGGACTATGTTTTATTTATGATTAACTAATTTTACATCATCATGCTTGTTCATGGGCTTTCTCATAGCCTTTATGCTATTTTCAATTTTTAGTCCCTTATTGAATTCCAACTATAGGTTTGTTGGAGCCTTATCCCTTTATTAGTACCCAACATTCTTGTCAAAGGCATCACAATAATTTATAAAGCACACTGTATCACTAGGCCAAATGTTTTTAGGCAGTCACATCATAACCTTATTAAATAGTGTATTGAATTCCTACACACACTCATTAGGATTCTTTTTCATGTTTTCAAATTCATCCAAAAGGAACCTTGGATCAATTCTATCACCATATTGAATTATAAAACAATTCTTCATCTCTTCCCATAAATAAATGCATCCACAGGAAAGGGAATTAAAGCAGTCATGAGCATCTTCCTCTAGCATGTGAAAAAAAAAATAATGCACACATCCTCATCCTCAACCTCATAATCTTCAATGATATTATGAAAAACCATCTAGTGCTCATCACCACTCACTACATTGTTCCTTTGTAAATTTGGATGGCATTTCCTTACTTTATTCAAGACCTCAATAGGATAACCTTCCATGTTATCAAAATTAATAGGCTCAAATTTGGGAATGTAGAATTTACGATGTACATGATCATATGGATCACTATGCCTCATGATTGGTTCAATGGGAGGTTTAAGAACAAATGGCAAAGAGATATGAGGGGGTGAATGAGGTGGAATTGGTGGATCAAACTTGTGAGGGGATTTAGCTAGCTAAGAAGGAGCTAGATAGTAAATAGGACTATAGGTTTTAGAATTTCTAGGAGATTTATGATAGTCCTCAATAATGGGAGGACCAACAAAGAGTTAAATATTATCAAAATCTTGACAGCTCTCGGTAACTAAACTTTGCCCTTCAATAGGCCTTCATACTTGTCTCCTTCATATTCAATATAAACTTAATGGTGACACATGTTTCTTAGATGAGTCACATTTGAAAGATGGTCTCAATCCTTCCAAATTTGTAAACAATAAAATACTCAAAGATAAAACCAAGGAGAAAATATTTAGAGTAGGCACTAGTCTTCTCTGAAACCATGTGATAAAAGTCAAAGTCACCATCAGAATCACAATTCTAGAATATAACAATTAACAAACTGATAGTGATACATGCTAACAACATAATTCGATGATGTTAGTGATGAGATAAAAAAACAAAGACACCAAAATCTTTAGAATAATTTTCAAAAGGAAAAAAAACACCTTCTAACATGCAATCTTAACAACTCTTTGCAATGAACATAACATAAGTCAGATTATCAAACCTCAAGACAAGGTATATTGCAATAACATGTATTAGTATGAAAATAGCACTTATAGTATGCAATAACATGTATTATTTTAAGGGTAGGACAAGGTAGGATAAGTTAGATGATTTTTAAAATGGAGAGTGGTGTGTTGGTGGATTTCAAAAAACAAGGTATATTACAGTATTCATGGCAATATTCCTTAGCAAAGATGTAGAGAAAAGTCAAATGCAAGCTAGTGAGAAATATAAAATGATCCTAGAAAAATTAGAACATACACTGTAACTAATTGTTCAAACACTTTTCCCTGTTAAATCCATAAACTTAGGGTGATCTAACAAGTTATTCAATAACATATTCTAAAATAGTGCAGAAAGAAATTTATAACATAAATCGAAGCCCAAAATGACAACCAGTAATGGGCATAGAACCAGATATCTAGTCAAAAAAAAAATTCAAAGCATATTAATACATTTATTCAATAGGAAAAAACAAAGAACCACAAACATTTTCATTAACTTGAAAATAAACATTACACACATCAGTATTTCAAAATTCTTCCATGGGGACAAGCATTGTGAGATTACCCTTTTGACAAGGGAGATGAAAATATGCTCTCAAAGCTTGTTAATGGTTGTAAAGATGCAACCACCTTACAAAGAGAGACAAGATTTACACACAACAATTTATTCCAAAGGAAATTCTATAGAACCTATGCTTAGAGAAAGCAAAGGACAAAAAATAATGACCAATAATAACATTGAATAGAAGATAGGCCCCTTATTTATACATTTTCAAATCTTGGACTATGGGTCAAAATTTTTAAAATTGTGAAACAAACCTTCACGTCCACCAAGATTCTTCTAGATTGAAAATATTCCCTTTCCATGCCTAAAATCTTTGTCCATTTGCAAGAATAATCGTTATTGTGATTACCTCTATAAGGAATGATCAAGATGTGCAACAAACCTTTGATCTTTTGATTGAATATGATGGTGAATTCATGACCTAGATGGTTAACTTCATGGTGGAGACCCAAACAATTGTTTGTCATCATATGCAACCACCTCGAGATGCTCTTGACTACCTACTTGCATAGCTGGAGGGAGGTAATTATTTCAGGAGCCAAATAGAATTTGTCCTCATGTGTAATCACCTATAGATGCTATCCTACTGATCTATTTGAAATTATTGAAACTTCTAGGCCAAAATCCACCCCTTTTTGCATGCCAAGGAAAACCCATTACCTTGTGATGATTACAATTGGAAAGCTAAAATTGTTATAAAAAATGATCCATATCCATTTGGAAAATATGCTCTAGAAAAGTAGTTAGACCTTCATATGTGCTTTGAATCATTACCACATCCATGAAAGAACCATCAATTTTAGATCTTAAACTAAAGCTTGCCACATACTGACATTTGGTATGCCACATCGAATTCAACAAAGATTTGTTGGGCTCAAAAGTGACAGCCAATTAATTGGCTCTAATATCAAAACATGTCACTTCCTCATATAATTTAGGCCCTTTGAAAAATCCATCTAATTTTGCACCATTAGATCATTTTTGCTCATGTAAACATGAGTTGTGGATCTTACATGAGATGTTGAGCTCTAATTTGTGGCATGCAGCTATGCCATTTGAAACTTTTGCATTTTTCCATAGGATATTTGAATCTTCAAGCTTTGGATCATACTATCAAATCTAGCTAGGGTAAGAAAACATGATCCATTAGACCATGATCTGATGGGTGGAGTGTTATTAGGTATTTCTTTTACTTAGCCCCAAGGATATGCCACTTGGTAGCCCTACAAGCTCCATATGTACCTTGAAAATAACCTATATTGATTTGAGAACCATCATGCCATGTGGTAACACCTTATGCTTCCTGACCTTTTAACCTATTCTGCTCACCATCAGATCTATTTCTGCTTTCCTAAGATCTTGACACTTATCAATCTCATGTTATCTCATAGGGTCTTTTATGCTTCAAATCCTCACCCACCATTAGATCATCTTTGCTCAAGAAAATGTGAGCCATAGATATGCCTCCATTAGAAATCAAATGGCTAATTCACAAGGCCTAAATTTGATGCTCATATAATTATCCTGAAACATTTTAAATCCAAGAGCTATTTTCTATGTCTTAAAATTGGCATCTGTACACCTGTCAAAGATGTCCATAAGACCATCACACTTATGTGATTAGGCAAATTTATTTAAGACTTTGCTTATCGAGCCTCATGTCCTCACATTACTATTTGCATTCAGTAATTTAGTCTTTTATAATTTTGTTCTGGGTAATTCCTCTAGAACAATTTGATCTTTGATATCTTTGTTCTCATAGTTCTTTTCCTTCAGGTCCTTTGTTCTGTGTCAATCCTATTCTTGCGCTATATGTCAAGATAATTGTTTTGGAAAAAATGTCTAAAATAATTTCCTTGAAACATATGAATCTTACACTTTTCATGGAGAAATTTGATTTTACACTTTTCTTGAAGAAATGAAATTCTTTTGGACATTTTGCATAGGCAAAATTCCCAAAGGAAACATACTTTCAATCTTTTTACCATAGACAAAATGTTTGATAGAATTCTTTCTAGTTTTTTGTATAAATAATTTTTACAAAACAAATGAATTCCTTTGGGATTTTTGTAAAATACTTTGCCTGACATAAATAGGAGTTTGAGCTTTTTGTCCATGATAAAAAACATGAAGACTTATTTGTGTCGATTAAAGTGTTCACATAAAAAGTTAGAAAAAAGTCTAAAGGATTTATACATAAGATGAGTAAAGACCAAATTGATTCTTGGCCAATTTAACCTAATTTGACCATCAATAAAGACTTGAAAACGTGATTGTGGGCTAAGGATGTAGACATTAATACTTGACTCAGGTTGGATTTAAGTATTTACACTTGATAAGGGCTCAATTGATTTAATGAAATTTTGGGAATTAACACTGGCTCTCATACGAGGATGCATACCCCTTGCAGGTGTGCAAAAAACCCCAAAATGTAAGACTAGGTGCCAATCCAATGGGCCATTAAGTCAACACTTAGCAATTTATCAGTGAACACTTAGAAGGAAAAGATAAAAAATAATCTGATTCAGTAAAAAAAGCATAACTACTTGGTGAGCCACCTTTTTTGTAGGGACCACTTCAACCCACTTCATGAAGGAGTTAGTTGTAACTAGTATCCATCTATGTCCACCTGATGAATTAAAAATTTATCCAATGAAATCCATTCCCCATTATTTGAATGGGCCTTCAATCATCACAAGCTACAAGGGAAGAGTACGTGAAGCTTTCATCCTCCAAAGTAAAAAACTGACATTTATCACACTTTTTGACTGTCTAAGAAACATATTTGAATAATGATGACCACTAATTACTAGCTCTTGGGATAATTTGAGATGCAACCTTATGTGAAAAATGTCCACCACATACTCCACTATGGAAGTCTCCAATCAGGTTAATAGTTTTTTCTTCCAGCATGCATCTTAGGACAAACCCATCCAGATTCTTCCACACTAGTCCATTCTCAGTCAAGAGGTACTTTTAGGAAATAATTTTGAGAGTAATCCTTTGATTCTTATCCAAGTTAGGGGGATAACTCAAATTTTTCAAGTAGTAAACAATGTATCTATACCATAGAGACATGCTAAATTAATTCAAGGAATTATCAAAATTAAAAAAATAGTGTTTACCTCAAAAACTTAAAAAATTATCTCAACCATAAGCTTGGATAGACCTATCACTTGCACTAAATTTGTGGTCTAAATATCCATGTCATACTCTTTCAAAGTATTGACCCACTTGCATCTATTTCTAGATACTTTAGTCTGAGTTAAGATGTCATTCACCATGGTATATTGGCCATAAGCCACAATATTTGAACTCAAAATATAATCTCAGAATGTCATGACAGATTTTAAGAGAGAAAACACTTATTTCTTCTATTGGTGTAATTCAATTAATGACCTTGCATATATTTACTAAATAAATCTATAATTTGCTCATGACCATCATCATTTTTTTGTAACAGGACAACACCAATAATATTATATGATGCAAAAGAGAATATCTGAAATGGCTTAGTGTAATTAGGGTTGGCCAAAATAGGAATAGAATATAAATCTCCTTTGATGTCATTGAATGATTACACCATTTTTTCCTCCAACTTGATGGTCTAGTCCTTCTTCAGCATGGATGTAATAGGCATACTAATATTTACAAAGTTGGACACAAACCTCCTTATAAAATTAATTTTTTCAAAGAAGGATTGAATTCCCTTCTTGGATTATAAGATAGGTACTTTGCCAATGGCTTCTACCCTCTCAAGATTAATCATGACACCATCCTTAGACACTATATGTCCCAAAAACAAAGCCTTTTTTAATCCAAAGTGACATTTCTTAGGGTTAAGTGAAATACCAAATGCACTGCATCTAATCAACACTTTCTCTAGATGCTCCAAATGTTCTTCTCTAGACTTAGAGTGCACAATAATTCATAATACATAGATATAAACTTATTAATTACCCCTATAAAAGTAATGTCCATAGATTGATGAAACATTGAACCAACATTAATTAACCCAAAAGGCATCTTCATATATACATACATGCCCCAAGGCATGGTGAATGCAATCTTGGGTCTCTCAAATTCCTTCACCATAACTTGGTTGTACCTTGAGAAACCATCTAATGTGGACAACATATTTGATCTAATAACACTTTGTAGTAGGTTCTCCATACTGGGTAGGGGATACTTATCTTTTAAAGAATCCTTGTTCAAATTTCATAAATCCACACACAAGCTGATGTCACCATTCTTATTCTCTATAGGGACTAAATTTGCAACCCATGATGAATACCTAATGGGTTGAATGATTCTACCATGCCTTACCTTATTTAACTCATCCCTCATCTTGGTGGCCAAGATGGGGTTAATAGGCCTTTGTTTCTACCTAAAAGGCTTATCATCAAACTATAATGAGATGACATGTTGAAACAAGTCTTCTCTATATGCTTTCAACTCAAAATAAAACCATGCTAAACAATCATGTTACTTTTTAAGCAGCTACATGTAATATTTCCTCTCATATGCATTTAAGGGAGTACACAATCAAACCTTTATTGGATTCTCATGAGAACTCAAGTTTCACTTAGTCACATCTTTTTAAATAAATGAGTCTCTTAATTTAATTCTATCAACTCCATAAAAAGATGCTTCTAAACTTACTAATCCTCTAGGGAGCGTATTTATCTTCAATTGAATTATGTCTTTCATAAACAAGGTTTCTTTCCCATCACAAACCTATACCATGGATTTTAGGTCTGTGAGATGATCATGGAACTCAGATTAACAATTCAAAAATCTCTTAATATAATCATCAACATCAAACACCTACCAATGATGAACATTATCTGGGATTGAAGTCTAAACAAGCTCCTCCACTTGGTACTAAGAATGAGGGCTAGTATTTTCAATATCAAACTAGGCACCTAACCCTGCAAGTATATCAACTTCTTCATTGAAACTTATATCATGATAACAAAGATTGAATACATCAAAGAATTAAAGCAAACCCCAAACACCATTTTGATATTATTTTAACTATTTGTGTTTTGTGGCTTAAGCATTACAGACCAAGCAAGTATTATTCATGCACTCACAGGAAAACTAGAAAGAAAAAATGAAACACTTACAATTAGGGGTATAGAAGACAAACCTAAATCCATTTCCAATATTAGAGAAATCCCCATCAAAACACATCTTCCAAACTACACCTTCTTTGTCATGTTCAACATCAAGAACAACAAATTGTTTACTAGTATCAACATTCCCAAAAATGTTTCCTAATTCAACATCTATGTACAATACTTCATTAATAACACATTTCAAATCTTAAATTACATGTAGCATCTTTGGATATCTATAAAGATTGACCATCTTAACCTCCAGTAGAATGTTATCATAAGATAAGTCCATCTGTACACTTTCAACCATGCTAGTAGCCCATTTACATGACAACAACATCCCCCACTTGGGTAGGCAATCCACAACTACCACATCCATATTCAAATACTTCCCTAGATGTACTACCAACCACTTGACTTGTATAACAACTAAAACCTCTTATGAGTCCATGGAATAACACTTGCCAAAGGATAATATAATTTTAGATCTAATTAAATTTAGAACACCTAGGTGAATTACATTGCAAGAAGCTCTAGTGTCAAACATGAAGTTGTGAACAATCAAACCATTAATCATTAGGGTTGTATAAAATGGGTCCATATTCAGCTAACTCTCTACAAGTGAAGTCCCTAAATAGACCTCAAGAATGGGTTCAACAACCTCTTCTGATTCTTTTTCACTTTATGGGGATGTTTGGGGTAACTCAATTTCATTCATAGTTGACTTATCACCAAATTGTATGTACTTAAATGCTCTCTTCCTATTTTTAGGTATTCTTAATAATTCAGCAAGTGGCATAGTGACTTGTAGTTGGATCAACACTTGAGCCATATCACATATGCTATACTAAGGAAGAGGAGTATTTGGTGGAAGGGTATCAACACCTTTATCTAAAATATAGTCACTTAAAGTCTATAGTGGAGTAAGATGGTATGGATTAACTTCTTTAGTGACAGTCTTCAGAGGTGGATTGTGTCTAACTTCATTCGTACCCTTAGGGATACTAGACAATATGGGCATTTTATTCTTAGCTGGAGCACCTCTGGGCTTTGTGAATTTGGAAATGGGTGCTGGTTTGGAAACTTTGGGGATTGTTTTAACTTTCTTACCTTCCTTATTAGCATCATCTACCTTTGGATTTGTAAGCATAATGTTTTGAGGAGTAGTAATATGATGCTTACTTCTCAAGTGATACTCATTTTCTTGGGAAATTGCTACATTAATTAATAACTACCTATCTTCAACTGATGGAATTCCCCCATCATATTTCTTAATCATAATAGAATGCAAGAAATCAAAATCATGAATGGGTAATTCATATGCTTGTTCCATATTAACACCACAAGAAAATTTGGGAGTTGGCACACTTATCTTTTCAACCACAGTCCAAAACTGATCAACAGTAGTAGCACTCAATAATTTTGTGGAGGTAGACATTTTGATTCAGGGGATTTGATCATTAAACATTGATATCTCATCATTGGATGATGCTGACTAAAATTAATTTGCATCTTCATCAATTGATTTAGTTTTATCACATGGGGGATGTAGAAGGAAGCACTTGTCACACCAATCAATATCAATGTCAAAATTCACCACATTCACTTTCACATTTAGTGGATCAAGCACTTGTTTTCTATCCCTTCTAATATGATTTTTATTTTTTATTTTTTCACTTGCAATCCTCTTCCCTTTTTCATTGTTTTGATTAAGGAAAATATGCCCACTTAGTGTTTGATTCAGATTTAGATCCCTTTATTGACTAGTAGACACATGAGGGATCCCCTTATCATCCCTTTCTAATTTTTATGACATTTATTTGAAAACAAAGGCCAAGGTTTTAACCATCTCTTCAAGGTTGGTTGTCTTTGTGGACTTTGTGTTTTAGGATTGACCAATTTTACATCAGCCCACTTATTTATAGGATCTCCCATAGCCATTATGTTTTCTTTAATTTGGATGGCCATATTTAATGCCAATTAGAGGTTTGTGGGAGCCTTGTCCCTCAAGTAGTATGTAGCTCTCTTTTCAAAGGAATCAAAGTACTTTATCAAACATGTTGTATCACTAGGTTGAATGTTTTCAGGTAGCCACATCATAACCTTGTTGAATCACATATTGAAGTCCTACATACACTCATTAGGATTCTTTTTGATGTTTTCAAATTCAGCCAAAAATAACCCTAGATCAATTCTATCACCATATTTAATTTTAAAAACATTCTTCATCTCTTCCCATGAATCCATGCATCCACAAGGAAGGGAATTGAACCAGTCATGAGCATCTTCCTCCAGCATGTACACAAACAATTTAATGTACACATCCTCATCCTTAACATCATAATCTTCAATGATATTATGAAAAAACCTCAAGTGATGATCCCCACTTACTGCATTATTCCTTTGAAACTTTGGAAGGCATTTCTTTACTTCAATCAGGACCTCATTAAGATAACCTTCCATGTTATCAAAATTGATAGGCCCAAATCTAGAAATGAAAAATACAAGACATGCATTCTCATATGGATCCCTATGCCTCATGATTGGTTGAATTGGAGGTTCAAGAATAAATGGTAAAGGGATATGATGGGGTGAATGAGGTGGACTTGGTGGATCAAACTTGGGATGGGATTTACCTAGCTGAGAAGAAGCTGGATAGTAAATAGGACTATAGGTTTTAGAATTTCTAGGAGAGCTATGATATTCATCAATAATGGGAGGGCCAAAAAAGAGTTCAAGATTATCAGAATCTTGATGACTCTCAATAACTAAACTTTTCCCTTAAATAGGCCTCCAAAATTGTCTCCTTCATCTTTGATATAAAATTAATGGTGAGTCAAGTTTCTTAGATGATTCACCTTTGAAAGATGATCTCAATCCTTCCAGATTTGCAAACAAGAAAATACTCAAAGCCAAAACTAAGCAAAAAAATATTCAAAAAAAGCACTAGTCTTCCTTGAAGCTAGGTGATAAAAGTTAAAGTCACCACTAGAATCACAATTCTAGAATATAAAAGTTAAAAAACTAATAGTGATATATGATGACAACATACTTTGATGTAGTTAATAATGAGATAAAGATCAAAGACAATGAAATATTCAAAATAATGTTGAAATGGGAAAAAAAGCCTTCTAACATGCAATCTCAATAGATATTTGCAATGAACATAGCAGAAGTCAAATTATCAAACCTCTAGACTTTCTAGCACATCCCCATTGGAGTGCTGAAACATTGACAACAATGATAATCAAATTAGTGTAGTAAAAATAGATAAATTCACAACATGAAATACTTATATCTCTATGCAAGTGTCCCTAACAACACAAGTGATTAGGAATTCAATTTAATCCCTAATAATGGTGCCAATAAAGTGTTGGTTCCCAATTTTACACTTCATACACTTGACCTTGCAACTTGAATAAAATGACAAGATAAGATGAGAAACCCAAAAGTATGTCCTTGTAACTAGGGAAAGTTCTAACATCTATATAATATTGAATGCATAAAATGATCGAGAGGCACCTAAAAAGGGTATGGTTAGCTCCCTGCTGCTTTTGGCTCTAATTGAACCAAGTTGAGAGGACCTATGGGCTAGCTTGCTCACACAGAGAGATTTTGCAATTCAACTTCCATACGAATTTTGGCATAAGAAAACAAATATGACAAAGGCATAACCAAGTTTTTACACTTCATCCATGATGGGTTGTCACACGACATGTACACATTCTCTAAGTCATATACAAGTTAATAAAGACAGATGGGAAAGTGACTGGAATCTTCATTCTAAATAATCTTCAATGATAGAGGTCAAATAAAAGATTTTAATGCTAGGATTAAAAACACAAAATGTAGACACATGTTAAGCATAAAATATTTTATGAATTTATAGGTAAATAACACTTATAGTATGCAACAATGTGTATTATTTTTAGGGTGAGATAAAGTAGGATAGGTTAGATTATTTATAAAATGGAGGGTGGTGTGCTGATGGATTTAAAATAATAAAATATCTTGGAGTATTCATGAAAATATTCTTTGTCAAAGATGTAGAGAAAAATCAAATAAAAGCTAGTGAGAAATATCAAAAGATCCCAGAAAAACTAGAACATACACTAAAACTAACCCTTTAAACACTTTTCACTATCAAATCCATAAACCTAGGGTGACCTAACAAGTTATTCAACAACATATTCTAAAATAATGAAAAAAGGAATTTATAACCTAGATCGAAGCCCAAAATGACAACTAGTAATGGGATAAAACTAGATATTCAATAAATAATATCTTCAAAACATATTATTGAATTTCACCAACATGAAAAGAAATATTACACACATCAGTATTTCAAAATTATTCCATGTGGACAAACATGTTGAGATTACTCTTTTGACAAGGGAAACATAAACATGATCTCAAAGCTTTCTAATGGTTGTATAGATGCAACCACCTTAACAAGAGAGATAAAATATACACATAGTAATTAATCCCAAAGGAAATTATGCAAAATATAGACTTAGAGAAAGCAAAGGAGAAAAAAATGACCAAAAACAACCTTGAGTAGAGGAAAATCCCTCAATTTATACATTTTTAAATCTGGGATTGTGGGTCATAATTTTAAAAATTGTAAAACAAACCTTCAAGTCCACCAAGATGGTTCCAACTAGAAAATATTCCCTTACCATGCTTGAAATCTTATTCCATTTACAAGAAGAATCATTGTTGCAACTACCTCTATAGGGAATGATGAAGATGCGCAACAAACCTTTAATCTTTTAACCGAAGATGTCGATGAATTCATGATCTAGATGGACTTGATGTTGTAGGCCTGAACAATTATTTGTAATCATATACAATTGCTTAGAGATGCTCTTGACCACTTTCCTACAAAGATGAAGGGAGGAAATCATTTGAGGGGCCAAACAAATTTTATCCTCATGTGTAACTGCCTATAGATTCTCTCGTACTGATCAAATTTCAAATTATGGAAAATTCTAGGCAAAAATTCTCCCTTTTGTGCATGCTAAAGAAATCCCATTAACTTATTATTATTAAAATTAGAAATCTCCATCTATGATAAAAGCATAAAATAATCCATGGATGTTTAGAAATTATGTTCTGGAAAAGTAGTTATATCTTCTTTTATGCTTCAAATCATTGCCATGTCCATGCAAGAACCATCAATTTTAGCTTTAAAAATAAATATTACCACATACTAACATTTGGCATGACATATCAGATCTAACCAAAAATTTGTGGGGATCCAAAATGACTAAGCTAATTAATTATCTCCAATATAGATATGTGTCACTTTTTGGTGCAATTTGGGATCTTTTAAAAGTCTGTCTCAGTTCATGTTGTTGGATCATTCTTGCCAAAGGAAATGTGAGTTGTATATCTTATGTGAGATGCTTAAGATCTAATTTTTGGTATGCAAGTGTGCCACTTGTCACTTATGAATTTTTATATAGGATATTTGACTCATCGACTGTTGGCTCACACCATCAGATCTGACTAGGGCAAGTAAACACATTTCATTAGATCATGATTTGTGGGGTAGAGTGTTATTGAGTATTTATTTTAGTTAAACTTGAGGATATGCCATTTGGTAGCCCTACGGGATTTGTATGTACCTTGAAAATAACCTCTATTACTTTGAGTACCATCATGCCATGTGGCAACACCTTATGCTTCTTAACCTTCTAACCTATTCCACTCACTATATGATCTGTTTCCACTTTCTTGAGATCTTAACACTTATTGATCTTGCATTCTCTCATAGGATCTCTAATGTTTTGAATCATCACCCACCATTAGATCATCCTTGCTTGAGAAAAATGCAAGCCATAGATCTACCACTGTTTGAAATCAAATGGATACTTCAAGGGGCCTAAATTTGACATTCGTGCTACCATTTGGAACATTTTAAATCCAATATATATTTTCTATTAATTAAAATTAATGTATGCACACTTATCAAAGATGTCCATTAGACCATGACACTCATGCAATTTGATCAAATTTATTAAAGAATTTGTTCATTGGGTCTTGTGTCCTCGACATTCCTATTTCCATTCAGCCCTTTAGTCTCTGACACTTTTATTTCAGGCAATTTTTTCACATTAATTTTGTCTTTGACATCTTTGTTTAGACAGTTCTTTTCCTTCAGGGACTTTGTTATGCAGCAATCCTATTCATGGGATTTATGTCAGGACAATTGTTTTAGACAAAATATGTAAAATAATTTCCTTGAAACATATGAATCTTACATCTTTCTTGAAGAAATTTGACTTTACACTTTTCTTGAGGAAATGAAATTCTTTCAGACATTTTGTGTGGGCAAAATGCTCAAAGGAAATAGACCTTCAAACTTTTTTCCACAGAGAAAATGTTTGGTAGAATTATTTTAGGTTTTTTATACAAACAATTTTGTCAAAATAAATTAATTATTTTGGTCTTTTTGTTAAACACTTTGCCTAACACAAATATGGCTTTGAGATTTTTGTTCGTGATAAAAAAGCTTGAAGACTTATTTGTGTCGGGCAAAGTGTTCACATAAAAAGTCCAAAAAAAGTCTAAGGTATTTATACATAAGTCAAGTAAAGACTTTGAGACTTAGCCAATTTAACCCAACTTGACCTTTAATGAAGACTTGAAAAAATGATTTTGATCTAAGGACATAGATATTGATACTTGACTCGAGCTGGACTTAAGCATTTACACTTAACAAGGGCTCAATTGCTTTAATGTAATTTTTGGCACTAATAGAGGGGTGAAAAAGGAATTTCTTGATCCTTTGAATGCCAAAATGAATGTTTTATATTTTAACCTTGCCATTGATTGGTGTGATACATGTTTCCTCCCCCATCCTCCTTATGATACTACTAAATGAATTGATAAATATACAAAGGAACCTAAGTCTACATCTGAAGACGATGAGATATTGATGTTTGATTGTCAAGTTTCTCAAATTAAAATGTATACCTCCACATAATTTCTACGTGATATTATTGTTTATTAGTTTTGGAATGAATTACAAAAGGTATGTGTCCCAACTTCTGAAATTGTTTGTGATGTTAACATGACACAAACATATGAATTACACAATCATGATTTCTAATTTTTATGATCTATGCTTATTAAGAAATATGATGGGGGAATTCTTTTAGTTGAGGACATGCAACTCTTAATTAATGAAATAGTTGCCTAAGAGAAAGATTATAGTCTAAGAAGTAAGAAACAAGGTGCTGCTCCTCAAGAGACTACCCTTGCAAATTCAAGGGTAAGCGATGCAAGTAAGGAAGTTAATAAAACTACAAAAATCCCTATTCCTTCTAATTTATAACCTATTTTCGAAGTTGTTACACAAAAAGGTGCTCTATCCAAGAATAGGGTACCTTTGTTATCCATTATCCCTAAGGGTGTGAGTGATGTTAGAATAAATCCACCTTTGAAAACTATTGTTAAACATGCTAATTCATCCCAACATGTTCCATATATGATGTTAAATGATTTTAGTCTAGGTGAAGGTGTTGTGACCCTTCCACCTAATACTCCTCTTCCTCAGTATAACATTATTATATGGATCAATTATTGAGTCAACTAAAAATCAATGTGCCACTTGTCAAGTTATTGAAAATACCTGAACATGGGTAAAGGGCATTTGATTATTTGGAATTTGGTGAGAGTACAAATATAAATGAAATTAATTCACCCCAAACATTCCTAGATGATGATGAAAAAACATATGAGGCTATATAACCTACCCTAGAGGTATATTTTGGGACTGCACTAATAGAGAGTCAGTTGGATGTGGATGTGTTTTACACAACCCTACTAATAAATCGCTTAATTGTTCACAATCGCATGTTTGATTCTAGAGCCTCTTGTAATGTGATTCCCCTAGGTGTCATTAATGAGCTTGGAGTAAAAATAACATCTTCCTTTGGCAAGTTATACTCCATAGATTCATGATAGGTACTAGTTATTGGACAAGTTAAAGGGTTGGTATTGTAGTTGGCTATGCATCCAAGTAAGTTATTGAATATATACATGGTATTTTTCGATTGCAATCTCAAGTGGGGGATGCTACTATCATGAAAATGGGTTGCCAGCATGGGTGGAAGTGTGCAAATGGACTGTTCTTATGCCACCATTACTTTGAAGGGTAAGATGGTCAGACTTTATAGAGAGCCTCATATGCTACATGTATTAGAAGATCTGAAATATGATTTAAATGAGGTGTTGTAAATAAATGTGGACCAAGGTAACTTCATTGGTAATGTGGATGCTGTTGAACAACCAACTATTCTTGATGTTGGGTTTGATAAAGAAGTTGATGTTTGGAGAATGTCATTTGATGGGGCTTGTTCAAATCTTTGAAATGGAGCTTGGGTTGTCTTCTATGCCCTCAATAATAAATATTTTTATTTATATTTCAAGTTATCATTTGAGTTCAAAAATAATACTTCTATGTATGAAGCACTCTTGCTTGGTTTGAGGATTTCCTATGAAAATGGAATTACAAGTCTGATTGTAAAGGGTGATTTTGATCTAATGGTTAAGTAGGCTTGCAATGTTTATGCCACTAAAAATAAATGTTGAAAAAATATAAGAATATTTTATGGGATTTGATAGATTTATTTTATGCTTTCAACATTTTTTGTCATGATAGAAGTTATAATGAAGATGCTGACCAATTTACAGGGTTAGGTGCTCAATTTGAAATTGAAAATATGAACCCTCATTGTCAGTATAAAGTGGAGGTACATGTTAGATCTTCAATCCCAGACAATATCATTTACTGGCATGTTTTTTATGATGATGAACATATTAGAAGGTTTCTAAATTGTGAAGTTGGGTTTCTAGATCAACTTATAGACTTGGAATCCATGGTTCTGACCTATGATGGGAAGGAAACCCTGTTTGGGAAGCAAATTATTCAGCTAAAGATAAACACTCTCCCTAAGGGATTGGTAAGTTTAGAGGCATCTTTTTATGGAGTGGATAAAATTAAAATTTGTGATCTATTTATCTCAAAATATGTAACTAAATAGAATTTGGGATATAATGAACATCATATAAAGGTCTAGTTGGGTACTCACCTAAGTGAAGTAGAGAAGCAAGCTTATAGGTAACTGCTAAAGAGGTACTAAGATTGATTGGCTTGGTCTTATTCTGAGTTGAAATCATATAGGGAAGATTTTTTTTTAGCATGATCTGAGCAATATTTCAGGGGACGGTTCTACCCCAATTAGTGGTAGAACTTTTGGGAGCCTTAACATTTGCACCATAGCTCCGTTTGACTCCTCATTTGAAATGTTAGAAAGCTAATAATGAGGGAAACATCATGAAATGTCACTGAGATATGCTCAATGAGTTTTAAACCTTGAAAAACAAATGGAAGTGCCTTAAATTCAATTTTAGTAGTAAAGTATAATAATAGAAAGTTTCTAAAAATAGTAATTCCTCGAATTCTATATTATTATAAATCAAGGAAGTCAAACTACATAATCTCCCTCAAGATTTGTGACCTTTCACATACTCCTCCCACCTTAAAAATGTGTATAAATGAAGATGTAACCTAAAATGGAAATCAAATATCTCTTCCTAGAGATAGGCATATGTTATATCTACAATAAAACATCTCTTCTTAGAGATAACATTATTAAAATTGTGTTGTTCTTATTTCTTGAATTATCTTTCAACCAAAGCTTTTGAGTTTTAGATCAGTGGTATCAAAATTATTTGTCTTGAGAGTGTAAGACCCTAAGCATGAAGTCAGGGTACAAGAAGCTTGGGTGTGAAACAATAGAGCTTCTAAACTATCCACCTATTTGCTCCAAACCACTTCAAATGGCAGATAACACTGAGACATCCAATCCTTTCAAGGAAATGGTGAATGAATCCCTCCAATAGTAGTAAGTGTAGATGATACAACAATTCACCCAAATTCTCCAACAAATCTTGATGGAAAATTTTGGCTCCTTATCTGCACCCCCACATCATTTTAGTGCCCCAACACCCTTCAAGGTTCAAGTGAATTTTGACATCCCTATATTTGAAGGCAAAATCAATGTTGATGTAGTAAAAAATTGGTTGGATCAATTGTATTCATATTTTTTGGTAAATAAATTCATCGATAAAGATAAAATCACTTTTACTCTTTTGAAAGCATCATTGCTTGTCAAAAACTGGTGGAAAATATACAAGAAGAGATTCAGTACAGATGATATTGGCCTTGAGGCAGAACCTACCTAGGATGATTTCATGGAAGTTGTAAAGGAAGAATATTACCCCATTGGAGCATATGACGATCTATATATAGAGTGGCAACAACTTTACCAAGGTAAGTAATAATTTGTTCAAGATTACACTAACATTTTTCATTCTCTATCTGCAAGATTGGGCATCCAGAAAAGTGAAAAACATAAGGTTATCAAATATCATGATGGACTACAGTGGTATAAATATGGGGAGATGGTACTCTACAATTTGAAACCCCTCAGTGAGGCGTACAAGTTCATGACGGAGATTGAGCAAAAACATGAAAGAATGGATATGAAGAGTTAGCATTCAAAATGGAAAAGTGACAAAGAAGGTCAAAAATGAGGCCAAAATTGGAAGGAAAAAGAAGGGAAGACTGGGAAATGGTGTGATTACCACAAATCTAGAATGCACTCCAAAGAAGAATGTTGAGCCATCAAGTCCCTAATTTATGAATCACAATCCTCAACATCTACTACTCTACCTCATACACACCATGCAATCAAAAAGGATGAAAAAGAGATTGTAGATGTTGAGGTTGATGCCATCATTGCTTCATAATAGACCCATGAGGAGAGGCCAGATGACAAGGAACGGTTGTTTCACTCTAAGTTATGGGTGAAAGGTAATCCTCTGCATTTCATTCTTGATAGTGGGAGTCAAAATAATTTAATCTCTACTAATGTTGTGAAAAGCCTAAATTTTTCCATGAAGCCTCACCCAAAGCCATATAGTATTGGATGGTTGAGTCCAGTGAGAAAATTCTGTGTCACCCACCAATGTCTTCTCTCATATGTAATAAAACTATTCCAAGATGAAGTCTTATGTGATGTGGTCAATCTAGATGTTTGTGATGTACTCTTTGGTCAGCCATTCATGTATGATCAATATGGCATCTATGAATCAAGAACTCAAAGGATCACCCTCACTCTTGGATCATGGTGCTACAGGGTACCATAGATACCACCTTCTATATATGTCTCTATGATTAATGCCAATAAATTTGTTATCATGGTGGTCAAGCCACAAGAATCCAAAAGGGCTAATGTTGCAGCCCTAACTACACAAAAAACACAACAATAGAAGAAAATAGATGCCATGCTAAAGATGTTCATGGCATTCTATCCATAGACTGACGGTCAAATAGAAATGGTAAACAATCGGGCCCTGCATAGCTCCACAAAGCATAGTCCATTACAACTGTGCATCAGGAATTAAAAAAAATACAACTTCCAGACTTGATGACAAATATTGATGTAATGGGGTCCATTGCTTCTCAAGGAGGGAGGAATGATCCAAGTAATATTTTAGGTGACAACCCAAGAGACGGTTCTACCCCAACTGATGGGAAAACTTCTGGGAACCATAACTTTTGTACCATAGTTCCATTTGACTCCCCATTTGAACTATTAGAAAGATAAGAATGAGAAGAATATCATGAGATGGAACTGATCTCCACTAAATGGGTTTTGACCCTCAAAAACTAAATAGAGGTGCCCTAAATTTCAATTTTAGTAGTGGAGTATAAAAATAGTAAGTTTCTAAAAATAATAATTCTTCAAATTCTGTATTGTTGTAAATCATGGAAGTCAAACCACTCAATATCCCTCAAGATTGGTGACCTTTCACATGCTCCTCCTACCTTAAAAATGTGTATAAATTAAGATGTAACTTGAAATGGAAATCAGATATCTCTTCCCAGAGATAGGAATATGTTGTATTTGCAATTTTGAGTAATAAAACATCTCTTCTCAAAGATAACATTATTAAAATTGCATTTATTTTGTTTCTTGAATTATCTTTCAACCAAAGATTTTGAGTTTTGGATTAGTGATATCAGAGCAATTTGTCTTGAGAGTGTATTATCCTGAGGATAACGTTAGGCTATAAGAACCTAGGGTGGAAAACAATAGAGCTTCTAAACTATCCACCTATCCACTCTAAATGACCTTAAATGGTGGACAACACCGATACATGTGATGCTGTCAAGGAAATGGTGAATGAATCCTTGAATAGTAGGAAGCACATATGCTACAATAATTCACCCAAATTCTCCAAAAAATCTTGATGAGAAATTTGGGCTCCTCATCTACAGCTCCACATCATTTTAGTTCCAAATAAATGATGATGTAGTAAAAAATTAGTTAGATCAATTGTCTTCATATTTTTGGGTAAATAAAATCACTGATAAAGAGAAGATCACTTTTGCTCTTTTGAAAGCATCATTGCCTATCAAAAGTTGGTGGGAAGTGTACAAGATGAGATTCAGTACAAATGATATTGGACTTGAGGTGGAAACTACATGGGATGATTTCATAAAATATATAAAGGAAGAATATTACCCCATTGTAACATATGATGCCCTGTATATAGAGTGGCATTAACTTTGCCAAAGTAAGGAACAATCTATTCAAGATTACACTGACATTTTTTATTTTCTATCTATGAGATTGGGCATCCAAGAAAGTGAGAAACATAAGGTTCTCGAATATCATGGTGGATAACAATAGAATATATGGGGAGAGATGGAACTCTTCAATTTAGAAACCCTTGGTGAGGCATACAAGTTTATAGTAAAGATTGAGTAAAAGTATGGAAGAATGAGTATGAAGATTCGGTATTCAAAATGAAAAAGTGACAAAGAAGGTCAAATATGAGGCCAAAATTAGAAGTAAAAGGAAGGGAAGACTGGAAAATGGTGTGATTAACACAAATCTAAAATACACTCTAAAGAAGAATGATGAGCCATCAAGTCCCTACTTTCTGAGTCAAAATCCTCAACATCTACTACTCTACCTCATACATACCTTACAATTGAAGAGGATGAAGAGAGATAGTATATGCTGAGCCTGATGCCATCATTACTTCATCACAGGCCCACGAGGAGAGGCTAGACGACAAGGAAATGTTGTTTCACTCTATGTTATGGGTGAAAGGTAAGCCTCTGCATTTCATTCTTGATAGTAGGAGCTAAAAGAAGTTAATCTTTAATAATGTTGTGAAAAGCCTAAATTTGTCCATGAAGCCTCACCCAAAGACATGTAGTATTGGATGGTTGAGTCCAGAGAAAAACCTTCGTGTCACCCACCAATGTCTTCTCTCATTTGTAATAAAACCTTTCCAAGATGAGGTTTTATGTGATGTGGTCAATCTAGATGTTTGTGATGTACTCTTTGGTCAGCCATTCATGTATGATTGACATGGCACATATGAATCAAGAACTTGAAGGACCACCCTCACTCTTGGAACACAACATGACAGGGTACCAGAGGTACCACCTTCTATATCTATATCCCTGATTAGTGCCAAGAAATTTTTTATCATGGTGGTCAAGACACAAGAATCCAAAAAGGTCGATGTTACAACCTTGACTACATAAACAACACACAAATAGAAGAAAATATATACCAAGCTAAAGATGTTCATGGCCTTCCATCTACAAATTGATGTTTAAAAATAAATGGTGAACAATCGGGCCCTACATAGGTCCACAAAGCATAGTCCATTACAAGTTAGCATCAGGAATCAAATCAATATACAAATTTCACACTTGATGATAAATCTTGATGAAATAGGGACCGTTTCTTCTCAAGGATGGAGGAATGATCCAATAAATATTTTAGGTGACAATTCAGGTGATGGTTCTGCCTCAATTGGTGGTAGAACTTCTAGGAGCCATAACTTTTACACCATAGCTCTATTTGATTCCCCGTTTGAAACGTTGGAAAGCTAAAAATGAGGAAAAAATCATGAGGTGGAACTGAGCTTTGCTTAGTGGGTTTTGACTCTTGAAAACCAAATGGAAGTGCCCCAAACTTTAATTTTAGTAGTGCAATATAAAAATAGTAAGTTTCTAAAAATAATAATTCTTCAAATTTTGTATTATTGTAAATCATATAAGTCAAACCAATTAACCTCCCTCAATATTGGTGACATTACACATCCTCTTCCTACCTTAAAAATGTGTATAAATGAAGATGTAACTTGAAATGTAAATCAAACATCTCTTCCTAGAGATAGGCATATGATGTATTTGTAATAAAACATCTCTTCTTAGAGATAACTTTATTAAAATTATGTTCTTGTTTCTTTAATTATCTTTCGACAAAATCTCATATGTTTTGGATTAGTGGTATCAGAGTAGTTTCTATTGAGAGTGTATGATATTGAGGATGAGGTTAGGCTACAAGAAGCTTGGGTGGAAAATAATAGAGCTTCCAAACTATCCACCTATTCACTCCAAATGATCTAAAATGGTAGACAACACCAAGACATCTGATCCTTTCAAGGAAATGGTGAATGAAGGCCTCCAATAGTAGAAATCATAGATATGACAATAATTCACCCAAATATTCCAACAAATCTTGATGAGAAAATTTGGCGTCGCATCTGCACCCCCAAATCATTTCAGTGCCCCAACACCCTTCAAGATTCAGGGGAATTTTGATATCCCTACATTTGAAGGCAAAATCAATGCTGATGTAGTATAAAATTGGTTGGATGAATTGTATTCATATTTTTTGGTAAATAAATTCATCGATAAAAATAAGATCACTTTTACTCTTTTGAAAGCATCATTGTCTATCAAAAATTGGTGGGAAGTATACAAGAATAGATTTAGTACAGATGATATTGGACTTGAGGTGGAACCTACCTAAGATGATTTCATAGAAGCTATAAAGGAAGAATACTACCCCATTGGAACATATGATGATCTATATATAGAGTGGCAACAACTTCACCAAGGTAAGAAATAGTCTGTTCAAGAGTACACTGACATCTTTCATTCTCTATCTATGAGATTGGGCATTTAGGAATGTGAGAAACATAAGGTTTTCAAATATCATGGTTTAATACAATGGTATATATGGGGGGAGATGGAAATATTTAATTTGGAAACCTTTGATGAGGTGTACAAGTTCACGGTGAAGATTGAGCAAAATCATGGAATAATGAATATAAAGAGTCAACCTTCAAAATGGAAAAGTGACAAAGAAGGTAAAACACAAGGCCAAAAATATAAGCAAAAGGAAGGGAAGACTGGGAAATAGTGTGATTACCATAAATCTAGAATGCACTCCAAAGGAGAATGTTGAGCCATCAAGTCCCTACTTTATGAGTCATAATCCTTAACATCTACTGCTCTGCCTCATATACAACTTGTAGTTAAAGAGGATGAAGAAGAGATTATAGATACTGAGCTTGATGCCATCATTTATTCATCATAGAACCATGAGGAGAGGCTAAATTACAATGAAATATTGTTTCACTCTAAGTTATGGGTGAAATGTAAGCCTTTGTATTTCATTCTTGATAATGGGAGTCAAAAGAATTTAATCTCTACTAATGTTATGAAAATCTTAAATTTGTCCATGAAGCCTCACCCATAGCTATATAGTATTGGATGGTTGATTCCAAGGATAAACCTCCATGTCACCCACTATTGTCTTTGCTCATATGGAATAAAACCTTTCCAAGATGAGGTCTTATGTGATTTGGTCAATCTAGATGTTTATGATGTACTCTTTGGTCAGCCATTCATGTATAATCGACATGGTATCTATGAATAAATAACATGAAGGATCACCCTCACTCTTAGAACATGGTTCTATAGGGTACCAAAGCTACCACCATCTACACCAGTCTCTATGATTAATGCCAAGAAATTCATTCTCTAGTGGTCAAGCCATAGGAATCCAAAAGGGATAATGTTATAGCCCTGACTACATAAATAATAAAACAACAAAATAAAATAGATACCAAGCTAAAGAATTTTATGGCCTTCCATCCATAGACTAATGTTCAGACAGAAATGGTGAACAATCAGGCCCTATATAGCTCCATAAAGCATAGCTCAACAAAGCACAGTCCATTACAAGTATGCATCAGAAATTAAATCAAATCATAATTTTCACACTTGATGAAAAAACTTGATGAAAGGGGACCATTTATTGACAAGGAGGGAGGAATGATCTTAGAAATATTTTAGGCAACAATTCAGGTGACAGTTATACCCCAATTGGTGGTAGAACTTTTGGGAGCTAGAACTTTTGCACCATAGCTCTGTTTAACTCCCCATTTGAACCGTTGGAAAGATAAGAATGAAGGGAACATCATGAGATGGAATTGAGCTATGATTAATTGTTTTTGACCTCTAAAAACCAAATATAAGTAATATAAATTTTAATTTTAGGAGTACAGTCTAAAAATAGTAAGTTTCTAAAAATAATAATTCCTCAAATTTTATATTGTTGTAAATCATGGAAGTCAAACCACTTAATCTCCCTCAAGATTGGTCACCTTCCAAATCCTCCTCATACCTTGAAAATGTGTATAAATGAATATGTAACATAAAATGGAAATTAGATATCTCTTCCCAAAGATAGGCATATGTTGTATCTACAATTTTGAGCAATAAAACATCTCTTTTTAGAGATAGTGTTATTACAATTGTGTTGTTCTTATTTATTGAATTATCTTTCAACCAAATCTTCTAAGTTTGGATCAATGGTATTAGAGAAGTTTATATTGAGAGTGTATTATCTTGAGGATGAGTTCAGGCTACAAGAACCTTCGGTGGAAAACAACATAGATTCCAAACTATCCACCTATTCCTCCAAATGACCTCAAATGGCAGACAACATCGAGACATCCAGTTATTTTAAGAAAATTGTGAATGAATCCTTCTAATATTAGTAAGCACAAATTCTATAATAATTCACCTAAATTCTCCAACAAATATTGATGGGAAATTTTGGCTCCTCATCTGTACCCCCACATTATTTGAGTGCCCCAACACCCTTCAAGGTTCAGGTGAATTTTGATATCCCTACATTTGAAGGCAAAATCAATAATGATGTAATAGAAAATTGGTTGGACCAATTATCTTCATATTTTTTAGTAAATAAATTCACCAATAAAGATAAGATCACTTTTGGTCTTTTGAAAGCATCATTACCTATAAAAAATTGGAGGGAAGTGTACAAGAAGAGATTTAGTATGGATGATATTAGACTTGAGGTGGAACCTACCTAGGATGATTTCATAGAAGATATAAAGGAAGAATACTACACCACTTGAGCATATAATGATAGGTATATAGAGTGGCAACAACTTCACCAAGGTAATGAATAGTTTGTTTAAGATTACACTAGCATTTTTCATTCACTATCTGCTAGATTGGGCATCTAGGAAAGTGAGAAACATAAGGTTTTAAAATTTTATGGTGGACTATAATGGTATATATGGGGGGAGATGTAACTCTTCAATTTGGAAACCTTTGATGAGGCATACAATTTCATAGTGAAGATTGACTAAAATCATGGAAGAATGAATACGAAGAGTCAGCCTTCAAAATGGCAAAGAGATAAACAAGGTCAAATATTAGGCAAAAATTGGAAGCAAAAGGAAGGGAAGACTTGGAAATGGTGTGATTATCACAAATCTGAAATGCACTCCAAAGAAGAATGTCAAGCCATTAAGTCTCTACTTTCTAAGTCACAATCCTCAACATCTACTGCTTTGCCTCATACACACCCTACAATCGAAGAGGATGAAGAATAGATTGTAGATGATGAGCCTGTTGCCATCATTACTTCATCATAGATCCATGAGGAAAGGGAAGATGACAAAGAAAGGTTCTTCCACTCTAAGTTATGGTTGAAAGTTAAGCCTCTACATTTTATTCTTGATAGTAGGAGTCAAAAGAATTTGATCTCTGTTAATGTTGTGAAAAACCTAAATTTATCCATGAAGCCTCACCCAAAGACATATAGTATTGGATGTTTGAGTCTAGGGAGAAACCTCCATGTCACCCACCAATGTCTTCTCTCATATGCAATAAAACATTTCCAAGATGAGGTCTTATGTGATGTGGTCAATCTAGATGTTTATGATGTAATCTTTGGTCAGCCATTCATGTATGATCGACATGGCATCTATAAATCAAGAACTCTAAGGATCACCCTCACTCTTGGAACATGGTGCTACAGTGTCCCAGAGGTACCACGTTCTACATCTATCTCCTTGATTAGTGCCAAGAAATGTGTTCTCATGGTGGTGAAGCCACAAGAATCCAAAAGGACCAATGTTGTAGCTCTAACTACATAAAAAAAATAATAACATAATCAAATAGATACCAAGCCAAAAAATTTCATGGCCTTCCATCCACAGACTGATGGTCATATAGAAATGGTGAACAATCATGCCCTGCACAACTCCACAAAGCATAGCTCCACAAAGCATACTCAATTATAAGTATGCATCAGGAATCAAATGAAAATACAACTTCCACACTTGATGATAAATCTTGATGCAATGGGGACCATTTATTCTCAAGGAGGGAGGAATGATCTAAGCAATATTTTATGTGATAATTCAGGGGACAGTTCTACCCCAATTTGTGGTAGAACTTCTTAGAGCCATAACATTTGCACCATAGCTCTGTTTGACTCCCCGTTTGAATTGTTGAAAAGATAAGAATGAGGGGAAAATTGTGAGATGACACTCAGCTTTGATAAATTTGTTTTGACCCCTAAAAATCAAATGAATGTGCCCCAAATTTCAATTTTAGTATTGCAGTATAAAAATAGTAAGTTTTTAAAAATAATAATTCCTCGAATTTTGTATTATTTTAAATATTATAAGTCAAACCAATTAATCTCCCTTGAGATTGGTGACATTACACATTCTCTTCCTACCTTAAAAATGTGTATAAATGAAGAGGTAACTTGAAATGGAAATTAGACATCTCTTCCTAGAGATAGGCATATGTTGTATCTGCAATTTTGAGCAATAAAACTTGTCTTCTCAGAGATAACATTATTACAATTGTGTTGTTCTTATTTATTGAATTATCTTTCAACCAAAGCTTCTAAGTTTTGGGTCAAAACATGTTGTCCCATTGCTATCTAAAAACAATTCTGTTAGGTATAAATAAAGACCTCTTAACCCCATCTTGGCCACAAAAATATAGGATGAGTAAAAGAAACTAAGGGATAGTGGAATTATCTATCCCATCAAATATTCATCATGGGCGGTGAAATTAGTCCATATGAGAAATAAAAGTGGAGACATTCGCTTGTATGTGTATTTTCAAAATTTAAATAAAGCTTCTTTAAAATATAATTACCCCTTGCCTAATATGGATAACATGTTGCAAAGTATTACTAGATCTAAAATGTTATCCACTTTAGATGGTTTCTTAGGGTATAACCATGTTGTGGTGAAGGAATTTTAAAGGCCCTAGACTGCATTCATAATGTCTTAGGGCACGTAGGTTTACATGAGGATGTATTTTAGGTTAATGCTTTCTAGTGAAATGTTTTAGTGAGATATGGATGTTGATTTTATAGGGGTAATTAACAAGTTATATCTATGTATCAGGATGACATTACTCTGTACTCCAAGAACATAAAGAAACATTTGGAGCATCTAGAATTTATTTTCATTAGATGTAGGGAAATCAAAATTTCACTTAATCCTAAGAGATGTCACTTTGACGTATAAAAAGCTAAGTTGATGAGACATATAGTGTCTAAGGATGGTGTCATCATTGATCCTAAAAGAGTGGAAGCCATTGAAAAAGTACCTAGCCCATAGTCCAAGAAGGGAATTTATTCCTTCTTTGGAAAAATAATTTTTTTAAAAAGGTTTTGGTCTAATTTTGCAAAGATCACTCTATCTATTACCTCTATGTTGAAGAAGGACAAGACCATCAAGTGGGAGAAGAAGGATGTTAAAGAATTTAATGACATCAAGGGAGCCTTGAAATTTGTCATTATCTTGGTCAGTCCTGATTACACTAAAGCATTTTAGATATTCTCTTTTGCATCACTTAATACCATAGCCATTGTTCTCTTGCAAAATAATGATGATGGTCACGAGTAGCCCATAGATTTATTTAGAAAATCTATACAAGGATATTAACTAAACCATACCATCATGGAGAAGCAATATTTCACTCTTTTGAAGGATATTTAGACATTCAAACTTTCTATTATGAGTTTAAAGATTATTGCGTATGTCCTATATACAATGTTGAAAGACATCTTTACTTAGATTGAAGTATCCAAAAAGAGATGCAGGTGGGTCAACAAGTTGAAAGAGTATAACATGGATATTTAGACCACCAAGTTGGTGAGAGATATGGGTCTATCAAAGCTCATGGTTGAGACTAATTGGTAGGTTATTAATGTAAACATTGTTATTTTTAATGTTGATGATTCCTTGAGTCAAATTAGCATATCTTCATGGTATAAAGACATTTTTTAATACTTACTAAATCTGAATTATCCATTGGATTTAAAAAAGAGCCGAAGGAGAAATCTCAAAATTGTTTCCCAAAAATATCTCTTGACTGAAAGTGGATTGACATGGAAGAATCCAGATGGGGTTCTCCTAATATTCCTAGTAGAAGAAGAAACTATTGATTTGATTAAGGACTTCCATAGTTGAGTATGTGGTGTTAATTTTTGCACCTAAGGTCACAAATCATAAAATTCTAAGAGATAGTTATTTGTGGCCATCACTATTCAGGGATGTTGCATAGAAAGATACAAAATGTAAAAAATTTCTGTAGTTTACTGGAAGGTTGAAAGCTTCTAGATCTCTCCCCCTATAACCTGTGATGATTGAAGGCCCATTTAGATAATGGGGAATGTACTTCATTGGGGATATCACTAATACATCAAGTAATGAACATAGATTGATAATGGTTACAAATTACTACTTCATGAAATAGGTTTAGGTAGTCCCTAAAAAGAAAGCCACAGATCAAGTGATTATGGAATTTTTATTGAATCAAATTATTTGTAGATTTGGTGTGCCTATCAAGGTAATTGTTGACAATGCCATGAGCTTTAGAGATAACATTTTGGTGGAATTGTGTAAAGATTATAGAATAAAATTAGCTTATGCTTCCAATTAAAACCCTTAGGGGAATGGGCAAGCAAAATCCAGTATCAATAACTTGAACAAAATCATTAGATGAACCTTGGAAGTAAATAAGAAGTGGGGTGAACAACTAAAATTTTCCTTGTGGGATGATAGGATTATGCCTAAAAGAGATATAGGAAAAATATATTTTGAGCTTGTTTATGAAGCTCAAGCTATCTTACCCATGAATTTATAGTTGCCAACTTATCAATTCATGCAACAACTAGAGGAAGATGAGGAAATCAACCACTATAAAAGCAAAGTGAAATAGATTGTTGAACTTGATGAAATTAGAATAAAATCTCATTAGAGACACCTCAAGTTAAGGAAAGACTCAAGGGAATATTTGATAGAAAGGTTTCTCCTATTAATTTTGAAGTAGGTGATTGGGTTTTAGTTTGGGACAGTAGGAATGAGGAAAAAGGCAACCATGGCAAATTTGATGCCTTATGGATGGGCCCCTATTATATCAACTAAAAAATTGTGGAACATACTTTCTTATTAAGAAACATGGATGGTGAGATACTAGAGCTACTAGTTATCAGTGGACATCTAAAACACTTCCTTGATTAAGTCCATGATTGTGTATAATAATTTAGAGCGTATAGTTTCATTATTTTGTTGCCCTTTTATGTTGTACCCTATTTATACAATTCCTCTTGTTTTTTTATTGTGTGTTCATTTACAGATCATCCTAATCCTTTTTTATCAGTCTAGCCTTGTTTTATTGGGTTTCCATTGGTTTTTGTTATGAAATTGCTAAATTTTTGACTTTGTGGCCTAGGGGATTGTCACCTAGTCTTGTTTTCTAGGGTTCTACACACCCATAGTGGGTGTAGATCCCCAAGCAAGACCTAGTGTTAGTGCCTATACTTGCATTCAACAATTTATACCTATTTTAAATATGTAAGTCCATAAAATTTTTAAATTTTCCCCTAATTCACAAATGTATACATGCATCATTTGAATCCCATTTTCACATGAAGTCATAAAAATCCTCTTCCCGCTCTTGCATTTTCCTTGTGAAAACCCTGTGAAACCTAGTCTTAGATAACATTTAGTATTTTTATGTTTTATAATGAGTTTTTTTCAAGGTTCATGGAGATTAAAAGATGTCATGTAGAAATATCAAAGGAAAGATCAAGTTTTTAAACTTAAAAGTTGAAAATCCATCTCCTTGACCCACCAAATCCACGTCAGTAATAAGTAATTCTATGCCAATTACTTTTTTGTCCACAAGGGAGGTTTAAAGGGGACATACAAATGTTAAGAACAATAGATATATTTTGAGTGATCAAATAAAGGGCAATTGCTAGCCACATGGAGCTCCACGTGAAAGTAAGTGAAACTTATTGAAAAGGGCCCACTCCATAGGTGGAAGAGTCCAAATGAAAAGTCATATAATAATAAAAAAGTTTTAAAAGGTAAAGCTTGGGAAATGCATGGATTGGTGGAACTTTCAAAGTTGATTGCAATTTTGAAATATTGGAAACTGTAAGTGAGGTATAAAAGTTTGATGGAGAAGGCAGGTGGGGATTTCAATGAAAAAAACATCTTGAAAAAACACTTTTTACAATTTCAACTTGCAATATGTCATTCAAGTTCTAAAGTCCAATGTAATTTCTTGGTGGTAAAACAAGTTCCAAAAGCTACTTGTTAAATTTTCAAGTGTATACCATTAGCTCATCTCTGAAACACACAAGATGGAAGGCATCATCCATGTGGGATGTCAGTGTAAATATTAACTAGGAAATCATGTTTTCAACATGCTAATTGTACTTTGCATTCTACACCATGAATCTATGATGAAACGAAGGATGTTGACCATGTGGATGAATGAAAGAATGTTTGCATATTTTTTGTAAAGAAATACAGTTTTGTATATCAGGAACCTGCAATCTACTTGCTAATCTTCAAAAACCATATCCTACATGCCAAATAAATAAAAAGAAAAGTTGATGGAGGTTTTCAAAGCAAATGGAACTTGGAATATTGTAACTTGTAAAATAAATATAGATTTCCCATATCCATCGATAGACATATAACATAGACAAGATTTTAAACTCCCAGTTGGAATGATAATAGACTAGGTGGAAGTGTTGAGGGTAGGTGGCACTAGTCTAAAATGAAAAAATAGATCTCATTGCAGAGTTATCCACATGTCTATGAAACCATAAATGGATATTTTCATTCTATTTCTCTGGTCACTGACAATGCATGCTCTAATTTCTCAAAGCATATGGATATCAATTATTGCCATAAAAAATACTTGCATCCTAAATTTCATATAGAGGAAAAACCCTACAAAGGAAGCAACCCAAATATTGGTAGCTATGACATGGGATAAGACAAATAAAAACTCAAAGTTCTAAAAAATTCCATTGGAAAAGTCCATGTAGAAGGCTAAAATGAAACTTATCTTCTTAACAAGGTAAGGCATGGTTGAAAAGGAAGTAGAGAAGTTTCAAGGGAAATCAAAGGTCGACGTGGAAAACAAGTAAGGCCATGAAAGAGTTCAAGAGGCCATGCCAGTATTTCTATTAACTCCAAAATTTATGATCTTTCCAAGTAGAAGTTAAGTTTATAAAATTTCAAAGCTCAAAATTTTAGGTAGGAGAGAGCCACACTATTAATAAAATCCACGATGAGGGTTAAATAGTGAAGCCAAGATTTTAAAAGGGTAAATCATGGGCCCCAACAAGAAGTTGAATGGATATTTTTTGAAGGTCGAGTGAAATTATTACAAATTGTAAATGAAGCATGGAAGACCATAGATATCTTGGTGGGAAAAGTAACATATGAAAAATATTCCTTGAGAATATAAGTTTTAAATTTATCGAGAGTCTCCAAAACCTATTGTGAAGGTATGAGACCAAGTAGAGGAAAAAGATAATGAAGTGTATGATGGAAATGTCAACATTAAAAATAAATTTTAAAAATTGTAAGTTACAACTTACTCATTGATTTATGGAACCCGTAAAAGTATATGGCATAAATATAAAGCTAAAAAACATATTCACAATATTGTAAATTGTAGATTTTAGTTTAGGCTCTAAAACCCATGAATAGTACCAAAGGGCACAAGGTTCAAAAAGTCTGTTGGAGGCATGAATAATTCCATGTATCCCTTGCAAGATAAGTGACTTTGGAAGGAGATGAACATTTCATATATTAATTTATATGTTTGACACGTATAGCTTTAGGAGTACATTATTGTTCAAAGGAATGGTTTGAATGATTAAAATTTCTAAAGGTGAAAGGAAAAATTATTTTAAATGCTCAACAACATGTAAATGAGGACAATAGTTTGTCCTGAAATTATTGCCTACATGTTATATGTGGAGGATCACTGTTGTATCCTTCTTGATGGTCCATAGGAGAATATATCATATAGGAAGCATTGGCATAAATATGTTGAGAACGCATCAAGTATTTTAGGCCTGGCTACTAGGTGAGACACCACATCTATATAGCTTGCCCAGATTTATATATAGTCACTTGAGTGTTGATTATAGATATAGAATATATAGCATAGTAATTTGATGATGCCTCTATGGGGGTTTCCATTTATCAAGTTAGTAAAAGTGTGGCTAACCTAACACCAAAACAAAGATGACCTAGAAAGTACCCTGATGCTACCAAAATAGTTGTTTCTTTAGTGGAGGTTAGAACATTTGGTATTAACTGGTGGAGGGTATGCAGACTTTTAGGTCAAACATATTATGATAACTTATTACCTCAAATTATAACATGAAGAGCTAGATGCCTAGCTAGATTTAAGAAAATTCTTGGTATTGTCTATGCTAAAGGTTTAGAAATACCAAGATGATGTAAATGGTATGCATGGAAAGCTATTGTTGAAATGTCTAGGAGTGTATTATAACTTAATTTACAGGTCTAGATAATTAATGCTTTTATCAAATGGGATGATCTTGTAAATTTAAAATATTTTCCACAATAGTATAAGGGCTATGAAGTTTAGTACATGGTGGATGTTATTGATGAATATGATGGTTGGGAAATTGAAGACATGAGGCCCAGAAGAATTGGGAAAAAGGATTTAAAAGTTTTGAAAATGATTGGAATAAAATGTAATAAAAAAGAGGATATTATTGTTTTGGTTCTCAATCCTACAAAAAGTGTAAATTTATTTCCATTACCTTTAATAAGATTATTTACAAGTCATACTTCTACTCAAAGGATAAGGTAACAAAAACAAGCACAACTCCTGAGTCTATTACACAATATAATACTTTTGCAAGTGGGGTTTTGGATATGGTGCTCAAGGTTATACTAAACAACCTAAAAATTGGTAGCAAGGAATAGTTAATTTCAAAAGAGCTAAAAGAAGTCTCAAATGGAGGTTTGTGGGAGATTTCAAAGGGGGATGCAATTTTAAATTTTTGTAAATATGAAATTTACAAATTATAATCTAATGTCTGCCACCCGCCAATCAACATAAAATCAAAAGTCAAAGTGGAAATTTTCAAGCCAAATGCAAATTTGCATTTTTATAAATTAAAAATTATACTTGACATATCCAAGTCCGTGATGATACTTTTTGATAGAACTACAAGCCCAGATTGCAAGTTGAAAAATTACAAATTGCAAATGTCCATCTAACTTCTAGATTTTGGATAACTTGTAAATTTGTAGTTGGATTCTTAAATCTCATCATAAAAATGAAGTGAGACTTTTAAAGAGAGGCCAAAGTTCTACATGAGACAAAAAGGATTAAAATAATGCACTTAAGCATTATAAAGTTTGGTAGCAACCTTGAAAAGGTAAAATGGGAAAATGAAAGGCATGTTGAAGTTAAAAGGTGAAAAAGGTAAAACATAAGCTATGTCTTTCATTTCTAATATATTTTTGGTGTCAAATACCTCCATAGAAGATAAATGTTAGAGGGGTTGTGAGGCCAAGGTGGGCCATTAGAAGGAGATTTTCCAAATGACCATGGATCCTTATTTGTTTCTATCACATTTGGAGTATTCCAATGAAATCATGACAAATATAAAGGCATTATATGGCCTACATAATAAGAAGGGTAGCTGTCCAAAAATTTCTAGATATGAAAATGATTAGTTGAAGGCATGGTCAAGTAGTTTCACATGAGGACAAGAAGTTTATTTTGATCCCAAGGGAATATTCTCCCGCTGGCTGAAGTGTAGTGGATTTATAGCCAAGGAGATCAAGGGTTTGTTTGAAATATCATCATGGGATGGGCAAAGAATTTCTTCAATGATTCCCATTCAAGAGCAGGAACTTCTAGGCATGACAAAGAACATATTCTAGCTTAAGCATATTCCCTAAATATTTTAGGTGAAAATTTTGTATAAAAAGAGGGCTTGTCTTCTTTGCAAGGTTGTTGTTGGTTTTATTAGGTCTTAGTCTCTTTTAAATTTCTGGGATCCTTTCTATGTGTATTTTATCTCTCTTGCTAAGGTGTTTGTAGTTGTACAACCATTAACAAGCTCTAAAAGTATGTATATGTGTCCCTTATTCAAGAACAAAATCACCATGATTTTCCCCATTATACCATTATGAAACACTGATGTACGTAAAGTTTATTTTCGAGATAATATAAAAAAGTTGTGATTTCTATTGTATTTGGTCAATGAAATGCAATAAAATATTCTTCATGATTTGTTGACTAGGTATCTATTTTTATGTTATAAACCTAGGTTATATATTCCTATCTACATTGTGATTTGGGAATATGTTGTTGAAAAAATCTTAAGGACATACTCAATTTATGGATTTGATAGGAGAAATCATTTAATTATGTAGTTGTAGTGTAAGCTTAAGGGTTTCAAGCATCCTCTAAATATTTGCATTATATTGGCAATAATGGATGCAACTCATTATGATAATTTCCTTAGCTTGTAGTTTAGTCTTATACATTTGTTACAAATGAATTCATACCCTATAATTAATATATCTTGTTGGCTATTTTAAATGTTATTTTCCCATAAGTGCTTCAATATTTCATATCTAAAATGTATTTGTGTTTTATTATTTAAAGCCCAGCATTGAAATCTCTCATTTGGCCCTGAGTTATTGAAAATTTATTTAAAATGAAGGTTGAAATAAATTTCCAATCTATATTTAGTAGCTTGTGTATGATTTAGAGCATTTATTCATTCTGTATGACAACTCTTCCTGAGTGGAGTGAGCAAGTTTGGTTTTGCCCTGGTCAGATTTGTGTGCCAATAATCCCCATAGAAATTGA